>CM021109.1:126615758-126747188 GCA_007115665.2 Sequoiadendron giganteum | reverse complement strand
GGAAAGTTGAGAATCTTCTTTGAAAACCCTTTTTGTTTCATCGATTTTTGGGTAAAAAAAAAGTATTTAGCCATATGGGCAATCATATCACTTACATATTGCCACTTTTTGGCCCATCATGATCTTGCACATACCCAAAATATGAATATTATTTATTGAATTAAATGCACATTACAATATAGAAATTAAAAAAACAAAACATAGGATGGAATCTTTATAGACTGCAACACATTACAACTTATTTTCCCCTTGGTTTTTGGAGACTTATATCTTCTATATATTCAAATCTACCTTCCAAAATACTCTCCCACATTCCTCATGACTTACCATCTTACCATCATCATTCTCCCCCTTGAAATTGCTTGAAAAATGATTATAAGTAGCCCTTTGGCACCTTCAAGCAAAATTTTGAAATTTGTCCTCTACCAAAAAATAGCCCAACTTTTGGGAGCAATAACTTTTGATTGAAGCACCCATTTGAGCCCCATTTTTAAAATTATAGTGCTTGGAGTGATGTACATTCTTGAAAACTGATTTATTCAATTTTCCCAATTTTTGAGGCCCTAAAATATCATTTAAAGCCTCAAAACTTAGTTTTAAATTATCTTTTGAGAAAATTCAAAATGAAAATCTTGAATATCTTCTCACAAAGACTAAATATTGACTCAAAAGTTACCCACAATTTACAAAATTCAATTCCAGAGCTTTGTCAGGGAAAATTTCAATTCCCTGTGTGCTCATATGTAAACTTTCTAAAAATAGAGGTCCTACTAGATTTAGTGCTTTTAGAAAATTTGAAAGTTTTAAACCACTCTTCAAGAATTTTAATAGGAAATGAGCTTCATGGGTATTCACCTAGACAAACAACAATTAAATTAAAACATTTTTTGGGTGATGCAAGATTTCCCTTACACCCTAGATGCTCCTGCATTAGACACCCAAGGTAATTTGAGAGATGACTATCACATCTCTAATATTCAAGGATAAACAAGATGGTCAACCTCTTCCTTAGACAACCATGATGAATATTCAATAGTCCTTCCTTTCCACTTGACCAAATATTCTTCATATTACCTATTTATTGTACTTTTTCTCACGTGACTATTTAGGATTTCTTTTGTATCTTCCTTCTCTTGAGTAGGTACTAGAATATTCTACTATTATTTTATTGGTTTATCCTACATGCCTCCTTCATGATACTCTATCAAATCAACAATGTTGAATAAAAGAGAGATGTTTATTCCACTCAACAACTCTTCCTCACAATCATTTCTTGAATCATGTTTCTTCAAGATCATGCATGGTCCAAATTTCTCCATTTTTAACTTGTTATATATTCCCACAAGTAACCTTTATTTTATTAGGCGAACCATGAATTCCTTGCTAACTTGGAATTCCTTAAATGTTTGCTTTTGACCTTCCTTAGCCTTATACTAAGAATTCATCTTATTAATATGTTTTCTTACCTATTCATGTGAGTTTTCTAGGTGTTCTATAAAATATTTTACCTCAACATTGCTCTTTTCTCATTTCTCCACCTTTCTGAACTTAGAATAATTCCTTGAAATATTCCCCATATATAATTAGTGTATGCAATCTACCCCATTTTAAGTTCCTTTGGCTTAAATTTCTGACTATTAAGAAACTACAAATTCTAATGATCAGTGTAAAGAAATATCTCTTTAGGAAAAAAATAATGTCTCCATTTCTTCAAAGCCTAAACTATATATTACAAATCTTGATCATATAAATAATACCTTTTCTTGGCATCATTAATATTCTCATTAGAATAGGCAATGGGTATACCTTCATAACTCAAAACAACTCCTATGACACTACCACTATAATCACAATCCACCAAAAATACCTGATTGAAATTTGAATGTATCAAAATAGGTTTCTCTATGGATTTATTCTTCAACATATCAAAAATCTTGGCTGATCTTGTGGTCCACTTAAACTTATATTTATCACCTCTCATTGTGTTAGTTATGGGTGCACAAATACTACTAAAATTATTAAAAAAAAATTGCAAAACTCGTTAGACCATGAAATGATCTTACCTCTATAACAACCCTTGGTGTAGGCCCATCAATAATAGCCCTCACTTTATTAGGGTCCATTCTAATACCACCAGCTGAGAAATTTTTTCCCAAGTTTACCAAATCACAAAATTACATTGTGTAAGGTTAATTAACAACCTCTCCTTCCCCAACTTCTCAAAAAATCTATGAATATGCATTAGGTGCTCCTCTAAAGTCTTACTAAGAACCAAAAAAAATTATAAACAAATAAGATAAATTTACCCAAAAAATATTTCAATACCTCATTCATGAGTCATATGAATGTGCTCAATGCATCGGTTAGCCCAAATGGCATGACTGGTTGTCTTGCATTCATCTTCTCCTCTAATTTAGGTTTGCTGATATCCACTCTTTAGGTAAATATTCATGAAGTATTGGGATCCAATCAAGTAATCCATGATGTCATCCATCCTTGGAAATATAAATCTACACTTGATTATGATCTTGTTAATGGCTCAAGAATCTATACATATTCTCCACTCTCCATATTTATTTGCTGCTAGTATTGTACGTATCACATAAGGACTTAGACTCTCTTTGATTAGTCCTTTCTTCAAAAAATCTTGAACTTGTCAGTTTAACTCATCATTCTTTGTTGGAGTCATTCTATGAGCTACCTTATTTGAAAAACTATTGCCTAGTATCAAATCAACCTAGCGATTAATCTTCCTCATTGGTGGCAACCCTTGAAGTACATTATCAAATACAATGTCTTGGAATTATTCCAATTGATCTAAATTTTTTTTGGTACTTTTTCATCTCGTCCTTTATTGGCTCTAGGAACCAAAATAAAGCCCATATTCACATGCTTCATACCATCCAAACAAATTCTTGCAGTGATACATACCTTTTCTTCCACCTCCATCATGGGCTTCAACTTGTGGTAAAATCCATTTGTAGACACTAAAAATTGTCCAAGGCTTGCAAATTCGTCATCGTTTCCCCTTTCATTCTTCATAATTAAATAATTTGAATTATTTAATTATTTTCTAATATCACATGTCTTCTATTAATTAAATAATTTTAATTTTTTAATTAATTCATTTCTATCTTTATTCTTCCCTTGATTAATTAAATAAATTTTATTTATTTAATTATGTCACTAATTAAGTCCCATTCTTTCTAAAATTAAATAAATTCTTATTTATTTAATTTTTGTCCACTTTCCACTATAATTAAATAATTATTTTTAATTATTTAATTATTCATCGGCCTTTTCTCTCCTAAATTAAATAAATTTTATTTATTTAATTTGGTCCACTCTCTTGAATTTTGAATTAAATCATTATTTAATTCAAAATGATTCCTTTTGTCACATTCCTCTATAATTAAATAATTATTTTAATTATTTAACTATTCATTTGCCACCTAAATTAAATAATTTTTATTATTTAATTTCTCCTATCACCTCTTTGTCTATGCTCATTTTAATTAAAATTATTTATTTAAAATAGTCCCACTTTCTAATTTCCCTCTTTTTAGTAAATAATTCAAATTAATTATTTACTTTCATGTGACCCCACCTTTTGAATTAAATTTAAGTCTTAATTCAAAATAGTCATTTTCCTCCAAAAATAAAGTAATTTCTATTATTATTTGATTTTCTAGCCACCTCTTTTTCTATGCCAATCTTATATCTTGTCACATGCATTGTCAACCCTTGATTTGATTTTCTAAAAATCAATCTTGTCCATTCATTTCAAATTTGACCTAATGTTTCCCTAACCCTAATTATGGGTTGTCATATTGAATCTCGTCCATTGATTCTAGGGCACTTGTCAACTTCTAATCTTCGCCACTCACACAAAATTGCATTTTCTATAAAATGACAATTTTGGTGTCATTTTGTCATCTTGCAACTTCATCATCTTGCAACCTGATAAACCTTGAAACCTCATAATCTTGCAATCTCATACTCTTGCACTCTTGTCATTTTTTTCATAGGCATACTTACATTTCATTTGGCATAATTTAGACATATTTAGAGGCTTATTAGTTGCATTATAGCATAGTATTGCATATAGTTACTCAAATCCTTCAACATTTGTTTAGGGCTTGTCATTGTTATTAGATCGCTCATCATAAATCTGAGGGCAACATCACATTTTCATCAATTTTTGAATGTACCATGGAGGTTGAAGATATTTTGGTAAGATTGTTTCATTTGTTTCCTTTGCACTTCATTATCATTTTGGGTTTTCATAGTTGCATTTGATTTGCTAACCCTAGGAAAATTACCTTAGTTACATTAGTGAACCTGACATGCTTTGACAAATTTTGAAGAATTTTGGAGTTGAATCTTTTTTGTTGTAGGTTTTGTTAGCATTTTATTGCAGGTTTTGCATCATTTTGGGGACAAAACCCTAGTTTTCAAAGATTCAACCATATCTCTCAAATGGCTGCATATTTTCTAACAAAACATTTTATACGAGTTGGGGACAATATCAAGAGCTTTCGGTCCGAAAATCAGATTTTTTGGAGCTGTTTTTTATTTTCTATAATTTTTTTGTTATTTTTAATGAAAAATTAATTTTGAGAGAAAACTAATGAATCTTTTGTATTTCTTTATATTTTTGGAAAGATCTCTGAATTTCAATAGGGTTCTATTCTTTATGTTTTTAATTAGGATACAAAATAATTAGACAAAAAAATAGATCTTTCAAAATTAGGGTTTCACAAAGATTTGCTTATATCTCACAAACGGTCGCAGATCTGTTCACAATTTTTTTTTGTAGATGTGGAATGTTGTCAAGAACCTTTGGTAAAAAAAATAGATTTTTTGGACTTGTTAATTTTTAATAATTGTTTTATGATTTTTCATAAAAAATTAATTCTCGATGTGAAATAGCGAATTTTTCGGATTTATTTACATTTTTGGAAATCTCTTTGAATTTCAGTAAGGGTTTGTTCTTTGTGTGTTTACTTTTGATGCAAAAATTAGTTCCAAAAATTAGATTTATTTTGACTAGCTAACCCTCTAATATTAGTGATCAATTATCTTGTTCTAGGGTTTTGGATTGGTTATTGGTTTTGTGAATGTGCAGGAACTTCAAAGGGAAAATTGGATCAAGAAAAAAAATGCTCTAAATTTTCGTGGGTCCAAGACATCTTTTTAGACTACTAACAAGTGGTTTTGTAGGTTCGATTGTTCAAGACTTTCATTTTGAAACCATTTGTGCTTGTTTTAGATTAGCAAACACTTCCATTGGTGCTTTAAAAAGAACCTTTGTTTGTCTCACTTAGATTTAATTAAGGGGGTTAAATAACTTTGCTTGATTGTGTTTGGGGTGGTAGGTGATTATGCTCTCACCTTGTGCAAACTAGGTGATCAAAAAAGCAGACCCATCCATTTTTGTGTTTACCCCGATTCAATAATCAAAGTATCCTCTCCCCTTGCACACTTGTGTGATCCTAGGTGTAAGAGAAATGATTATTGACTCTAGGAATTGGGCCTTACTTGGTGGGAAAAAGTACTCACCCCAAGGTGACTCAAACCAACAATGGATATTTTTAGCCGAGCTACCCCCGACTGCCATATAAATGTGAATCCTAAGGGAATTCCTAGGATTACAAGTGCAGATGCGTCATATGGACCAAGTAGTACTCCCCAAAACCCTATTGAGCATAACCTCTTCAGACTGGAGTGCCTCCTAAATAGAGCTTAATCTTATGCCCCATGTATGGACACTCGAATGAGGGTCCCAAACTAAACACCTCTGTGTAGTAGCCAAAATCCTTCTATTTGCTAGCACAACAATGGTCGTTGTGAAGGCATCCATATTCTCACAGTTCTCAGTAGAGGTGATTGACCTGCCATGAGATTTTTATGGAGGTTGGAAGCTTGGTTGGCCTAAGAAGTGAGTGCAATGTAAGGGGGAGCCCATGCAACCAAGCTTCTGGATTCACACGCTAAGAATAAGTGCAGTTGGGGAAACTCACATGAAATATAGAGAATATTGTCCTTGCCTAACCTAGGATTGTGCTTGATCAAAGACAAAATATTGTTTTTGCCAAGTGTCTTCTCAAACATTCAAACAAATAAACATCCTTGACAAATCCGGAAAACATTGTCAATATGAAACAAAAAATCAATCCTTTGGTCATTGTCATCCTTGTCACCTTGTCACTTAATCCTACAAGAAAGTCCTTTGACAATCCAAATTGACACATTGGCCAAAATTTGAATTCTTAAATGAACCTTTCCTAAAAATCATTTGACATAAGGCATTCCATTTTATCACTTTGCATTATCACCTTGCATAAAGCATAGCCTCATGTCATCCATCATCATGTCTTCAAGCCACTTTGATATGGTTGCTAGTTGAATTGAATTCCAATTTCTCAAAAATGGTCAAGCCCAACTATCTAGGGACTTCAAACTACTATACCTCCAATCCAAGTCCAAATCCACAACCCATAGTCAACAACCCAAATATCCATCTTACCAACAATTCATAAGTCCTAGTCCTCCATCCATCCACTCTAACTATCAAGAGTCATTTAACATAAATCCTATCATTACTCCACAAAATAATTCCACCTATTTCCCTTATCCTAACCTTGACAAGGGAAATCAACCATCCATCAATCTATTCCAAGCCCCCATGTTCTATTCTAGCCCTTCATCATATCTTAGTCCTTCATACACATCCTATCCTAGCCCTTTATCCACATCCAATCTGAGTCCTCCATACACTAACCCTTTCCAAGTATCCACATCCTATCCTAGTCCTATATCTACCAATCCATTCCAACTCATTTCATCCCAACACACACCTAGCCATGAAAATTATATCCTTGTCCAAAGTCACATTCCATTTTCTAACTCTGAGGACATATGTCAAGACGAAAACCCAAAGAATGACACCATAAATCCCCTTTAATGTCAAGATCAAATTTTTCCATCCCATGACCCCATCATTAAGTCCATTCAAGAAGTACTCCTAGAAAATCATGGCATACAAAATACACCCATCCTTTGTTAAAATTCCATTCAAAACCATGTTATCCAAGACAAACCTATCCTTGCTCAAGATCCTACTTCCAATCATGTCATCCAAGACAACCCCATCTTTGACCAAGACACTATCCTTGATCAAGAAGTCCAAAACAATCCACTCCTCGACCTTTATGCCATTCATGACCAAACACTTGATGACCCTATTCAGGCTTTGAATACCGACACTTCCAAAAATGAGACACTTGCCTCCATGGGACACATAGATGATCTTCCTATAGAACAAGAGACTACTATTCCAGACATATTTGCAAATGATCAAACTATAGCTGAATTTATTGGACTCTATGACAATGACCATGAAGATGGTTTTGACATTGACTTGGAAGCACCAATAGAATCATCTAAATCCGATATGTCACAAAATCATACCATATATTTTAATCAAGTCTCTAGCCAACATGTCAATGAAGCTACAACATCTTATCAACTAGCATCATCTGCCTTTGTCAGAGCATGCTTTTTTAAAGATGAGAATATTCCAAGTAACAATGTTCACATAAAAAATGTTGGGTTGGCATCTTGCTTCAAAAATTACAAGTACCCCATCACAAACAAATTTTTTCAAAAGCATGCAATATCAAGGAAAAGGACTAGGCATACATGAGCAAGGCATTGAGAACCCGTACAGGTTCAGGAAAATTACAAACATCAAGGTCTTGGCTATTCCTCAATCAAAAAATCTAATGATGTTAATGATACCTCCTCGATATTGGGGGCAACTTTATCTAATACAAGCATCAAAATGGATGTCATGAGTAGTCCTTGTCATAAGATTGCTTCCAACAACCCGTCTATCCACACCATAAATCATCACTTCAACATAAATAAAACCATCCATTTGGAACCAACAAAAAATAAAAGTCTTACAAGTCTAAAGTTCAAAATAAAATGCCAAAGGCCATTGAGTACAAAAATACAAGTGCAAAAATGAAGCTAAAGTGGATCCTAAAGAAAAATGGATCAAGTTAGGAAAAGAATGAATCAAGTTAAGAAAATATGTCAAAAATCAATCAAAATGTGGAGCCACAACACAAGAGGACTCCCACATATAATTCATGTCCACCTCCTTCAAAATGGCCATCAAGAAAGACATAAAAGTGTTGGTTCCAAACACTATCCTAATCCGACACCCAAAGTTTGGAAAATTAAATCAATACATTCAAACATCCAAGCAATCCATCCATGTCTACCATCATCCATCATAATCCTACATCTTGCCTAAAGTCTAAATATACCATGTCACAAATTCAATACATCTTGGCAACAAATATTTATCATAAGGACTCTCATGGAACTCTATTGCGATGTGCGTATTTTGATAAAGCCAACTCTAGTATCAAAAAGGATCACAATGACATCAATCAGTTGTATGAAAGTGCTATGATCCTGACAAGACAACTACTTCATAAAGGTCATCATTGGCATATCATGGCACTAGTCTCTACATCAGCATCATCAATGGATTGGGCATAATCAATGATCATATGAAGTATCAAGGCTATTAGATAAATGTATATAAAAAAAGAGAGACATAAATAGTAAAGAGAAATTTTTTGTCCAATAGTGAAAACCATTCTTATGGTGCTTTGGATAATTACCATTATGAAAACCT
Source organism: Sequoiadendron giganteum (assembly GCA_007115665.2). Classification (NCBI taxonomy): domain Eukaryota; kingdom Viridiplantae; phylum Streptophyta; class Pinopsida; order Cupressales; family Cupressaceae; genus Sequoiadendron; species Sequoiadendron giganteum. Next base: position 126,738,472 of record CM021109.1, on the reverse strand, counting down.
GGAAAACATGTGTCATGTGTAAATAAATTGTATATGTGGACCATTACACTTGGGGGCAAGTTGTCTTATTTCCTATACCCTTCACATGGCATTTTTGACATTTTCATCCATCCATCTAAGCCCTATCATTTCATCCATTTTCCAACCTACTTTGATCTTCATAAGGACTGCAGTACAAACATAAATCATGCTTTGGGAAAAAATTTTGACATGTCTATCCTTTGGTCATACACTTTCATGATATATCATTTCATTGCCTTCATAACAATATCTAGGTCCATACCTCGATAAAAATAAATTATCCTTATACGACATAAGCCATCCATTGTCCTTTTATACCTATCGCCTATCTTGGTTTTTCTTGTTAGTGGTCTAAAGATCCTTCCTCATAAAACATTTAGTTTTAACCAAGTCATTTCAAATGCAACAATATGGCAACCTGGCACATCATCCAAAACATTCCTTGGCTTTTCCTTGATCCTACTCCAGACTTTTATCCTCTTGTCATATCATTGTCATCTTCACATTGTTTTGAGATGTGTCCTTCCCACATCAAACAAGGTTGTTATTGTCATCATCATTTGTCAATTGGTATTCAGATTGACTAGCAACAAAATCATGGTTGTCGTTGGATTCATGCACATCAGCATCATTCACATGGATTTGCCACAATTTTCATAAAACATAAAAAATTCATAAAAATCAGAAAAAAGTCCTGTAAAAACCTCATAAAAAATAAAAAAAGTCATAAAAATAAAAAAAATCTTGAAAAAAGTCTTAAAAATCAGAAAAAGTCCTAAAAATAAATAAAAAATTCTGAAAAAAATCATAAAAAGTCTTGAAAAAAGATCTAAAAATTGAAAAATGTCTTGAAGAAATCCAAAAAAATTGAAATATCCTAAGAACGCAAAATCAGAGTTGTATCTTGTCAAGTCCGTCAAGTCTGTCAGTCTTTGTCATTTGTCTAAACTACGTTGTCTCTGTGCATTTGCTATGTAGGCAAGGCCATCAGTCGATGAGTCCCCGAGACATTAGGTCAGTCCTTTTAGGTTTGTCAAAATAAAAGTCATAAGTAAAACTTGGTCACACTAGTCAAATAAAGCAGACATAGTCACACTTGACACAAGACAGTCATTCAAAACGTCAATGTCAAAATTGGTCAAAATCAGACAACATAAGCCAATCAATCATCTAGTCACATTAGTCAACTTACCAAAACAATGTCAATCTCATCACTCTTTGGTCCTCTCTAGGATGTGTCCTTCTTGGACTTGGACCTCATCAAAATGTCATTTTCCTTTTTAGGATGTGTCCTTCCTAACCTTAGGCACTATCAAATTGTCAAACTGTCAAACTATCATGCAAACAATCTTCGACAAGCAAATATTGGTAAACACATTGAATGGTTGTTGATTTTTCTAGTTTGTTTTGTCTTATCTTTGTCTATTTTGTCTATTTTTTCTAGTTTTTTTTGTCTCTTGGTCATGTTACTAGCTACCTTGAGTATGTCCCATGAAGGATTTAGAGGTGTGATGATGTCCCATGACCTATTTTATTTGACTATTATTTGTGGATTATCTTAGCAAAAAGACTGGGGCAACTTGGCCCTTAGTATGAGCTAGAACATTCCTTGTTTGTGACTGTCTATTTTGCAAGTGGATGACCTTGCACGCCTTGGTCTATGTCATACCATGGTGTTTGTTGTCCAGTTGTGTCATTTTACTGCCCAATGATGATTAGTGCAGAGTCTTTTCTAGAAAAATATGCATCTTTAAAATTGTCTCCACTAAACATCCATATCATCCACACTAACATTTCTTCTATACAGCTTGTCTATTTTCCTCTTATCCATTTCGAGAGCATACCTGTGTTCATCCAACCCACCTATCCTATCAAGGGGGCATCATCATCCCACTCTTATTTCATCATCATCTTATCTTTCTATCATCATCCATTTTCCTCTATCCATACCTTGGCTTCTTTGAAATGATGTTACTCGACACAAAGCTCATCATCTCAAACATCATCTCAAAGAGGGGCAAAATGTAGACACTAAAAATTGTCCAAGGCTTGCAAATTCATCATCATTTCCCCTTTCATTCTTCATAATTAAATAATTTTAATTATTTAATTATTTTCTAATGTCATATATCTTATATTAATTAAATAATGTTAATTATTTAGTTATTTTCTAATGTCATATGTCTTCTATTAATTAAATAATTTTAATTATTTAATTAATTCATTTCTATCTTTATTCTTCTCTTGATTAATTAAATAAATTTTATTTATTTAATTACGTCACTAATTAAGTCCCCTTCTTTCTAAAATTAAATAGATTCTTAATTATTTAATTTGGCCCTCTCTTGAATTTTGAATTAAATTATTATTTAATTGAAAATGATTCCTTTTGTCACATTCCTCTATAATTAAATAATTATTTTAATTATTTAATTATTCATTTGCCACCTAAATGAGGAAAAATGGATGAATGTGGGCCAAAAGACCAACCAATGAGAGAAGGCCACTTGTCCACATGTGATTGGAGGAGGAATGAGCACATTTTGATGAATGTGCAAATAAATGAAGTTAGGTGGAATTTGAAACTGCAGAGATGACAAATTGAAGGGAGAGAAGAATGGATTAAATTCCACTTGGCTCAAGGAAAAGGACATGTAAGAGAAATTTAATGCCTTGTTGGATGTACTCGTCCCTTTTGGAGGGATTTTCAAATTTGAAGAATATTCCCTTTTGATGCCAAGTTGAGAGAAAATGGAGGAATTAATAAATCAATTAAATTGATTTATTGTGCAAGTTGCAAAATCTAGAGGATTTGATGGATTAGGATTAAGATTAATCATGATTTGATTAAATTAGATGGAGATTAGTTGATTTGACAATTTTGACTTAGATTTTTGGATTTAAATAAATCAAAGTTGAGAGGAATAATGGAATTAGATTTAATCAAATAAATATTGATGTATTTAATTAAAGGATATTGATGTTAGTTTTAAATCAAATAAAGGTAAATTTATTTAATTTAAAGAGACAACTTTAGAGATTAATTAAATAAAGTGAATTATTTAATTACAAGAGGGATTATCAAATTAATTAAATAGAATAATGTATTTAATTAATAGAGGTGGGTGACTTAATCGGATAGATTTCATTTATTTAATTGAGGAAATATGATGTATTTAATCAAATAAATATTATTCAATTAAATTTATTAGTAAAGGGGGTGATTCAGGAGGAAATGATGTTAATAAGATCAAGATCGGATGGGTAAGATCAATTTGTATATTTTTTGTGTCTACATTTTGCCCCTCTTTGAAGCAATGTAATTGTTGTGTTGGTTAAAATAATAAACTACCAAGATCAAATTTTGATTCGATTTTTTTATTTTTTTAAATGCCCCACTACTACCCTAGTGAGAAGGATTACGCTAGTATATTGCCCCCTTGAGAGATCAGACGAAAATTTGGATTTTTGGGCGATCTCACGAAAAAAAGAGGACAAGCTATCTAATGTGTCCAGAAAGGGTCTAGGATGCCAAAAAATGTTCCAAAACATGAAAAAAGATGCAAAACTACCCTCAGTCGGGCAAAAACAGGATCAGGGGTCCAAAATCCTAGTTGGATGGCTAAACATGGTCAAAAAACCCTAATTTCAAAGCTTAAATAGGCGCTAAGGTGTCACTTTCAATTCATTTGCACACTTAGCCTTTGAGATATTTTTGTATTTTGAGTTAGATACTGATCAAGATGGTGCAATGAGTGCTTCCACAGAATGTGTCTAATTGAGTGTGAGTGTACCAATGACCAACCGATGCAGGATCAGTGGTTTGTGACCCTTACCCACCTTGTTCTTTTGTTCTTTGAGCACATTTAATAAGGTTTAAAAGTCAAACAAGTCAAGCGATGCAATTTAGCACTACTAGAAAGGAAAAATTGGCATTGTATGGCTTCAAAGAGTGTCACATATGAATATGGCATCGCGTAGTTCAGTTTTGAAAATTAGGGTTTAGGGGTCAAAGTCGGGCGCATATTGAAACTGCACCGCTACAAGCCGATTTAGAATTTTGGGATTAGGATAGTGGTCAAACTACGACATGAAGGTGTATTTTGGAAATTTGCAAACTAGCCGCAATTACAAACACTACTACATTTTCTATTTTAGTTGCAAAACCTAAGGCAAGATATTGATTTTCTTACGAAACTTGATGTTGTGACTTTTCTTGAGCATGAGGACCTCAGGATACTACGTTCGTATGAGCATTGGTCCCTAGTTCTTAGTAGATTAGTTGGTATGCAAAGGTTGCTCCAGGAGCATCTTGGAGCTATAGGATTGTGGTATGTTTCCTATGCATGTCTTGTTCAGACACATTTGGGCATGATGAATTCCATAGAAGAGAGATGGCACAATGAGACATCTTCATTTCACTTGCCCATCAGAGAGGCTACAGTCACACTAGAGGATGTCTGGCGCATCCTTCAACTACCCATCCATAAAGAGAGAGAGTGATTTATGATGTGGATGCTAGGGGGGATTCCTTCTATGAGGTGATGGGGCTTGACGAAATTATTTTCTTTGAGGGCTAGATAGAGCTTGAGAGGTATAGGGGCACACTACCCACTTTCAGATTGATTGTAGATGCTATCATTTCAGGGCTTGTGGAACTAGATTGGTGAGGTCGATACTTTATCCTAGGTTGGGGACTTGCATGGTACTGGATGATCCATAGGAGAGAGTTCTTTGTATGGGGCCCAATGATGTTGGCCTCCCTTTACCATGATCTTCATGAGTTCGCTTATCTGGACAACAGGGCCATCGGGGCCGGAGTCACACTACTTCATGTCTGGGCCTAGGAGCACATTGCAGTGCTCCACCCATAGGTTATAGTGGTTGCTTTGGAGCTAGATGATCCCATTGTTTGGTGGCATGGAGAGGCCCTTACCACATTTACACATACAGGGAAAGGTGGCATTGCACATTGGAGGAGGGTTATCGATGAGATGACTATGTTTACATGGAGGCCCTAGCTTGGCATGCCCACATGGTATGATGATTTATGTCAATATTTCTATGTGAGGTAGGATAAAATCATGTAGGGTAGGGATCATACCATGATAGAGAGATATCTCCTTGATAGAGTCACTAGGTAGTTTAGGGATACATTGGACCTTCCCGATGAATGGTATGTGACTATATTTGCACGTACTTTGAGGGAGATAACATGGGGTAGGCCAGTCTTGGACGATAAGGTAGTTACTTCCTTTAGGTAGCTGGTGGCTAGACCATGGCCATATGATCAGGGTTAGGGGGATGTAGACAACAATGTATACAACTTAGTTCATACCACCCCTACGATTGACAGATCCAAGTGTTGCACTGATATGACGGAGGCCCAAAGGCAGGTTAGTAGGTTGAGGGTGGGGGCGGGGAGGCAGAGGGAATGGTGATGGAGATGGGGATGGAGATAGATGAGGAGGTGGACCACCTCCACATCAGACAAATAAGATATTTCAATAGACTCCCCTCACAGATCAACAAAGAGATGGGGAGAGACATGACGAGTAGGAGGCCCAGGTGCCAAGGGATGGGGATTAGTAGAGAGATGCCCTATGGGATTTGCAGTAGTAGCCTCCACCACCACAATAGCCAAATCAGAGGGATGCCCTTATACAAAAACTCCAGGCATAGGTATAGGGTTTGTAGGCTCAAGTGCAGGCACTAATCATCGAGAGAAACCAGGCTAGGTCTGAGAGAGATCCAGAGATAAGCTGGAGATGACAGCTTGAGAGAATGGCCACTACATCTTAGGGTAGGATTGTTTTGACATGGGTATACCATGAGGTAGTTAGAGAGTCAAAGTACTATAGGTTGCACTATCGGCAGACAGTATCAATAGGGGCTCGGGTGCCAGAGTATTCCCAACAGACAAGGATGAAACAACCCGAGGAGAATGCCAAGAAATAGGTGGGAGAGGGAAACAACCATTATGGCTAGAATCTCATTTTTTACAACATTATTTTTGATCTACAAGCTCCATTTTTTATAGCCTCGATTTGTATTATATACTTGATTCATAGACATATTTTGATCCTGATCTTTGTACCATGAGTCACATTTATATATATATATATATATGATATGGTTTGATTTTTTTATGAGACGTGTTTATGATGGGCAGATGTATTTACTTTCTTATATGATATGATATGCAAATGTTATGATTCTATCTTATGAGATGCATGCACTTATTTTATGTGATGTGATGATGTGATGTAATGATAATGTGAATATTTCATGGATGCACATGGTTATGAATGCATTTATTTTTGTATCTTTTATATGCACTTTATGATGATGATGTATGGATGCAACATGTTATGATATGCAAATGATTCTCTAAATAATGTCTTAATGGATTATGTGATGTACTATGGTTATGAAATGTATGTGATGATATGAAAATGTAATATTTTTGTTTCTTTTCCTTATGCATTTATGATGGATGATATATGGATGTTATGATGATGCTCATGTGATGCTTTTTTATGTAATGGAATATGAATGTAACGATGTGGGATGATGCATGGTATTTATGATATATGATATGCAATAGTAATATGCATAAATTCAATGATAAAAATGATGTGATGATGTTGTGAGATGATTATGTGATGCAATGTTTATGAAATGATGTTTTATGATATGTGATGATTCCTATTTCATAATGATTCATAGATGCAAATTTTATGATATGAAATAATGTTTATGATAAGCAATTATTCATAATTATATGATAATGTGAGATGATCATGATATGGTTTTGTAAATAATTATGTAATGAGATTTAATAATGCCTATGTGGTAATGAATGAAATATGTTGATGTGATATGAATATAATAATGTATGATTTGGGATGACCTAAGATATGAAAATGTTGATATTTTTTTATTTATGAACATGATGCAATAATGGTACAAATGTAGCGACATGAATGTAATCATTTTAAGATGTAATGCACATGATTATGAGATGCTGATGTGAGATGATTATGCGATGCAATTTTTATGAAATGATCCTTTATGATATGTGATGATTCCGAGTTTGTAATGATTCGTGGATGAAAATGTTATGATATTAAATAAGATTTTGTGATATGCAAATAATATGATAATGTGGGATGATTATGATATAAAAAATGAAATGTAAATGATGATGTCTAATGAGATTATTATGATGTGATATGAATATGGATATGTAATAATTTATGATGTATAATGATGGTGCATGTGATATGATATGTGATGGATGACCTAATAATGGTTATGTGATAATATCCTAATGAAAGTAATGAATCTATAATAATAATGAAATGTAATGCATCTATGTTTCCTTTATGATATGTATTATGTTGATGATTGGTGGATGCAGGGTGGATGCCTTTTAGCAATGTTTTTGAGTAATTGTCATGGTACCATGTTAGTACGGAGAGAAGATATAAGAGAATGAAAAACGGATCCAACACCTACATTATTAATGATGATGATGATAATGATATTACGAATTGTGATTTTAAAAGGGTCATTTACCTTATGTTTGATAATACACATAGGTATGATGCATCAAGGTATAAAGAACCGGGATGGCATTGTACCTAGTGTGATGGACTTTGACTCGACAATCAAATAGGAGTACTCTCGTTCACACCTGACATACAAAACCTCATTCAAAATGAAGTTCATATATTCTAAACATCTCAGACCAAATACATACAAAAGAAGGCCGTCCTATGTGGTCACAAGACACCTAAAACACCCTCCCTACAAACCAAACAATGTATGCATGACGAAGTTATATTACAAGGATATCCAACAAGTGCAGTAGATAAAAATATAATGATCATTGCCCCATTCCTTTCTCTCTAAATATTTTTGTTAGACATCATCTAGAGGTCATTAGAATGAGCACAAAATAAGAAAGTTAGAAAGACAAGATAAAGTAAACAATCAAGCTAATGTTCTTCATACTACTAGCCAAGACTAAACTATGGTGATGCCTGATGTTGATGTCCATTCTAAGAAGGATGCATCCTAGGACATGTTGGTATTAGATGATGTGGGATTGATTGGATGATAAGCTATTGATACTTCGAGCTAACTAACTTGCTTACTTACTGACCTAGACTTGAGACTTTGGTGATTGAGCCTTCACTTTTATCTTGCTAGACTTGTTTCTAACCACTTTAGCAAAGGATTAAATGATGGTTGATTTATTATAAATGAGATTATTTTGGGTGAAAGTGAGATGAAACGAATGGATTTTTTTTCAAAATTTGGATGTTTTTGGGTATTTTGAAATGTTTTGAGGCTATTTTTGGGATTTTGAGATGTTTAACAAATGTTTAGATTTTTGTATTTTTTGATTTTTTTAAAGATTTGACCAAGAAAATAACCTAAAGACCTATCTTAGGGGTCTTAGGAGCTGATAAAAAAATTAGCCTTCCCTACATTATACATGTAGAGACCATGTAGTTTGACCAACATAAAATCGATAATTGATGAGATACGAACAAATGGACTCTTAAAGGACTGACCTAAGGTGTCTCAAGGGATGATCAAAGATCAACCTTACCTATGTTCAAGGTAAGAGACAATGTAGTTTGAAAAGATGACTCCACTACTTTAATTTTTTAGATTTTTGATATTTTTGGCTTTTTGATTTTCTAATGTTTTTAAATTTTTTTAAGGATTTAATGAATAATTTTGGATTTTTTGATTTTAAGAAAGATCACAAGAATATACATGAATCTAATTTGATGTAGGTAAAAGAATGTGCCCCCAACATGATGCGATAGGCTACTTCAATATAGGGAGAAGAAACTGACCTTAGGAATGTGCCAAGTAGTACTAGGGTTGAATATGATATGAACACAAGACCAAGCTATGATACAAACATGAATGGATGATGGAAGGATACGATGATATGCGATGGACAAATGAGTGATGTGGGGTCAATCAAAATGATCCTAGTGGATGGAGAGTGTTTTATTTATAGAAGGTGTCTACTTTCTAGGTTTTCACCAAGGTACCTTCCCAAAGTGCCACCAAAGTGGTTTTCACTAGAGGAATTTTTTTTTCTTTACTATTTTTAATCCTTTTTTTCAATTTTTGTATATTTTGATTTTTTTGTATTTTTGGTTTTACCCTTAAAAGATTAGACATAGTTTTTTTTGAGATGAGAGTTGTTCATGGGCTCCTCTAGAGGCTCTGCTTCGAGCATTGGTAGATGGTGTAGACATGGAAAATGTACAATTCGGTTCGACACACTTGATCCTGATTACTAAAAACATTTCCTCCTGAATCATACTCTCAAATTTTCATCATATTTTGTCTCTTAATTTAATAAATCATTGTTTATTTGATTAATTCTTTCTCCTTCTCTGATTAAATTAATCAATTTGTTTTAATTAATCTTATGTCCCTGTTTAATTAAATAAATCATTTTATTTGCTTAAAGTTTCTAAAGTCCTCTTATTAAATTAAATTAATTAAACCTTATTTGATTTACTCTAACATTTTCCCACTTAGTTAAATAAATAAAAATCATTTATTTAATTAATCAATTCCTCTCAATTCTGATTTAAATCAAGTCATCACTTTAAGTCAAAGTTGTCACATCTTCTAAGACCTCATTAAATTAATCAAAATCTTGATTAAGTTAATCCCTATCACTAAAATATTCTAGAGAATGCAAATTTCACATGAAAATAGATCGAATTCATTTATTAAATCTCTATTTTCCCTCGCATGGCATCAAAAAGGAATATTCCCTCAAATTTGAATTCAAAAAGTCCAAGTGGACTTGTACATCCAACAAGGCATTCACTCCTCTTACATGTTCTTGTGCATTGAGCCAAGTGGCATTTATTTCATTCCTTTTTCCCTCTCACATGTCATTTCCTCAATTTAAAATTCCACCTAATTGCATTTATTGGCACTTTGGCCAAAATGTGCACGACCATCAACCATTTACATCTTGACAAGTGGAACTTGGCCATTGGATGTTGAATGATCCAACATTGCTTTTTTTCACTCTCTTCTCCATTTTGGAAATCTATAAATTGGAGGTTTCTCTCCTCATTATCCATCCACAAATTTTGAGTAAACTTACTATACTCAACTTCATCCACAATTTGATGCAAAGTTACTCTCTTGACATTGAGAGCCAATTTTTTGCACATCATTTCATATATTAATCATTTTCACAATTCATAGCTAGGTTATGCTCAAATCTTATTTGAGAGGCTTGATTAATCTATACATCAACACTGCAATTCAAGGATTGGGAAAGGGTTGCTTACTACATAACAAAGTGGCACCAATCCACTATGAGATAGAGGTTTGATCATGTTCTTTACATAAGTTTCTATTTAATTTTTTTTCTACTCATTATTTGCATACATGATTAAGTATTTCATAGGGATGTTAAATTTTCTGATTTAAACTGACTCATGCTAACAACATGAAACTGGTTTAAGTCTCTCTCTCGCAGATTTTTAGCATCCACATTCTGGCACTAGAAGGAGGGAACTCCTGAATTTTTTTTTTTTATAAATCTTACTTGTATCTCTGTTGCAGGAAGTTTTAGTTCATTCGGTGTGTTTAACTGTTTTATTAACAGTAGTTTTTGTTGTTATTTATGGTTTAAAAAAAAACCTTTTTTAGATCATTACGTTTCATGGGAAGATAGTTATATAATTTTTCATTCCTTTATGTTATTCTATTTGAGAAATCTTTCATTTCTTCATAATGTCTGAGAAAATTTTCATAGAACATGAGTCGTGATTTTTTTCTTTCGGCTTAACTATTCATGTATTTTGAAAGTAGATAATCTAAAAGATAAAATCATAATCTGAATAGGATTTGCTGCAAATTGCTTCCCCCATTCTTTTCCTTGCAGTTCTCCCATGTAGTGAAGCCGACCATCTCCCGCATTATCATGCCATTCATTCTGTTGACCTATGGTATAGCGGTCTCAAGCGTTTTCCTCATCCTTTACTCCTGTCTTTTACCACCTTACAGCGCTAGCATTTAGTTCTCCTCTCACTGTCCCCACCACCTTTTACCACTTCACTACATCATCAACCTTCCTTTCTCATGGTACCATGGTATCCACCACCATACCACAACCCATTTCCTCACTAACCGTGATCTTGCAGTTTCCACTCGCTCATTTTACTATGTTACCGCGGCCCAACCTTCCCCTGTCTGTGGTTGAGTAGTGAACTGTCTGCAGGTCACTACTGCTATCCCACGATCTATCTCCCTAACCATTGTGGTAGAGCGGTTTCCACCGCGTTACCACCGTCTAACTTTTCCTTACCTGCGGTTGAGTGGTTAACCGCCTAATCAATGTCACCGCATCATCACGTTCTCCTGCCTAACCGCTAACAGTAGTGAGGTAACCGCCCACCATCTCCATCGTTGTCCTGCAGTCTCCAATTTAACCAGTAGCAGTAATGTAGTAACTATTTTCACTACCACCGCATCACCACGGTCTTCTGCCTTCCTGTCTGCAGTGTCGCGGTAAACTTGCCAACTATTTCTCCTCGTTGTTACTTCATCGTCACAATAGTCTTCTATCCTATTGTCCGTGATATCATGGTAAAGCTGTCTGACTGACTATGATAGCCATCACCATGCCACTGCATGGACTGTCTCAACTGACCACAGTATGGTGGTAGAGGGTTAATTCATGAAGTAAGACAGCGGTATAACTGAATTTTTTTTGCATTATAAGGGGGGGTAAATGATATTTTTTATAAGGAGTGGAATTTTTTTTTTAATAACTTATGTTTAACGAATATATGAGATATTTTTTGGATTATCATATTAACTTTGTATTTTCTTTTAAAGGTTGATATCGGAATTGAGAATCAAGCCAAGGCAAAGCAATATTGGAGAAATTCACAAAAGCATTTTTTAATGCTTATTGAGCTAGATTTTCCTTTTGCTTTCAAACCATCTCACATCTTCTTCTTTTTGGGGGGGTTTAAAATTAATCATTTGACTTGATCCTTTTGGTTAAAAATAACCTTAGATATTTACTAAATTTCAATTTGAGGTTCTAAAAAATTGAACAAGACAAACTCTCACACTTCAAAGTTGGTGCTTTAAAAAGAACTCATCTTTTTCTTTGAGGATTAAAATGAACATGTGCATTTGATGTTTTGTAATCCTTTTTCATAAATTAATATCATTTAAAAGGCGTATGCACTTTTCTCGTGCCTCACGACGATCTTGAGAATCAAAAGTATTTTTGTGATATTAAATTGTCAAAAGAATTATCTCCACACTTCATTTTTGGGCTTAAAATTGAACAAAACATCTTGTGAGCATGAGTAGGCTTATTGCGTGTGTTCTCCCTTTGTTTCTAAATAAAGGTTGATCGAACTACGAATATTTTTACTCGATTTTGTTTATCTTAGAGGGCCTGCCTTGTGGGAAAAATTAATCACCCAAGGGAACGAACCAACTGGTAACACACTAAGGACAAGTGTATTTCCAGCCGGGATATAAAAGTGGGTACTAGAACAAAATCCAGTATCACGTGGTTGGCTCTGACGAGAAGGGCAGTAATGGTCTCTCGCCGCATGGGTCAACCTCCATGAATGGAAAGTCTGAATTTAAACCCTTGTTTAGAAGGCCAAATCCTTATCTATTTTATTGGTGCAAAAGGTCATGTCCTTTGAATCTGCCCCATGTTATACATGTGGTTTTGTTGTAGAGATGAAAATTATGCCATGGGAGATTCATGGGTATTGATGCTTGGTTGACCTGAGAAGTGTGTGCATTGTAAGGGGGAGCCTGTGTGGTCAAGCATCTAGTCATCCACACAGAATATGCACAGCTTGATTCGCCCAAGTGGGAACCCAACAAAATATTGTCTCTTCATCCTAGGGTTGTACATGTGCTTGGAAATGAGAAATACATTGCTTGGTCCTCAAAACAATTGAAAAAAACATTCACAAGGAACTCAAAATTTCAAATCCCTTGGAGGAAAAAAATATCTTTTGATGAATCTAAGTACTCTTTCTTTCCCTAGGGATCACATCCTTAGAGGTTTCTAAGTGCTTGGGTTTAATCATCATTTGTTTTCACTAAGGATAAACCTAGGAAAATTTTGCCCTAATTTCTTTGATTTCCACATAATGGACCTTGTGAGATGAAAATAAAATGGGACATTAGACATGCTATTTGAAACATAATCAAAGAATGTGCTTTTGGTAAAAAGAATTCACTAAGGAAATATAAGAGACAAATTGGACCTCACATGTGTTGTCTCAAATGATTTCCCAAAAGTCAAAATCCCAAAACCAAGATTCAAAAGGATTAGTCTAAAAGCCTGAGAACAACGTCTTGAAATGCTCCTTGAAGTTAGAGAAAGATTGGTGTACAATTTCTATAAGAAGGATTCAAGAAATAACCCAAGTTTGTATGCATTTTATTGTCAATAAAATCCTGAGCTTTTTGAAAGGTTTTCTTTCCTCACATAGGAAGTATAGAATGTTCTTCAATATCAAGATTTTGTAAAAAAGAGTCGTGTCTAGGTCAAAGTCTAGGATCAAAAGTCTTTCTCTCACAAATTTTTAGCATCCACTCTCATCCATATCTCCATCAATCAAATTTTGTCCCACCAAGAAAACTTTGAGAAACTTTGGAAAATTATTCATGCTAAACTTAAAGGCTAAATCACCATCACTCTATTTTGGCTTAATACACCTAGCCAAATAGTCACATCCCTTGAACAAATTTACCTTTGGGATAACACAACTTCCTAAGGTCTACTAGTTCATGATCACCTTGGTTGGTTTAACACACTTAGCCAATTCATCCTCTTGTGCAATTTTTCCCTAGAATAACACAACTTCCTAAGGTTTACAAGTCACTACCATCTTCTTTGACTTAATAGACCCAGTCAAATTATCAAAATCAACCCAAGCCCTAAATTTTAGCATAAACCCTAAAAAATTCTTCAAAGGTTTCACTCATTCACTTCATCCATTTATCTCATCATCATCACTAGCCCCTTTTGATCCTTTTCTTTCCCTAGTTCTTCCCTTTTGGGACTAAATATTAAGATCAATTGATCCCTATTTTTATGGTTCAAACAAGAACACAACACAAGAGGAACATGGAAAACATCAATGAGATATCAACTTCCAGTGAGTTAAATCAAGTAACCACCGAAGTCAACCTTGCATGATCAAGCAATCCCCCAAGAAAATCTTCTCTACCATCACAAAGTCCTCAAGAGGAAATATTTGAAGAGAACATCATAAATGAAGACTTGGGGATGACACAATTAGAAATGCTGAAAATGGTTCAAAATCTAGAGAATCATAAAATTGTCAATGCCGTGTTTAAATACTTGCGCACATTAAAGGAAGGAGGGATCCAGATTCCTTCTAACCTTGACGTAGGCACTAGTATGGAAAAGCCTCTTACAAACACATCCCCAATGTCCACTCTGAATATCACTCAAGAAACCCCTCAAACCATATTAACAATCACACCAACCTCACCAAGTGTGAACAAGGGAAGTGCAATGTTCCACCTTGTAAACAACAAAGAGGTAAGTGTCAGCACCACACCAAAGAACTCTTTTCTGGTGAATCCATCACACCCATACATTTCACTCACCTTTCATAATCATGAAGATTCATCCTCATTCTATGCAACACCGACCTTTCCATTAGACATACAAACTTCTCTATCACAAGAAGAAGGTGGTTTGTTCAAAACATCAAGAGTCACTGACCCATTCTCATCATCACTCTTTCAAGGGAACATACCATCATTTCCTTAGTTACCACTAGCATCTGTATCACCCTTTGGGTTGGGTCTTCCCCCCTACCCCTCACCAGTTTCTCAAATCAAGGCAATCCGAGCATCACATCGAATCCTCCCCTTTTTCCAACAATATCACAACAACAAGTGGCAACCACTCAAGCCACCATGGTCAATACATTGATCGGTCCTCAAATCTCTCAAAGCATACATTCTCAAGGACCAAGCATCTCAACCAAACCTCCAACAACCCAAATATCAACCATTAACACCACCAACTCTCTCGTCACAATGGTTGGCATCATCCCCAATCCACCACCAATCCCACCAAAAGCTAACATGGTGAATTCATTCATCACCATGATCCAAGCCATCCAAAAATCTAATCATCAGAGGGTACAAAAACAAAACCAGCAAGCTACACAAGCCCAAAAAGCCACATAAGATGCACAAGTGGCTTAGGCAGCCCAACAAGCACAGGCTCAAGCTCAAGCCCAGCACTAGGCCCAACAGGCGCAAGCACAATACCAAGCGCAATTGCAAGAAATCCATCGACAAGCATACCAACAAGCCCTACAATATTTTTAGGCACAACAACTCACCTAATAATAGAATTCGTTGGCTCAACAACAACTCACCCAATAAAAAAATTTGTTGGCTCAACAACAACTTGCCCAATAATAGACTTCGTTGGCTCAACAACAACTCGTGCAACAACAAGCTTTGGTGGCGCAATATCAGCTTGAGCAACAACAAGCCTCGTTGGTGCAACAATAGCTCAACCAAAAAAAAGCCTGATTGGTGCAACAACAACTGGACCAACAAGAAGCCTCGTTGGCATAATAGCAACTCGACCAAAAAAAAGCCTCGTTGGCACAATAACAACAAAGATAAACAACAAGCTTTGTGGTGCAAATGCAGGCATATCAACAGGCCTTGAACGCACAACAAAGCTTGTAGAAAACTCCCACCAGTACCCCACCCACCAATCAAACATAGCAAACACCTCAAAACACATTCATCCCGCCTCCCAATCCACCAACGATGTCGCAACACAAATCAAACTGCTCTTGCAAAAAGTGTTGGACCTCTAATCAAGAAAAACAACCAGAAAATCAAATAACTTGTGTCCCTATCCATTCAATAGAGATCTCACAATGGTACCATTCCCAAAGGGATTTGAAATCCCCAAATTCGATAAGTACAATGGAACAAGAAACCTTGAAGATTACATCAGAGAATTTCAGGTGCATTGCATGGAGGTTGCATACGATGAAACATATCTAATGTGACTTTTCCCTCAAATTCTAACTGGTCCTGATATAGAATGGTTTTCTTGCCTACCCAGAGGCATTAAAACATTCCAGGAAATTGTGGAAGCATTCCTTAAAAATTATGCCTTCAACATGGGTGTAGATGTTAGTTTGGAAGAACTACCAACTCTTAAACAAAGGAAAGGAGAGCTATTCACATCCTTATTACAAAGATGGTGATCAAAGGCCAATCAGAGCAAGTGGACCATGCCAAAAGAGCAACAATTTTGTACAATCATATCTAATCTAGATGAAAACTTGGCATTTTACTTAAAAATTTAATGCATCACATCATATGATCAATTAATCCGAAAGGCGCTCAACATCGAAAGAGCCCTTATTGCGCGAGGAGGCGCATCAACATTCAGTCCACCACAGGATAACCACCTGTCCAACAATTATAATGATAAACCTCGAACATGGTTGAGGAACAAAAATATCACAAACGATGGTATGGTCGATGCTAAAGTGGTCATCATTTCCCTTAAGTAGAACATCCAAACCCATCATCAACCACAAAATCATAATCACAATAATGTGCAAACTAATGCAGTAGTAGCACAACAACAACCAATTCCTAGCAATCAAATCAACAATCTGAAAAATCAAGGAGGACCACCTCCCCAAGGCAAATATCCTCCCAAGAGAAAGTTCATGACTCTTGGAGAATCCGTCGAATCCATAATGAAGAAGTTGGTCAAGGAAAATCTTATCAAAGTCTCCAACTCTGGGCAATATGTGGAACCCATGACCAAGCTTCCATGGTACAAAAACAACCTCCTTTGTGACTTTCACAAGATCAAGGGACATACCACTGAACATTGCATGAGGCTAAAGAATATCATCCAAGACCTCATCGAAGACAAGATCATCGATGTTGAGCAACTAGCCGGTAATCAAGATCTAAAAATATAGACTAATCCAATTTTGAACCACAATCAAAGAAATAGCCAGGAGAACAACAATCATCCATTCCATCACATTTCATTAATCATCCATCCACCCATCCGCTCGTATCCATACTATAGCCTGAGATGATGACCATATCATATTCCATCGTAGTACTACTTGGCATATTCCTAAGGTTATTTTTCCCTACCTTTATTGAAGTAGCCTATTGCTTAAATGCTGGGGGCATGCCCTTGAAATTGGTAGTGGATCAGATTTAATGTATATCTTTTGTGCTCTTCCCAAATTCATCAAAAAATTCAAAAGAATGTCAAAATATCAAAAAATATTCAATTTTTTTTATCATTGAGTCTTGTTAGTCTTTCTCCTTGCTCAAAATACATCGTCTCTAAGCTTGAACAAAGGCAAGTTTGATCTTTGATCATCCCCCGAGACATCTTAGGTCATTCCTTAGGCATTCATCGCATTGGAAATTCGTTTTCCCTTCTTTTTCACATTTGGGTCAATCCTTAGGCATTCATCACAATAAAATGGCAATCTATTTGCCTATTTTATCATCATGAGGTCAATCGTCACCTTCACCCTTTGGTGAGTCAGTCAGAAGCAAGTTTAGTAGGTTCCAAAATGAACACCCAAATCATCAAAGTCTTAAGCCTATGCCAGTAAGCAAGCAAGTTGGTCAACTCGAAGTATCAATAGCTTATCACCCAATCATCTCATCAAAACCCTGATCACTACATGTCCTAGGATGAATCCTTCCTACACTGGACATAAGCATCAGGTACCCCACAGTAGTTTAGCCTTGGCTAGCGGTATGAAGAAAATTGCCTTGTTTGTTTACTTTTTCTTGGTCTTTGTTAACTTATATTATTTTGCACTCATTCCAAGGACCTCTCGATGATGCCTAAACAAAACAGGTTTAGAGAGAAAGGAATGGGGAAAAGATCATTATCTTTTTTATTTGTTGTGCTTGTTGGATACTCTTGTAAAATAACTTGGTGAATACTTGCTTTGTTAAGGCCCATCCTAGCAAGGTTTTCGTATGTCAAGTGTGAAAAAAAATACTCCTATCTGATTGTCAAGTCAAAATCCACCACACTAGGTACAACGCCATCCTAGTCCTTTATACCTTGATGAATCGTATTTATGTGTTTTATCAAACATAAAGTAATTAGCCCTTTGAAAATCCCAACTCTTGGTAAGCAAATCATGATCATCATAATGTACACTTGTTGGATCCTCCTTCCATCAATCTTATTTTTCTTATTCCTCTATCTTTACTAACATTTCTATCTAAAATCGGTGTGCCACATCAAAATATACACGAGACCACCCATGATCGATGACTATTTATACATCATCAGAATTGTCTACATCAAAGAACTATCTTTCAATAGAATCACTCCTCTCATATTTAATTGCGATATTGATCAAAAAATTAGCATTTCCGCTCAATCTCTCGAGGGGGAAATATACCAGCAATATGCTTCCACTGGGGCAATAGTGAGGTATTCGAAAAAATCAATAAATTTTTGATGTTGACCATAGTAGTTTATTCTTTGAATCAATGCAACAAGCACATTGCTTCAAAGAGGGGCAAAATGTAGACATGGAAAATGTACAATTCGGTTCGACACACTTGATCCTAATTATTAACAACATTTCCTCATGAATCATACTCTCAACTTTTCATTATATTCAATCTTTTAATTTAATAAATCATTGTTTATTTGATTAAGTCTTTCTCCTTCTCTGATTAAGTTAATCAATTTAATTTAATTAATCTTATGTCTATGTTTAATTAATTAAATCATTTTATTTGATTAAAGTTTCTAAAGTCCTCTTATTAAATTAAATAAATTAAACCTTATTTGATTTAATCTAACATTTTCCCACTTAGTTAAATAAATAAAAATTATTTATTTAATTAATCAATTTCGCTCAATTTTGATTTAAATCAAGTCATCACTTTAAGTCAAAGTTTTCACATCTTCTAAACCCTCACTAAATAAATCAAAATCTTGATTAAGTTAATCCCTATCACTAAAATCTTTTAGAGAATGCAACTTGCATATGAAAATAGATCTAATTCATTTATTAAATCTCTATTTTCCCTCACATGGCATAGAAAGGGAATATTCTCTCAAATTTGAATTCAAAAAGTCCAAGTGGACTTGTACATCCAACAAGGCATTCACTCCTCTTACATGTCCTTGTGCATTGAGCCAAGTGGCATTTATTTCATTCTTTTTTCCCTCTCACATGTCATTTTCTCAATTTAAAATTCCACCTAATTGCATTTATTGGCACTTTGGCCAAAATGTGCACAACCATCAACCATTCACATCTTGACAAGTGGAACTTGGACATTGGATGTTGAATGATCCCACATTTATTGTTTTCACTCTCTTTTCCATTTTGGAAATCTATAAATTGGAGGTTTCTCTCCTCATTATCCATCCACAAATTTTGAGTAAACTTACTATACTCAACTTCATCCACAATTTTGTGTAAAGTTACTCTTTTGACATTGAGATCCAAATTTGTGCACATCATTTCATATATTAATCATTTTCACAATTTATAGCTAGGTTATTCTCAAATATTATTTGAGAGGCTTGATTAATCTATAAATCAACATTGCAATTCAAGGATTGGGAAAGGGTTGCTTACTACACAACAAAGTGGCACCAATCCACTATGAGATAAAGGTTTGATCATGTTCTTTACATATGTTTCTATTTAATTTGTTTTCTACTCATTATTTGCATATATGAACATGATTAAGTATTTCATAGGGATGTTAAATTTTCTGATTTAAGTTGACTTATGCTAACAACATGAAACTAGTTTAAGTCTCTCTCTCATAGATTTTTAGCATCCACATTCTGGTGCTAGAAGGAGGGCACTTCTGAATTTGTTTTTTATATAAATCTTACTTGTATCTCTATATATAACTGTATTAACTATCTTCCTTAGGGATAATATGAAGTAGAAAAGTGATGTTGGATATTGAATTTCTGGCATAGGTCACGAACATCCTAATTTTTGAAAGGTGTCCCATTAATTGAGATAATGGATTTAGGGATACTATATCAGAAAATAAGGTAGTTTAGGATGAACTCGGATATTTGATTTCCTATAATGAAGGTCATGGGAATGGCTTTGACCCACTTCATGAAGTATTTGTGGCGGTCATGATAAATTTATGGCCATTGGATTAGGTGGGGGTGATTTTACCAATGAGATCAAGCCCTGACTATGAAAAGGGCCAAGGTGTGATAATTGGGTTGAGCTCCTGAGCTAGTGCATGGATGAGGTCCCCATGTTGGTGACACTACAAATACCTTTTGACATAGTCATGTGCTTCTCTTTCCATTGTAGGCCAATAGTATCTTGTCATTAGTAGTTTCTTGGGAAATGTCATACTGCTTGAGTGTGAACCACAAATGTCATTATGTACTTCGGTTAACATAGTCAAGGCTTCCTCAGTGTTTAGGAAACATAAAAGGGTCCCTTCGATGCTCCTACGGCACAAGGTATCTCCTAGGATGATAAAAGAAGATGAATTTTGACAAAGGCTCTTTTGAGGTTTGGGGTTATGTTGACGAGAAGGATTCCTATTATCAAGTAGGTGTAAATATCATGGTACCAAGGATCATCGAAACCAATGATTTCACACACAAATTTAGACTTTAGTACCTCGAATGCTGGTACAAGAAGCTATTCTATGAGGAATTCTTGTTTTGGGACATTGTGTAGGATCTCTAAGAGTGATCTGATTGTAGCCATTGCATCTGTTGCTTTGTTATTTACTCCTAAGTAGTTGTTAAAATGTGATATCAATGAAGGACTCCTTAAGGATTTCCACCAAATTTTTGTATGGAGTCAGTTTATCATCCTTTGTTTAATATTCATTGTTTAACTAGTTGATTATAGGCTACAAGTCTTTGTAGACCTTAAGTGCCATGATATTTCATTGTACAATAATCCTCAACCCTATGACAAGAGCCTCATATTTCACGATGTTATTTGTGCATGGGAATGACAACTTGTATGATTTGGGTATGTAGTCCCCTTGGGGATTGATGAAGAAGATTCTCACTCCTGACCCATGTTGTGTGTAGGATCCATCAAAATACATCTTCCAATGATCTTCTACACTGAGGTTGAAGATTGATTCATCAAGGAACTTTGAAATAAGTGGATTATCCGCATAAATTGGTGCTTTTGCTAGTTGATCTGCAATTACTTGTCCTTTGATAACCTTGCACTGTACATATTCAATGTCATGCTCTGTTAGGATCATAACCCTCTTAGCCATTCATCCTATGAGAGTTTCTTTGGAAAGTAGGTATTTAAGCGGGTCTATTTTTGCAATAAGCTTGATTTGATGTGCTAGCATGTAATGTTTGAGTTTTTGTACTACAAACATGACTGCTAGATAGGCTTTCTTAATGGGTGTGTAGTTCAACTCATGTCCCACCATGGTCCTAATGATGTAGTAGATAGCCCTTTCCTTCCCGGTTTCAACATGCTGGGCTAAGACAGTGTCAAGGGCTACCACTATTGCTGATATGTATAAGATCAAGGGTTTTCCTATAATAGGTAGCATAAGGACTAGTGGTGTGATAAAATACTCCTTGATCTTGTTGAATGCTTGGTCACATTTCTCATCCCATTTTTTATGCTACACTCTTATGGAGTAGATGAGAATATGGGATTTCCTTGTCTGCTAGTTGTGTTATGAATTGGCGGATGGACTGAAGTCTTCCCTGTAGGCCTCTTAGCTGCTTCAATGTTCTGGGTGCCTCCATCTCAAGGATGGCTTTGAATTTGGTAGGGTTGACCTTGATTCCTCTCATTGATACAATGTACCCTAGGAGCTTGCCTGATTGTACTCCAAAGATGCACTTATTTGGATTATGTCAGATTTTCTACTTTTCCAATCTCTCAAAAATGGAGCTTAGGGCTGATATGTGGTCCCATCATTTCTTTTATTTAGCCAATATGTCATCCACATAATCTTCCATAGTCTTATGAATCATGTCATGAAATATTAAAGTCATGGCCCTATGGTAGGTTGCTCCTATATTATTTAACCTAAATGGTATCATATTCCAACAATACATCCCCCATGGACAAGTGAAAGTTGTCTTGTGCTAATCTTCTTTAGCTATCATGATTTGATTATATCTTGAGAATCTGTCCATTAATGATATAATCTCATGTCTTGTCATCATTTTCATGGTCATGTCAATGTTTGGAAGTGGAAATTCATCCTTTGGAAATGCCTTGTTTAAGTCTGTGAAGTTTGTGTAGATATGGATGCCCCCATTTCATTTTGAAACTGGTACAAGGTTTGAGACCCACTCTGGATAGTCAATCGGTTGTATGAACCCTACATCTCGGAGCTTTTTTTATTCCATTTTGACCAGAAATGCTATCTAAGGATGCATTTTTCTCATCTTTTGCCTCACAATCTTTGCTTCGGGATATATTGCTAGGTGATGAACTACAACCTCTGGATCAAGCCCAAGCATTTCAGCATAAGTCCATGCAAATTTTTTCTTTCTTTCTTTTAGAAATGTAGCTAGGAGTTCCTATTATTCTATGAGAAGTGACTCAACATAAAATGTTATGTATGGTAGTTCCTCTGTTCCCATATTAACTAGATTACATTTTTCTGCCAGGACCGTTGAATTTTCTTGATGAAGGGCACTAAGAGGAAGATTGAATCCTTCATCCTCCAATTCCTTAAAGAGGTTTTCACGATTGGATGCTTCCTTTATTTTTACTATATTTGGGTCAAAGAGTGCCATAGTGTGGTTTTCACTCAAAGACCTTGAGATTATTCTCAATTTCTCACTTTTGCGAATGAAGGATTCAATCGTTTCCCTATAGTAGGATTGTGTATCCAGTATGATGTCAAACCCAACTTTATGATCTCCATTTGGTACCATATCCCACAATCCCATGAATTCTAAGAGTGCCTCATCATATTTGAATGTGTCTAGAATTAGTGGTCCTCATTGGTTGTAATCGATGAGTTGGGGATAGACTAGGTTTATTTCATGGGTTTGATGGTATGAATCAAAAGATAGGGTTTTGATCATGAATAGAGAGGAATCTTTGAAAAGCATAGGTAGGTCAGTTATGGGATCCTCGTCACTACTACACACATCGGTTATGTCAAAAGTAAAGTTATCTAAGGGTAGACCTATAAATACTGGTAGTTGAAGGGTGGTTGTCAATAGCTGAGAGGGAGTCTTGACTACTTTAATGAGAGGAATTCTACCATGTATGGTTACATTTGGAGGGGTATATCTAAGGCCAATATTTTTCATGCACTTTTCAACAATGATAGGTTCAAATTGACCATTGCTATTTTTTCCAAGACTTTAATTTTTGTTATAGCCCATGCCCAATATTAATTGAAGTCCTCTATTGGCATCATCCATAGGAAGGGATAGTAAAGGTCTTGCATCTAGATAGAGGAGACTGGATATGTTTCTCTCATCCACCACTTCTTGACTTAGAGCCCCCAAATTTTAAATCGAGAGGGATCCACTCTAAAGGTTTGAGCTATTATATTGGAGGGTTGCGACTATCCATGGGATCTAGGGGATTGAGGTAAATCCCCTACCAAAAAGGATCCTTTCTTCAATTTGTATTCCCCACACCCATTGTCTTGGATTATAAGCTTGATTTCAGATATGTCAGAAATGGCGGGTGTCTTTGTCCCAAAAGTGGAGGCTATGTTGGCTGGGTCTATATATGGAGTTGAGGGGCCTCCATTGTTCTTTGGGACTTGAGATATTTTATAGTATTTTTCTTCCAAGTTTTTGCAGTAGGCAAAGGGCTTAGGATCACCGTAGATTGTGACTTCTTGATTTTGGTATGAAAACTTGACACATTGATGGAAGGTTAATGCAACTGTTTGCATACCATGGATCCCTTGACACCCTAGGAGGATATTATAAGGTAGATCAAGGTCAAAAACTTGATAGGTGGCTTCCATAATGTCTAATACTACTTGAATAGAGAGTTGGATAGTGCCTTGAGACACTCTTTCTTTATTTTCATAAGCCTTGATTGTGACACCCTTGCCTTTTTCAATAGAATCCTTAGAGAATCCCAAATTATTTATGAGCTTGAGAGAATAGATGTTGAGACCTCCACCCCCATCCACCAAGACCCTTTTAACCTTATTTTTATGAAACACGACCTCAAGGTGGAGTGCACGATTGTGAGATGGTTGGGCAGGGAGATATTGATTAGAGAATGTAAGGACATTTGGGGTGGTAATGCTTCCGACCATAGCTTGGAATTGTTTCGTATCAAAATTAGCAGAGAAAATAGATGAAGCCAATGCTTCCTGAAGGATTTCTCTCTCGATGGATGAAATCTTCAATAACTCCATGATGGAGATTTGAGCAAGAGTTATTTTCAACCGGTCCAAGATATTGTAGCCATTAGGAGCGGATTTCAGATTTGAGGTGGATAACCTAGGTGGCTATGATGACCCAATAATGGTGACTTTTCCACTGCATGTGGTGACCCCACAATCAAATTTGGCTCCCTTGATGCTAACAACAATGAACCATTCATATAAGTATGCAACAATCTGATCGTACACATGGTTCACATTGGCATACTTTTTTTCCCTTTTTCTATTTCATTAGTTATGGTCCAACATCGGATTTGTGTAGATATTAAGATTTTGATTTCCTACAAGTTGCTCCATGTTTATGATCATATCATCGATGAGGTCTTGGATTATATTTTTTAGCTTCATGCAATTGGATGTTGTGTGCCCCTTTATTTTATGATAATCACAAACGTAATTTTCATTGTACCATGGTGGTTTCACTTGGGGCTCTTGATAATTCTCATAGGTGGGAATTTTGATGAGATTCTTATTTATGAATTTCTTAATGATAGATTTGACTAGTTTCCCAAGGGCTATGAACTTCCTCTTGGGGGTATATTTGTTTCATGGAGGTGGTCCTCCTTGATTATTCAGATTGTTGATTTGATTATTGGGTGGTTGTTGTGATACCACATTGGTTTGCATGTTGTTGTGATTGTTGTTTTGTGGTTGTTGATATATTTGGGTGTTCTATTTCATATCAATGACTATGACCTTAGCATCAACCAATCCATCATTAGTGAAATTCTTGTTTTTACCCACATGTGAGGTTTTTCATTATAGCTGGTGGAAGGGTGGTTGTCTTGATGTTCTGGATATGTGAGTGTACCCCCTTGTGCAATAAGGGTGTATTCGATGTTGAGCACCTTGGGGATCAATCGGTCATAAGTGGTGATGCACTACAGTTTTAGATGGAATGCCAAGGTTTTATCAAGATTGGAAATGATGGTGCAAATTTTTTGCTCTTCCAACATGGCCCACTTGCTCCTATTGGCCTTGGATCACCATTGTTGTAGGAAGGAAGTGAATGATTCCCCCTTACCTTGTTTGAGCATGGATAGTTCCTCTAGACTAACATCCATGCCAATGTTGAATACATAGCTCTTTATGAATGCATCTAAAATCTCTTGGAATGTCTTGATGTTGGTAGGCAAGTGAGAGAACCACTCTATGGCAGGTCCAACCAAGATTTGAGAAAATAGCCGCATTAGATATGTATCGTTATATGTGACTTCCATACAATATACTTGGAATTCCCTAATGTGATCCTTAGGGTTTCCCAACCCATGATATTTGTCAAATTTAGGGATTCAAAACCCTTTCGTAATGGTACCATTGCAAGGCTCCTATCAAAAGGATAAGGACATAAATTTCTTTGTTTCCTCGTTGCTTTCCTTGATTGGAGATTGAGCATTGGTTGTGAGAGTAATTTTATTTGTGTTGTCACATCATCTTGTAGATTAGGAGGTGGAGTGAATGTGTTATGAGGTGGTTGAGGTGTTTGAGTTATAGGTGAAGTGTGGGTGGGAGTTTGTTGCAAGATATGATGTGCAAGTAAGGCTTGTTGATATGCCTGCATTTGCTATTGTGCCAACAACACTTGTTGTTGGTCTTGTTGTTACTATGCCAACAAAACTTGTTGTTGGTCTTGCTATTATTGTGCCAACAAAGCTTGTTGTTGGGATTTCTATTGAGCTACCTATTTTTTCACTTGATACTATTGTAGGGCTTGTTGATATGCTTGTTGTTAACTTTCTTGAAATTTTGCTTGATATTGAGCTTGTACTTGAGCTTGGGGAGCTTGATATTGGGCTTGATCTTGAGCCTAGGCTTGTTGGGTTGCTTGTGTAGCCTAGGTAGCCTGTGTGGCTTGAGTGGCTTGAGTGGCTTGAGCTACTTGTGCTACTTGTGTAGCTTGGGTGGATTTTTTTTGTTGTAGTAAAGCTTGGGCTTGGGAAAATTGTTGTGGTTGTTGTGCCACTAATTGTGCTCGTGATTGTTGGGCAGCTAGTTATGCAACTTGTTGATTTTGGATTTTCTGAAGTGCCTTTTGATAGGAGGCTGGTTGAGCTACTTGTAACACAATGCTAAATGATTTTTTCATGTTGGGCTTTGGCAGTGGTGGTGGTGGATTTAGAATAGTGTTGGTTGTTGTGATGAGAAAGAACATGGTATTGATAATTGGGGTTTGGGTAGTGGATGGTGTGATTGATACGCTTGGTCCTTGGGAGACCACGGTGGATGATGTGTTGATCACTTGGGTTGCTTGAATGGTTGCCACCTATTGTTGTGATATCGATGGAAAGACAAGAGGATTTGGTATGATGTTTTGTTTTATTATGGTGGGTTGCTTGGATTTTCTTGATTGATGGTAGGTAGAGAGGGAATAATTGACCCAAGGGGTGATGTGGATGTTAATGGTAAAGGTTGAAATGGTGGAAAGATAGGTGGTGCATTCCCTTGAAGAGATGATAATGATGATGAGGGAGTGAAAACTCCCCCTGCTCCAAAAAATCCACCTTCTCCCTGTGAGATCATGGGGAGAGGAGTTTGCATGCTGAGAAGATAAACTGGTGTTGCATGAAAAGAAGATGAATGGGTAGGATGATGAAATGCAAGAAAAATGTATGGGTGCAATGGATTCAATGGGATGGACTGGCCCAATATGGTGTTTGCATCCAAATATTGGTTATTCACAAGGGGTTGTGCTTGAAGTGCATGAAGTAATGAGATTCGCTTGTTGAAAATTGGTTGAGTTGGAGTAATGGATGACGTGATTTGTGAAATTCTTTGAGTGATTCTTTGATATGGAGGTATGGGTGGGATTGGGGGCATGATACCAAGAGGTTTCTCCACAAGGGTTCTTACGTCATAATCAAAAGGGAGATTAGCACCTTCCTTTTCCAATTTAGGAATGTATTGGAAAGGAATTAACCTCATCATGGTATTGGCAGTTCTATGAGTTTTAGGATTTTGCACCATTTAAAGGATTTCATCTTGTGTCATCTCTAAGATATTGTTGGTGATGTCCTCCACTTGACCTTCCTCTTGAGGATTTTTTGATGATAGAGGAAGATTTCTTAGGGGATTGCTTGACCCAATAAGATTCATTTTAGGAACAGTTTGTCTTAGGTCACTTGAAGTTGATGTTTGTTTGATGATGTCCATGTTCTTCTTGTGTTGCAATCTAGTTTGCACCATAAAGTAGGGATCAATTTTCAAGAATGTGAGATGAATCTCTAATTCTTTATATTGATCAAACTTTAGGCACAAAAGGAGAAGAACTAGGATCATTAAGAATCAAAGAGCGATGATGAGAAAAACGGAAGATGGATGATGTGAATGATTGAACTTTTTAAGAAATATTTGAAGGAGATACTAGACTTTAGGACTTGATTTGATTTGATTTGATTTTCACCTTGGCCTAATTGAATTTTGATTTGGATAGTGAACTCATAAACTCTA
Organism: Sequoiadendron giganteum; assembly: GCA_007115665.2. Lineage (NCBI taxonomy): Eukaryota > Viridiplantae > Streptophyta > Pinopsida > Cupressales > Cupressaceae > Sequoiadendron > Sequoiadendron giganteum. Next base: position 126,710,491 of record CM021109.1, on the reverse strand, counting down.
AGAGGTTGGATGTTGTCCTAGAGTAAAATTGTACACAAGATGATAATTTGGCTAAGTGTGTAAGGAAGGATTCATCTATACACCCCTAGTCAAACAAGATGATTTTGATTTGATTTGCCCTTTTTTTTTGGATAATGAACATATAAACCTCAAGAAGCTGGATGTTATCAAGTGGTAAATTTTTTTACAAGGATTGATAATTTGATCAAATATGTGGAGAAGGATTCATCTTTACACATCTAACCAAACAAGATGATTTTGGATTTTTCAAAAGTCTAGCATGAATGATTTTTTCAAGATTTCCAAGAGTTGTTGATGAGATGATTTTTATTTTAATGTTTGAGGGATGGATGAGAATGATGAATTTGATCCTAGATTATACCTAGATAAAACTCCTTTCTGTAAGACCTCAGTATTGAGGAACATGCTTGGTACTCCCTATGTGAGAAAAGGAAACTTTTGAAAGAGGCTTGGATTTTGTTGACAATAAAACTCATATAAATTTGGATTGTTCTTTTATGCACATTTGTAAAAGTTGAAAGTCAATCTTTCTCTAAATTCATAAAGCATAGACAAATGTTTCTTGTGAGATTTTTTACTAAGACCTTTGGATTTCGGTTTTCAGATTTTGATTTTCTGGGAAATCATTTTGAAGAACACATGTGTGGGGTTTAGTTGTTTCTTAAATTTTCTTAATGAATTCCTTTTACTGCAAACAATTATTGTTTAAATTTTCAACTAGACGTCTAATGTCCTAACTTATTCTCATCCCACAAAGTCCATTATGTGCGAAACAAGGAAATTAAGGAAATTTTTTCCTAATGTTGAATTTAGTGAGGAAAAATTATGATATAAATCCAAATACTTAGAAGCCTCTAAGGATGGAATCCCTAGGGAAAGCAAGAGCACTTGGATTTGTCAAAGGTATTTTTTCCCCTTAAAGGGTTTAAAATTTTGAAGATTTCATGAATGCTTGTTTTAAATAATTTTAGATCCAAGAAAAGTATTTTAATTCCAAAGTGATGCACAACCCTAGGATAAAATGAGGCAATATTTATTGCCCACTTGGATAAATCTAGCTATGCTTACTCTTATCAGATGATTAGATGCTTGAACACACAGAATCCCCCTTACAATGCACTCACTTCTTGGGTTAGCCAAGCATCAGTACCCATGATACTCCCATGGAATACTTCTCATCTCTACCAAGAGCCATAAAAATGTGGGATGTATTTAGAACAATCATTCTTGCATCAACAAATAGATAGGGATTTTGGTTTTTACACAATTTTGGCTCTTAATGAAGGCACCTGTTCAAAAAGCCACACGAGAGGAAAGATCAAATCATACAAAGAGTTTCACTTGCTTGTCTGTAGGAGTTTCTAGAATGATGAGATTTCCTCAACATTCAAATTTATATACCGGTTAGAAGCTTGGAATTTAGCTCATTACTGGTTTGAGTTGCTCCCTTGGGGTGAGTAATTTTTCCCACCAAGGCAGACTATCTAAGGGTGAACAATAGTGAAGGAGTGTATTTGTAGTTTGACAGCCTAACACATTTAGGTGGGAGCACACACAATACCTTTTCTTCACACTCACAAATTTTGTTCAATTTTAATAATCCAAATTGAAGTGTAGAGGTAATCACTCATACAACCTAATATCACAAAAATAAATTTGGTTCTCAAGATCATAATGAAGTATGAGAGAGGTACATATGTCTTTTTAATGATATTAATTTGGATAAGGGATTACAAAACAAAGAGTACACATGTTCATTTTAACCACAAAGAAATGATATGAATTCTTTTTAAGCACCAATTTTGAAGTGTGAGATATTTTTGTTCATTTACTAAGTCCCAAAAAAATCTAGTGAGTTTGCCTATGATTCTTTTTAACCCTTTTTTTTGTTCTTTTTAAGCCCAAACAAAATTTAGTAAGTCCTAAAAGAAAGAATATTGTAAATCCTTAGAAGATGGATTGTAATTTCTCCCTAAAGTGTTTAAAAACACTTGATACAATAAGATAATGATAACATATAAAATTATTGGTCTTTGTTTCCTTAATTCACTTTGATCAAGTCAACCTGCAAGAACTAGTTAATATTGCAAAATAGAGACTAAAACAAATAGTTATAAGTCAAAAATAACCAAAATGAAAAAAGCACGTGTTCAAAGTAAACTGAAATCTTACTTTTACCCAACTATAGCGATGCAATCCGTAGGTGCAACATAGTTTGAGAAGGTCAGCATTGCAATATAGCATTGTTGATGACTGAGAGAATCACTCTACACAAAACCAATGATCAAGATTGCATGTTGTTTTGAAAGCAATGCAATTTAGAATTTGGAAAACCAACGATGTGGCTTAAAATTCAATTTTTTTGGGTGGGAAGACTCCAATGGAAAAGTTTGTATTTTGTAGCGTATGATATTGCACCATTGGACTGATAGTGGTGGAGTTTCTTGTAGACACACAAAAAAGTCAAAAAACAACAAAATTTCTCCAAATCCGCGCTCCTAGTGCTAAAATGTGAATGATGAACCTATACCTACACAAACACAAGAGAAAAAACACAAAATTAGATCATTATGCAAGTTAGATCAACATTCCCATGAAATTAGTTTGAAACATTAAGATAGGAAATAAAATGAAGAACAACGCAATAAAAGCTAATTAAATCCTATCTAATGAGAAAACTCTCAATCCCATGGAGGAATTGGTGCCATTTTGATGTGGAAAATGACCCTTTCCCAACTCCTTGATTTGATTTGATGATGTTTGAATATGATTGTTGATTCCTTGATGCAATTTTCTAATAAATTTGATAGAACTATGAAACTTGAATGAAAATGGATGAATTTTTAGATGAAATTGAGTATAGTAAGCTTGCATGGATTATGGATGATAAATTTAATAGGAGAGGCCCTCTATTTATAGAAGATAATGAGGGAAAGAGAGACAAAATGGATTAATGTGGGAAAAAAGACCAACCAATGAGAGAAGGCCACTTGTCCATATGTGATTGGAGGAGGAATGACATCTTTTGATGAATGTGCAAATAAATAAAGTTAGGTGGAATTTGAAACTATTGAGATGAAAAGTTGGAGGGAAAGAAGAATGGAGTAAATTCCACTTGGCTCAAGGAAAATGTTATGTAAGAGGCCTTTAATTCCTTGTTGGATGCACTCATCCCTTTTGGAGGTATTTTCAAATTTGAGGAATATTCCCTTTTGATGACAAGTTGAGAGAAACTGGAGGAATTAAGAAATCAATTAAATTGATTTATTGTGCAAGTTGCAAAATCTAGAGGATTTGATGGATTAGGATTAGGATTAATCATGATTTGATTAAATCAGATGAAGATTATTTGATTTAACAATTTTGACTTAGATTTTTGGATAAACAAGGTCTATAACTACTTGACCCCTTAGGGTTTGGTGCTCACATCCTTCGTGATATAGTAGAATGTGATCATGACCTGCTCATGGATACATATATTCCCTCCACTTGGCCACCTCTCTCACCTACCATATGAGTGCCTTGATGTGCTCTCTCTCTATTTGATCCCTGTCTATCTCCACCCTAGAAAGCTCCCACTATAGCCTCAAGGGCTCTACTTGCAAGGAATCCTCCATCCTGTTGTCAGTCAAACCTCAAGATTCTCAAAGTGTTGAAAGCTCTACTAGAATGCATTTAACATGACTAGTGGTTCTCTTGTATTCCATGCCTAATCTGACTACTAGGTTGAAGAGGTCTACATGTTTCCCTGAAAAAGGTGGGTGCATGTACTTTGAGGGTATATCATCCTCTATATGCAATGAAGGCACTATCTTAGTGGTCACTCACTAGTAGAGCTCACACCACTCTTGTGTGGACCCTAAAAGATAGAAATCATAAAATTTATCAATACACATCATAATATATATAAAACATATACATAAAGATAAAAGCATAATGAAAACACAAATATCACATCATCACCTAGATCTTCAGTCTGCTAATTGGGGTATAACCATGTAGCAATGGTCCCCTCCTATGCTAGAAGTGTCTATGAACCACTACCATTGGCCTCCCCATGCTCATGAATGTGGATCTAGTTGTGGTTGTTGTACGTGATCTGGTGACCCATGTAGGAGGTGAATCTCTCCTCTTGAGGCCAACTGAATCCTCATCTATCTCATTAGCATCCTCACTCATAGACTAGGTATCCTTCTCCTCCTCATATAGAAATATATCAAGAATTGTATCGTCATCATTTGTATCTCTATTGAACTACTCATCATCCCTATCATCACTACACCTAAGAAGAAGTCTCACATGGTCTGAAAAATTATGTCTCAAAAATACATGGGATGGTCATGTTCCAATCCACCACTGGTCATAGGTTGGTGTGGTTCTTATTGCACCAACATCAGATACTGGTTCATATCATTATCCTCATCATCTAAATCCCTAATGTACACACCCCCAATAGTAAGATGACGAGTGTTTCCAGGCCTAAGGCCACTCTCTGTTGATTGTAGAAACCTAGGTCAAGCTTGTGGTGGAACCTATATCTATTTGAACTAGTGCATGATGTGATCATAATAGAAAGGTCTCACTATATCATCATGTCAACCCTAGAACAAACCAATCTTGTTGAAGTTTGACTAGCTCATGTCTCTCATCCGCCCACTGTGGTATCTTAAGATATGGTCTCCATGAGATATCATCGTACTCTAATCGATCAAATCTGACATTCCAGTGAAGAAAATCTCCCTCCTACCATGCCTAACCCAATGGATAACTATAGGACTGTGGATATCTCATGGTCAAGGCACTATGGTAGGATAACCTATGGTTCTAGTGAACATGATATTCTTGGGACACCACACCTATACAAGTGTATAGTGTACGATACTATCAAGATCCTAGTAAATAAATCACTCAAGATCATAGTAAAAATGTGCTAGTATACTATGACCCTAGGTGTAGATGGTCTAGTGTTTCTTTATATTCTAAATAATTTTAACCAACCCTCCATCTAGGTGGGCCCCTCATTTTTCAGGAACCAGTGTGAGTGTCATGGTAACAATCATAATCCATTGAATCAGTGGTGTCTACGCATGTAGTAGCCATCTAATCTCAAGGCAGGGCTGAATGCTCGACTCCTAGATAGGATACCCTAGAAAATACAAAATATAATCACGTATCTCCTCATGTGTGTTCCCATTCATCAAGTGTACAACCTTGCCTCAGATGGGTAATCGTAGAATGCATTTTATGTGCTCTAACATCATATTCATATCCTCGGTAGCTAGATGAAAGGTCTAGGTATCAACTTCCCACCTCTCTATTATGGATAGAAACATGGCATCATGGTATCTCATCAGTGACATGGAATGAACCTGGAATAATCTTATATCTTATAGGATTATAATCTCCTCCTTTGATAGCTATGTGAAGAGGTCTCGAAAGAAACATAACTATTTTCCTTTGAGATGTTGACGGGCTTGAGGAGGGATCTAAAGAATAAAATAAACTAAATAAATCCTAAAAATATTAATAAATAATTTAAGTACGCTAAAGTTTCTCTAGGACACTTTACAACCAATTTGGACACATGTGCCATTTTTGGATGGGGGGTCTTGGACACTTTAGACAATTTTGGACACTTTGCACTAAAAATGGACACTTTACGAAAAAGATGGATGTTTTACATCTATCTTTTCTAGGGTACTAAAAATACTAAAAATACATTAAATAGTACTATAAATGCATGAAAACAAAGAAAAAGCAATGAAGAATCCACTCATTGTAGGTCAGATCACACACTATGCCACCTCATCATGAAGCACATCAAGTTTGGGAGGCCTATAGATTTGTTGACTCGACATCCTGGATCACTCTACACTAGGGTAAACTACACAGAGGTAAATGCCAAAATGAGATAAAAATTTCATTTTCATTCATATATACCTATTTTAATTAATATGTATATTTATTTTAGGTATATTTTATTCAAATAAACATATTGGGGGCTAGAGAACTCTATTTTCTATTTTTAATTAATACCCTATTATAAGACTTATGCAATTCAATGTAGTTTCGTAACTATCCTAATTCAACCTCCATAAAGAAAGTGGAATTAGGGGGGCATACATCTACTCTCAAATTTTATCCTCCATGAAATTTTGATAAGAGGATTTTTGAATGACTAATGAATCTATGTTATAGGATACAGTTCCTAACATGTGGTCTTGTAGATAACTATAATGGGGGCTTCATTCTTGCTAATGAATCCATGAGTATCCTTTTATAAATTATGTTAGAATTCCTTTAGGTTGCATATGCATGTGGTGTCATATGGTCACTAAAGTGGGGGCTAAATGTTGTGTAGAAAATTGTACCCCTTTCTAGGAGAAATTACAATTCACACTTATTTGGGCCTATTTTGGTGACCTTTTATTAATGCATTCGAAAAATCTCATTAATATGACCCTAATATCCCTTTATCATGTATCCCAAGGCCTATTTTACTTAATTTTATTCGATTCCCAACACCACAACCGACATTGAATAAATGTTATGAATCAAATTAATACCCTAACATTTAAGGAGTTCTGAAGTTTTAGGTCAAGACCCATTCACCCATGGGTGAATGATTCCTCATTAAGTGCCTTAAAATCAACTTTGGATATTTTTTTGGAGGAATTTCAATCTCTCAAATTCAAAATTTCATATGTTGGCTTTCAAGATATGACAATTGGAAATTAGATAGGAAGCCTATAAAACTAAGTTTCACATTCATTTTACACTAGAAGTTAGACAAGAGACAAGGAAGAGAATTTCATATGAGATTAATCATTCAAGAGCAAGGAAAATCATTCAAAAGTTAAGTCTTGGAGCAGCATTTGAGCTATTTTTTTAGGTCTTCAAGATCGTTTTGATATAAAGATAAAGCATTATAAAAGAATTGATGATAGATGCCTATAGAGGATCATGATAGATTCTAGGTTTTGGGAGATGCACAGGACATTCAACCAAGCCAAATGACTTGTTTCCTAAGTGATTCCATCTTCTATTGTTATTGTAATTTCAGCCTAAAGGAAGGTATAATCAGACTTGTGACTTGTTAAAGTGATGTGAGATCTCCTAAAGTAGCTCTTCATCATTTTTCATGTTCATTTAGGGATCCTATTCTAACATGCTTGAGTAGGGTTTCTTTGCATCATCATTTATTAATCTTAGACACACATAAGGTTAGGATTGCACACACATTTTTTTGAAATGAAAAAGAAAAATAAGAGGAGGGGTGAATCAGTTGTAGCAAATTAAACCTTCAAAACCCTCAATAGTAATAAAATCAACAAGCATTCATTAAACCCTTATTTTGTTAAATTGATTAATAATGAAATACAGATAATAGAAACTAAAATCATAACACCATACACATGATAACACTAGATTCATGTGGAAAACCCAATGAGACAAAAACCATGGTGAGGATTAGATTACAATATAAGTAAAATAAAAACTATTACAAAGGGGCTCACTACTAGAATAGGACACACTATCCAAAAAGGCTTATAGTCAGGGCTCAATACCACAAAAAGAATACAAGAATATAGAAGAATAAAGTTACACGGAGAAAACAGTTCTCAATCCAACAAGGATTCCACCACAATTTCTCACACACTTTTGGAGTCTCACATGAAATATTTTGGATGCCTTTAGCTCACTACCTTTAGGAACCCTAACATGAAGTTTGCATTTCTCTACTTAATTTTGCATCACACACATCACTTGCAAAAATCTTGCATCTATATTTCTTCTTACTCTTTCCACACCCTATTACATCAATACCATACACATTTATATCAAGTTCTACCTTAACGGCTTTCTCCAATGTCGGTCATTAACCATTCTACATTCAAATTCAAAATAGGTCAGGACCTAAACATTCTAATGGTGGATAGGAATGAAATGTGACCTACATAAATCCTTAATTAGGACCCAAATAGATCCCAACACACTTCAACATTCTTCCACAAGTCTCACATGTAATGTTAAACATAAGGTTGGCCAACACCCATGCAAAACACCATAGAAATTAAGTACACACTTCTTTAGATCAAGCTAAAAGTTTTGGACAGCATAATTCACTTGAAACCAATCCAAAATAATCCACAAACTACATAAGATTAATCATGTACATCATCCAAGATTGCATCAATAGATACTTCAACTCAAGACAACTGATAACCCTTAATTGCATACTAATAAATGAAACTCTCACTATATTGCACCAAATCAAGTAGAAAATTCAACATAAAAATATAAAAACATTATAAGAAACTTCCCAAATCTGTACAACTTGAATCCAAATAGTGGAGAAACATGGAGTAAATACATTTATCCTAAACCACATAAAACATCACTGAACAACTAGTTCACACACTGATGAAAATATCATGCACTTTACAATGATCCAAAAACCCAAATTTTGAATATAGAAACTAATAGAAACCTTGAATAACCTATAAGATATACACATGCATCACATCAACATAGAAATAATGTGGAGCATAATATCATAATACACTATGAACATTTACATAACACAATTTACTCTATTTATTACATTTTCTCAAAAGCACTTGGAAACCAAGTACCAAAAACTCCATCTCATCTCATTAGTTCATTCCAACTCATCTTCACACTCTAGAACAAAATAATAGCTCCATGTACTCACAACACTGCCTCAAGGTATCAACTACAGACACACAACCTATTTTCCTCTTTTCTACAATTTTCTCAATAGCCTCAACAACTTCATCCCATAGTTGACATCAATGAAAACACCAATTAGTAGACTTCCTATTGACATCAATGAGAACACTATAATTCTTGCAACAATATCCCACTTTTTCATTGATGGAAACACAAAATGTAAAAATCCAGCAAAGACCACACAACAACTCTGAACACTTTCTCCCTAAACAACATTCTTGAAATCTCTCTTTTTCACATGATTCTCTTTCTCTAAGTAGACAAGTTCCTTTTCACATGATTCTCTCTCCCCCTTTGACATCAATGGAAAAGAATGAAATGTTTTGAATTATTATCCCTCTTTGACACTAAACCAAAATTACCTAGTTTAAATACCCCCTATGAGGAGTACACCCAACTAAATCAGCAACACAATTACAACTCATAAGAATACCTACTCCCTCTAAGAGGTAGCCACCAACATCAATCCAGAAAGGAGATAGATCCATAGATCCACTAGATTGATACATCCCCATAGGAATCTAGTTCAAGAAAGGAGGGGCAATAACCCCAACTTCTACCAAAGATACTCAAAAGTATCCTTAGGAAGAGCCTTATTAAATATGTCAACAATTTAATCCTTTGTAGGAACAAACTCAAGCTTCACTTCATTCTCGATAACCTTCTCTTTAAAAAAGTGATACCTAATAGATATATACTTTGTCCTTGAATGTATTGCTAGGTTTTTTTGAATTTTTTATTGCACTTGTATCATCATAGGAGATAGATATTGGTTCATCATTTATAACTCTAATATCCTTCAATGTTTGTCTCATCCATAATACATATGTACAACATGGTGCTATTGCAATATACTCAACCTTTGCAATGGATAAAGAAACTAAATCATGTTTCTTACTCAACCATGACACCAATCTACATCTAAGAAAGAATGCACCACCACTTGTATGTTTCTTGTCATCAACACAACCAAACCAATCTGCATCTGTATAATAATTTAATGTGAAATTAGTATCCTTAGGATACCACAAATCATAATCTAGTGTGCCTCTTAAATATCTAAATATTCTCTTTACTTCTATAACATGTGTTTATTTAGGATCTTATTGAAATATAGCCACAAGATAAACTGCATGCATAATATCTGGCCTGGTAGCAGTCAAATATAACAGTCCACCGATCATAGATCTATACTTTCTCTAATCAACCTTAGGTGAATCATCATATTTTCTCAATTTATAACTTGTCACTATAGTAGTACATACCAGTTTGGAGTCACCCATTCCAAACATCTTCAACATCTCTTTGACATACTTAGACTATGAAATGAAAATTCCTTTATCTGTTTGATTGATCTATATCCCAAGAAATAAATTCATCTCCCCAAACATTGAAATCTCAAATTTTTTCTACATTTCTCCAAAAAATTTCTTACACATATCCTCATTTCCACCAAAGATAATATCATCCATATATACAACTACTATCAAGATTTTGTCTTCCTTAATTATAAAGTAAAGATTACTATCTATGGATCCCTTACTAAATCCTTGTTGTATCAAGTGCATGTCCAATATTGCATACCAACCTTTGGGAGCTTGCTTCAAACCAAATAGTGTCTTCTTCAATTTTCATACCATGTTTAGTTGATGTGACAACTGAAAACCTTTTAGTTTTTCCATGTAAACCTCTTCTTCCAATTCTCCATTTAGGAAAGCAGACTTCACATCCATCTGATAAACCTTAAAATATCTATGTGCTACAAATGCGAAAAAAATTATGATAGATTCCATTCTAGCCATAGGAGAAAAAATCTCCTTAAAATCTATACCTTAAACTTGTGAGTAACCCTTACACAATTCTTTCCTTGTTTCTTACTACTTGTCCATTCTCATCCAACTTGTTCCTGAATAGCCATTTAGTTCCAATTATGTTTTTCTTTTTTGGTCTAGGGACCAATTACCAAGTCTGGTTTTTCTCTATCTACATAAGTTATTTTTCTATTGCCTTCATCAAATGACCATCCTTACATGCTTTACTTAGTGATTTAGTTTCAACTTCAAAAAGTAAATACAAATTTACCTCAACTTCAACAACTTTTCTTCTTGTCAATACACCTTTCCTTTTGTATCCAATGATCAGATCTTTAGAATGATTCTTTTGTACATACTTAGGGGTTTTAGGGGTCTTCTTTAGAGCTTCTTCCTCTTCATTATGTGCTTCTTTTTCATCATATTTTTCTTCTAATTCTTTGCAATAAGGTTCATCTGAAACATATCCATCTACTATAATATAATTTTGCATGCTTTCATCAACTTTAACATTTGCACTCTAAACAATATTTCTTAACCTTTTGTTGTAACATTTGTAATAGTTTCTTCTAATAGAACATCAAAGGAATATACTTTCATCATACCTTGCATCAAACTTTCCCAGATCTTCTTCTTCTCTTTTAGTGTAATATTTTCTTCTTAACACTCTAAATTACTTCACAGTAGGAGTTATTCCATACCATAGCTCATAAGGAGTCTTTGCGTTGTTATCTTTAGCTTGAACTCTATTAATTATGTAAACAATAGTATATAGCTTCTCTCCAATATAATTGCGGTAGATTTTTTCTTTCATCATAGTCCTTTCACTTCTTGAATAGTTATTTTTTTCCTTTCAACAACTCCATTCTACTGAGGAGCTCTAGGGGAAGAAAAATGCCTCTTTATTCCATGAGCTTCACAAAACATGTTAAACTCATTGGAGGTAAATTAAACACCTATGTCAAAACTCAAGCATTTTATTTTCAAATCTATCTCATTCTCAACTTTAGCTTTAAATTCCTTGAATTTATCTAATGCATTTGATTTTTTCTATAAGAAAAGTAACCTGTGTCATTCTAGAGTAATCATCAATCAAAAGCATAAAGTATCAATCACCTTGTAGACTTGTCACCCTTAAAGGACCACAAATATCTATATGCACTAATTCCAAAAATCTGGTAGCATATTGTTCCTTTCCCTTAAAGTTATTCCTTGTTTGTTTTCTACATTGACAACTCTCACAAACAACATTGATAGGTTTTTTTATTCTAGGAAAATCTCTCACAGTGTGGACTAAACTAATTCTTTCCAAATTATCAAAATTCATGTGACACATCTTTCTGTGCCATAACCAACTATTATTAATTTGTTCTATAAAGCAATGATGATTAGCACCCTTAAGTTGATAGATGTTTCTATATGTTCTATTACCAGTAGCAATTATAGTTTCAGACCATTTTTCAATCTCACATGCTCCATCCTTAAACACAAGATTATACCCTTTTCTGCATATTTGTCCAACACTCAAGAGATTATGTATTAAGCCCTTAACATGGTAAACATTTCCAATATTATGCTTGTCATAAAAATGTATTGAACCTATTCCACACATATTAGCTCTTGAATCATCTTTGTAGTATAGTAAAATACATACCCTTGCATTTTCGCACTTTTTTGGGCCCACCTTGCTTTATTTATCCTTCTTTATGGCTTAATTTGTCCTATTTTATGTCCACAAGCCCTATGAATGACATATTTTTCTAGTTAATCTTGATATTATCCAATGCATATTTGATCTCCTAATGACTTTGATTGGTGTGTTCCTTATTTCTAGTCGAGACTAAAATACCACTAAGTGTTTCTTTGTCCCCTCGAGGTCTTGAGACCATAATTTTGAGGTATCTATTTTGGGTCCCTTTTTTGTGTTTGTACCCTAAGTTTAACCACTCGGGAGTAAGACGCCACCTAGGGCGTCTTAGTCTTCCTTGAGTAATTTTCAAGATTTAACCTCCTTTATTCTTTGAATTCATATGTTGGCTTGGTGTGATATGATTTCGGGATATTAATCATAGACAATTATAAATACAAGGTTCATTCATTCATTTCAACCTAAGTCTTTTGTGGGAGAATTTACTATAGCCAAGTTAAGTTCACAAGAGAATTCGAGAGAAATTCATCAAGCATTTAGATCCATCATCAAGATTCAAGCATCATGTCAAGGGTTTAGTGCATCCATTCATGTTGTTGAGCCAAGATTGTGTATGTAGCATTGAAGATCTACAACTATTGTTCATATCAAATCCAAGGATCCAAGATCTACATTCCTCATGGACACTACATGGTAAATTATAGATTTTCTTCACAAGAAATCATACAAGGTGATATCATTTACATATTTCATGTTTCATGATTCATTTCATCATTTGGTTTAATTACCTACAAGGGGTTTGACAAAGGTAGACCCCCATTCACTAAAAATCAACAAGTTTTCCCATCTTCTCCCTTTGTGTTTGCAGATCTAGGTTGAAGACTTGAAGATCACCTTGGAGTGAAAAGTTTTCAAATTTACAAAGTTCGAATTTCAAAGTTATCATCTTCATGAAAACTCACCTATAGGTCAGATTCGACTGTTTTAGAACCTCAGATCCGAGGGGAAGCAATTGTAGATCTGGGAGCTTAGGACCACATTCACACATTTTTAGAAATTCATATTGGGACTAAGACAAGAGTGAAGGAATCTTAGTCATCCAAGTGGAATCTTTCATAAATTCTTTAGGATTATGTTCTATTATCTGAAGATTTTATATCTATCCCAAACAATAGCAACGGGAGTAAAGGCATCTTAGTCCTCCAAGGCATATTTTGGTAGTTTTTTTGTATTTCAAAAATCTTATTAGCATCTCTAGGTTTCCTAGGTACACATACCCTAACTTTGAGTTCATTATAGTACTTGTAAGCTTCATTTTGCTCATTTTGAGTGTTTTGCATATCATAGTGTGTTTTCAAACATTATCTTTTCCAAGAATTTTCTTGGTGGTAAATGTAAGACCCCTCCGTTTTACTATTTTGATCGAATAGTGTCCTGTTGGTTATGTTGTGTTACCTGTTAGTGCTTGGACTATGGTACTCGATTTCTAATTGATCATTGTCTGCATAATGATGTGCTTGTTATACTTTGATGTGGTGGTATATTATTCAGATGTTATCATTATGACATGCTTAGATTAGCATAGCAAATATTTGAATTAATGATGTTTATGTTTGGATTATATTATTGATGTTAGATTCGTCAGTTGGTAGTATTGTATGGGTGAAGGGGACGAGATTGCATCACTCGCTTGCGAGCGCCCTACAATTTCGTGATTCCCTCTTCACGGTGTGTTTTCTATGATGCAGATATACATGTACGATATTTTATTATTCGCAGGTTGACAGGTACAAGACACTGACTCCACCTAGTTTCACAGGTCTGAGCATGTCCATTACCAACGGTAGTTGATTGGGAGATAGTAGCTAGGTTTCTTGTGTCAAGCCATCACCCTAGTCTTGTGTATGTCGTCGGTTTTGTCGGGTTCTGTTGAATTAAATATTATTGTTCTCTTGCTTTGATCTTATTATATTGCAAGTTAGAAAAGTTAAATAAATGTCTGTGGTTAAATTGTTGATTTAATTAATCCGATTATATTGTGAAAAATGTTATTTTATTTATGGATTAATTTAATGTAATTAATAAAATAATTAAATCTTGGATTTGATTTATTTTATTAACTTATTTAAATTAATTATGTCAAAATGAAGTTATTTATGCACTTTGGTTATTATAGTTTTTCTTGAATTAAAATTAAATTGAAAATTTAAGAAAATGTTATTTTATTTATGGATTAATTTAATGTAATTAATAAAATAATTAAATCTTGGATTTGATTTATTTTATTAATTTATTTAAATTAACGATGTTGAAATGAAGTCATTTATGTATTTTGGTAATTATAGTTTTCTTGAATTGAAATTAAATTGAAAATTTAAGAAAAGGTTTAAATGTTATTTTTGGAAATTAGAAAAAGGTAAAATTGGAAATTAGGGTTATATTCAAAAGTTTGACTTTAGGGTTTGAGGAGATATTTTCTATTTTGCTATTAATTGGTTTTTGGGGAAAATTGTGGTGGAGAAAATGAAAAAAATGGAGAAGGGAAGAATTTCTGTTTTTGGGGGTTTTGGATTTGCATGGAGGAAATGGATTTTGAAGAGGAATCATGGCACCCTTTTTGGATCTTATCAAACTTCTGGAACCAGTTGGACTTCAGAGAAGGGGAAGGAGCTTGGATCTGAGGAGAAGGCTTGCACCATTTGGCCAATCTCTCAAATCTTCTGAAACAGGTTTTCTTCTTGTTAAATTTAGTTCATTTTGAAAATGATTCACAATTTGATTTGTTGTTTGGAAATTATGGATTTAAATCTTATTTGATTGCAAGATTAAATCCATGTTAGAATCCCTATAGCTTGTTCTTCTTTTCTCTATGCTAAAAAATTGAGAATTCTATTTGAGAAATCTATTTGAAAATTAATTGTTAAAATCCTTGTGAAATTGGGTTTTCTGGAAATTTTATAACTCTATCTGTAATTGTTTTGAAAAAACTTCTCCAATTTAACTATTCTGTTGAAATTATATATATATATATATATTATATATATATATATATACATATATGATTAACATATATACAGACATATATATATATATAATAATTTAATTCAAAATTTATATTTTTCTGCAAAAATCGCCATGGGCAAAATCAAATCCGCAGTTACAAATTGAAGGGTTTCATTTTTTTTTTTTGGTTTGGGGGGACTGTGGGAGGCGCTGCCCCCACCGCCGCCCCCATACAGGGGATGACTGTGGAGGTCGAGCCTCCACGCAGCCCCCAATAACCTTACTCCCACCGGTCGCGCCCTGCCTTGGGCTCGGCTGTGTGTAACACAGCCGACGCCCTTAGGGGAGCCGACTGTGTTACCCACAATCGGCCCAAGGTATGGGTTGGCTGTGGCCGAACAATGGCCGTCGCCGCCGCCGACCCTGCAACCATGTAGCCAAAGCTTATGGTGCCCTAAAATGTGGCATGGGAATCAACGAAAATGCTTGCCCTATTTTCATTTGGGGATTTAACAAAAAGAATAATAACTAAATTAAAATATAATATTTTAATATCATATTTTATAATATTAAAATATTATTAAATAATATTTTGAATATTATATTTTATAATATAGGAATATATATATATATATATATATAGGGAAATTAATTAATGGCATGGGTAAATTATTAGAGAAAACTTTATGTCAGTGATGTTATAGTCAAGTTATGGAATTTTATTTCTGAATAATTTATTTGAAAAGACTAGCATCGGGATTAAGGGTAATATATTTTTATATCATGATTAATTCATTTCTAGATGATTTATTTTTCAAAAGAGTTGTAGATATTTTTCTTAAATGATTTATTTTAAATTGAAGGGGTAAAGGTTATTTAATTATTATTAATTGCAAATGAGGGAAAATTAAATACTTGATCCTAGGTTATAGCAGAAATAACGAAATTAAGATGATATAGTTTGGGAAAAGGATAAGTTGGGTTAACGTAATTTGTTAATAAACGAATTATTAGATTTTTAAACATTTAGTTGTGTCATTTATTTTAATATATGTGTATAGATTTTTAAATACATATATATTAAAATATAGCTTTAAATGTTGTTGAAGTTAAATGTGTTTGAGAAACTTAAATTTAAGTTCAATAGTTCAACAGTTCAAATTACTGATTTGATTTAGATTTAAATGAGAAAATTATAAATCAGGTGTAATAGTCGTATTAGTGGATTGAGTTAAAACATTATATTTTGGGAAAGGACAATTATTTGATTTACAACTAATATATTTTAATAGAGAAATTAATTAATGTTTAAATGAATTATTTCGGAAAGAAGATATAGATGATGTGAAGTAGTATGTCTAAAATGACCAAGTAAATAATTAATTTAATAATTACCAGTGATTGAGAAATTAAATATTAGTTAAAGTTCTCTTTATGTCAAAAAGGGACACTAGTAAATCTGATTTATTATGGCAACAATCTATTGAATATTAATTGAATGAAGTGGATTTAGGAAATCCGAAGAAGATGTAGTTGCTTGTTTAAACTGTTGATTTTCTTATTATTGAAAAAGCAATTAAAAGATTATGTTGGGTTTAAATTTTAGCATGTATCCGAAGGAGATAAAAGTAAATTAGCTTTGTTAAGACTATTAGCTATTGAATTTTATAAAGGGCAAAGGATTATGTTGGTTTTTTAAATTAGTCAAGGGAATTGAGTTAGTTATTAAGTTAGTTGTTCCCTTCGCTACAACTGTTGAACCAATTGATTGTATTAGTCAATTAATCTGTTAAGACAATTATTATCTTGTTGTGAGTTCTTTTTGAAAAGAAAATGGATTTAGAATATCCAAAGGTAGATATTTCACTTGCATCAATGATTACTCCCTTTGTGTACTTGTATTGGCATTTGGGTTAAATATGTCTTTGACTTGTTAAATCTTTCGGATGGGGTTTAAATTAGATGGGTTGTCATGTCATGTATCAACCTATTTGGAATGATGAAGTAAATGTCGTATTTCAGTATTATTTATAATTAGGGAATTAAATACCTTGATTAAATTGTTTTCCCTTGCCTGAAAGAGGCGTTGTTAATTAGTTTCTTTGCATCATTAACTACTGATTTATATTAAGGAAGTGGATTTAAGGTATCCAAAGCTAGGTTATTCCATGCAAATGCTTGTGTGATTGATTCCTTTGTGTTCATGTTTGAGGTAATGGGTTAAGTGTCGTTGGTTGTAAGTCTTCCAGTGAACCCTAGAGCTTGGGAGTTGTTGTTTGTGAGGTCAACCTTTTGTTAGTTTCTTGGTTAGTACTTGAGGTTGTGTCAATGTTCTACCCGGTTTCCATGAACGGGGATACGTTGTGCCTCCTGTGAAAGGAGTGGTTTATATGAATAGTGGCTCCTTGTAAGGAGTGGTTTTGTTATGCTTATTTCCTCTAGTGTTTGGAAAGGGCTTGACTTATGTTTCCTCCTGGTGTTGGAGTGATCGTCTTATCTGTTTATTTGTCCTTGGGCTCCCCATGGTATTGGGTTGAATCTGTGTTGTAAAGTGAAAAGTGACTTTCGTTAGGGGCCAGAGCCGTGAGAGGTAAACTGGGTAACCTTTTGAAGGATTTTATTCGAGTGTCATCTAAAGCAATGTGATCCATGTCAGTGATGTTATAGTATCCCTGTAGTGGGTACTTGGTTGTTTGTGTACGGTTTTCCTAACATACCTGATCTATTATACTTGGAAGCAATGTAACCCTATTAGAGTTGTACTTGGTGTACTTGTGATGTAATTGAGTTGTACGTGTGTGATCTTGAGTTGTACTTGTGTGATTCATGTGTCAGTTTGAATCAGTTTGGTCCTTGCCTGTGTCTAGAGGTAGTTGGTCTTGTCATGGTACCTTGTTACTATCTCCTAGCACGGGGGGTGGGCCTTTGGGTTCCACTTGGTTGGGTGGTGTGCACCTTACTCCGTTGGACTTCCTTCTTGTTCGTGTTGACGAGATTTCTAGTTGGAGAACTCGTGGGATCCAGTCATCTTTATGCCTTATTCATTCAGTTAATCTTGTAATTGTTACCCCTCTTTGTTATTGAGGTGGAAATTGTAATATATACTCATGCTTTTGGATTTACCTCATTTGAGAAATGAGAGTTGTAATTTTATTGTAAAAGAGATATCATGGAATCTTTAATTCTCTTTGATGAGTTTATCTTGTATGGAATGTATGTGTTATTCATTTCATAAGTAATTAAATGTTGTGGTTTCTTTTCGTTAATGTTGTTCGTGGGTTATTAAGTAACCTCAGTCTCGTAACCTTAGAGGTTGTTGCAATGTGTAGCAAACTTGCATATTAATTATACTTTTAAAAAAAAAATTTAGTTCGTTTGTTTAGTAGATTACAACTTCCTCTAGGGTTGCATGATGGGGCGTTATAGTAAACCCCTTAAATTTGAAAAATAACCCCATCCTAAGTCCTCCTAATTGTGTATTGACTTACCTTGAGAGGTTGATAGTCAATCCTATTAGGGTTATTAAGACATAACTAAATGTTAGTTAGAGAAAGAGTGACGTTCTATGTAGAGCTCCCCTTTTTCAGCTAATCATTTTGGTGAACCTGACTTTGCTTGATCATTCTTCCTTTTCTCATTTGGGGTCCTTTAGATTCCTAAATCTAGATTTCATTTATTGAATTTTGCATTAGTGAAATTACATTTAGGGTTTCTTATATTTGCATTAGTGAAAGTGCATATAGGTTGCATTTTTTCTTTCTTCCATCATTCTATCTCATTGAAAAATTGAAAAAGTGCATTGTTCATCATCCTAATTGCATTTAGAAACTTTCTTATTGCATTCAAATTTGAAAAAAATTGCATCCACTTTTGCCTCCAATTTCTTGTCATTAGTTACTTTTTCTAGCCTTCATTTGCACAATTTTTTGTTTCTCAACATCAGGTGCCTCGGTAGGCAACCTAGGAACACAATTATCAACCTAGAATTGTTTGATTTTCCACAAAAAAAACTTACTAGGAAGAAAACGCCCTTGGTGGTGTCTTAGTCCCTCTCTGGTTTTCCATTGCAGTACCTTTCTAAGTGATTTTTTATTTGTTTCAACTTCTGAAACCTTCAAATTTCATCAAGAGGACTAAGATGCCCTCCTTGGCACCTTAGTCCCTATGGAATTTTAAATTGTAGTTTTCAGTATCTGAATCAACATTTTTGTGCTTATGTTTGTTAGCATTGGTTGCCTACTTCAGTGGGCTAACTTTTTGTTTCACACATCTTACTAAATCTAGTTTAAAGTAATTCATTTCATACATTTCCCAAACTCCAAATTTGCATTCACAACATTTCATTTCAGATCATTAAATAAAGTAATCAATAAATTACCTTGGTTGAAATCTGAAAATTGCATTTCATTCTAGGCCTTTACATTGCATTTTGTGTTTGCATAGATTACTGTTAAAAAATGTTAGTATCTATCCTTTCCAAATTTGCAAAGAAAAATTTAGTCAATAAGCATGTTAGTCATTCATTCAATTCATTTCCTAGTTATGAAATCCTCTTAGTGCAAGAGAGTGAAAGTGGTGATGCTTGCCTTAAACCTAAACCCCCTCTTATCTCTCCTATTTGTGGGAATGATGTGATAGAAGATGTTGCAAGCATAGAAAATCATGATGATCATAATTGTTCTTCTCCTCATACCTCTCCTTCTAGTGATGAGGGTATCTTAGTGAAATAAGATACAATCATTGGGAATCATGGAGGTCTTATTTGTCCTTCTCCTCATCCCACTTGGGAGGATATTGTGTGTGTGAATAAGTGTCAATAACTAAAACATGAAACACACCAATGAAACATTATATTGAAGGATCTAATTAACTAAAACAAGATAAATTATGCAAATTCTTCAAAATCATTCCAGTGTCCTCTATCCTCAAGCTTTTACAGATTTACTTGCTCTCAGCTTGTTAAAGCAACAACTTAGTAAAATGATAACTCAAATAATGAGTATAATGCAAGCTAAGGAAAATACTTATCCTATGCTAAATGATTATGATAAGATATAGTAATTGTGCAACTAAAGCTAAGATATGAATTGAAACTAGATTATTGTGCTTGATTGTTGGAGATATTTCACTATAATGCTCTTACTATGGAACTAAAATCTATATTTTGGAAGAGCCAAGAGGATGTATTTATAAATTTTCAAAAGGAAAAAGATTTTTTGGCAAGCTTCAATGGTTGAGATTAAGCCTGGAAGAATGGATGGTGAGAGATGGAGAAGTTGGAGAGAATATAGTTGTTGGAGAGAAAAATATGGATTATGTTTTAAACCCACAAAACCTCCTCATTCAAAAATGGAGATAAATTGCCATCTGTCATGAAGTTGTTTTATTTGTGGAAGATAATTACTCAATTAAATAATAATATTATTAAATTTCTTGTGACATGTGCAAATGGAAGCTTCCAATTAAATATAAATATTTAATTATATGTTTGGAGAATATTTTAGAAGCTTTCTTAATGGTTATGGGTTTTGATATTTGAAGAAATGTACTTACTTTATATAATAAATTAATGTGATAATAAATAATGGTATTTATTTAATTAATTAAGAAGACATGAGAAAGTGATAATAGTGAATGATTTATAGAAAACATGAACATTTATAAATAAATTATTAAATTTATTTAAATGTAGTTGAATCAAGAAGATTAATTAAATAATGCGTATTTAATTAATTTACCAGACTAATATGATGTGACCATTTTTAGATGTGTATATTCAGCCCCTCTTTGAAGTGATGTGTTTTACGCATTGCTTCAAAGAATTTTTGAAAATTAACTGATGATGCTATATGCCCCCTCGGGTGATGAATCGGATAAAGATGATTTTTGGAATTTTTTACCTATTTGCTATCCGATTCATCAGTTGATAAAGATGATTTGATGAAAACCACTTTTGAAATATTGATACGAAATGATGATGATGATGATAATGTTGATGTTTTTCGATTGATTCATCATGTGATAGTGAATTTGTGGTGACTGATAAGAATAATAGAATGATTGATAAATTTGTTTTCATGATTGATGAAAAACAAATAGTAAGATTGATAAATTTTCTTTCATGATTGATGAAAAATAAATAGTAAGATTAATTTGATTGATTTTATAGAAGAGGATTGATACAAGAATTTGATGAAGATGATTGATTGGTTGAATGATCGATAAGAGAAAATGAGAAGAAAGAAAGAACAAATGGATTCAAAAATAAGTATGATGTGTAATGCCCCGCCAAGTAACCTGAAAGGAAGTTGCAATTAACATCTTAAGTGAACTAATTTTTTTTTTTTATAAAGTGCATTTAACATACACATTCACTTACTAGTTAACAACAACCTCTAAAGCTACAAGGTTAGGATTACTCAAACCCACACAAACATATTACATATAACCATAGCATTATGAACTTTATGAAATAATATCATACCTCATAAGAATACCACATAACATAATAAGATAATCAACCAAGATACAATCTCATAAACATTATCTTAATCCAACAGTTACATCACTCATTCCCAAAATGAGGCAATAGTACAAAAGATTATAATTACAAAATTCCACCTCATAAACATAAGAGGGATAAAATAACTTATACAAGCTGAAATATTACAATGAAAGAAATTACAACAAGAACCGCGAGCTGTCCATCTGGATGTCTCGCCACCAAGTACTGAAGATCAATGGGGACCCAACGGTTTTGGTGCATATTCCACCCTACCAATGTGGTACCCGAAGGCCCACCCCCTATGCTAGGAGATAATAACAAGGTAACATGGACTAAGATCTACAACCACTAACCAAAGGCAGACTCATACTGACTCATACTGTTATAACCAACCAAATGAATTAACAAGTACAACTCATTCACTATACAGTACGAATCAAATACAACTCATTCACCATGCAAGTACGAATCAAATACAATGCACGTACAAATCTAGTACAATACAAGTACAAATCAAATGTCATATATGTACACATCAAGTACAATACAAGTACAACTCCAACATCACTGACATAGGTCACATTGCTTCCAGACATAAAGTAGATCAAGTATGTTCACAGAACCATACACATAAAATAATTAACAATAGTTGTCATAGATAGAGTGTCATCGCAAGGTTTGTCATGAGATCTCCTCTGGGCATTCTTCATAGGCTCCGACACAAGTAATCCTGGTGGCCTCAATCGAATCCCGGCACTCATACTCACTCATGCAGAATCAACTACCTCTCGCAAGGACAAGATAGTTGATCTTGCCATTCAAGGCCTTCTCACTCATCCCAAGTCTAAACAAGCCCTTGTGTCTATGAGTGAGGATTAAATTATCTTGATTAGTGTGAACTACATCCTAATCATCTAAATACATTAATTTAATTATCACTTGATTAACTCACTTTTGAAGGTTACCCGGTTTACCACTTTGGGCTCCGGCCCCTAACAAAAGCCACTCTTCTAATGGACAACACACACCCAAACAATCCACCAAGGGAAACACAAGTGCATACCAACTGGGCATCATAATCCACTCCAACACAAGGAGGATACAAATAATAGAACTCACTCCAACATCTTGGAGGCAACAAACACATAGTCCACTCCTTTCACAGGAGGTATAAAGATCTCACTCCAAACATCTTGGAGGCAACAACACATAGTCCATTCCTTTCACAGGAGGCAACAAGATGAAACCACATAACAAGGTCACTACATACAAGGAGACACGGATCCCATAATCCGCTCTTAAACCAAAGAGGTGCAAACATTCCCGTTCATGAAAACCGGGTAAAACTAAACATGCACTACCCAAGGGAAAACAACTGGATGGCATAAAGATTCAACAACCCTTATCCTCTAAGTTCTTCTGGAAGACTTATAATTTAGGACTGACACTAAATCCCAAAACCAACAATGCAACTTGACGACATAGCAACAAAAGCATTCAAGTCATCAATCAAATCTAATATTTGGATTTCCTAAATCCATATTCATTCAATAGGTAGTGTAGAACAGTCAAAGTCATGATAACTAGATCATCTAAAAATAATCATAACCTCTATTTCCCTTTTCATTATTGGAATCTAAAACAATTAAACTTACTTCTCTTTACTGAATACAGAGAATTAAATCCTTTAAGATAATCATGAGGAAGATACTACTTTTGGATATACTAAATCCATACATCTTTCATAATCCAATCACTATGATTCAATTAATCTAAATAGAAATTAATAAATAACATAATTGATTGCTTCATTAATAAAACAACTTCTTAATTTACTTTTAAATCGACACAAATCTATGCAAGTAAACTCTTTCCATTTCCTAACCAAATCTTACATCTCATTCAATTTTCTATTTAACACATTCAATCACTTTAATATAATAACATATTGTTTTTCTATCCATTTTCTATATACACTAATCAATCCATTTTTAAATCTCTATTCAATAATACATTGCATACATCTTATAAAAACGAAATACGATAATGAATTTACCCTTAACATATTTTACATGCTCCATATTATATATACACCAAACATATATATTAATAAACTCAATTATATAGATTCTTTAATATTCCAATCACAACGATTAATTTGTTCTATGGAAATAAAACATAATAACTATTTGCCTTTTTCAATAGAGATAGTTCCTAAATTTACTTCTAATGCAACCTAACACTATTGCAAACAATCTTTTCCAATTTTCTATCCGGAGTCTATGTCTCATCAACCATCCATTTAAAAACATGAAATTTCATCAATGTATAAAAATATCTTTTGGCTTGTCTATTTGGCCACACATTCATATTGTTTATAATTAAATCTCATAATTAAAACAAACATTTAAATATAAATATTTCTATAATTCTTCAATATTTTTAAATATCCTTTTCCTTATCAATTTTGACCATACATTCAAAACTTATCATTTAAATTCTTCATGCAAAGCTAAATTATACGCACTCAAATAAAACAAGGTAAATACTGATTGAAAATACTCATTGATATATATATACATTTCAATATATTTTCTTCAATCAATCATATTAACAAAATAAATATTTTCTTTTAAATCAAGTAATTACTTCTATTAAAAAAAACATCTTTCTCTACACATTTTTTACACATACTAATCATTTCTTTTAGAACACTAATAATACCCAATTTGCAAACAACAGAATAAAATAATAAAATATTATTTATTCTCTCAAATAGATATATACCTTCACTATATATCTACTAAATATAAATTAATATATTTAAATATATTTAATCATTAACATATCTTCTATCCTTTGCAGAATATCAAATTGATTAATTCAAAATAAAATATCCTTTATCATCAATATTTCAAAATATAAATATATTTTTCCAATTAAATCAAATTAATAATTGGACCTTTTACATATGGATTTAAATTCACAATTCAATTTTAAATTATGCATTCTTTAAATCAAATATTTAACTCCTTCAATTAAACTTTAACATGCCATTTTAAAATAACAATAATTTTCCATATGTTTATAATTTTAATTCCACTAATCTAATATACAAATTTTATTTAAAATAATATAAATAAATATAATACTTTAGTATTATAAATTATAATATAAAATATTATTAAATAATATTTTAATATTATAATAACAATACATAAAATATTAATATTTATAAATATCAATTTATTATTATTTTATTTTCAGAACAGCCATGGGAAAATAATTTAACAGCAGTCTCATGTTTCAATCATAACTCAAAAACTACGATCTGGGTATTTGAGATTTTTGGACAGAGGTTAGAAAATTTCAAAATGCAAAAACCCTTTAAATTTCTTGAAAACCCAGTTTGTGAAAGTGAAGTTATAGGCGACGCAATCAGACCATTTTACCATGAAAATATAACTATACTGCAGATTTTAAAATCCGTTTTTAATAATAACAGAAGGTTTCATTTTCTAAAAAACATTCTAAATGCCTTGTTCAATCTCTATGTTTAATTTCAATAACAATAAAATCAATTTCTCCAAATAATTTAAATTCAACTAAGGTTTTCACAATTTTCACTCAAGAATTTTCACAAGCAAAGGCTGTAAATTTATTTAATTCTTTTCTTCTAATATCAAGTTTGTTTTCTAAAACAGATTTAACAAACAAATCTTTAATCATTACTATTTTAAAGAAAACAATCAAGAACAATAAAACACAAAGAGGAAAACCTGGTACAAGAAGCTACAGGAAGAGATGAATTTTTGATGCAAGCCTCCTCCAAAGATTTCCTGAATTTTCTTCAATCCTCCAATGAATCCAATCCAAAATCCAACAAATGCAAAAATCTTTCCTTCAATCGATTCTACAATCAAACTTTCTTCAAACCCTTGTGCAAATTTTCCAAAATTTCTTGCTATAAAAATGTATTTTTCTAAAAACTTTCTGCCCTAAAATTAAAACATGTATTCTTATAAATCAAAAATACCTAATTCAACCCTAATTCACATTACATGCAAATTAGATATTTCAATTTCAATTTCAATTTCAATATTTACAACCCTAATTCACATTAGATGCAAATTAGATATTTCAATTTCACTTTCAATTTCAATTTTAATTTCAATTTCAATTTCACTTTTCAAAACCCACTTTCAATTTAAAATGAAATTTGAAATAATAAATTAATTTCCAAAGTTGCAACCAATTTCCCAAATAAACATTTAATTACAATTTCTAATTTAATTCTCACACGTTGGAATTAAATTCAAAAATTAATTCTAATTCTTTTATTTCCTTTCATTCTCTTGCATCACGTTTAATTAATTAATTTAATTATTTAATAACTAAATTCAACCCTTTGGATCAAATTTAATTAATTAAATAAACTAAATATAATTAATTAATTTAAGTATAAACTTTTATCCACATTGCATTATTTAAATTAAATAACCATCAACATGATTTAAATGCAATTATTGTAAATATCTATTTCCAAATCAAGAATGCTTTAGAATTAAATAACATCAAAGCAAGACAGACAATGACTCGACACACACAACTGATGACACACTAAGGCTAGAGTATAGACTTGACACATGTTACCTAGCTACTATTTCCCGTTCAACTTAACCGTTGGATCGACACGCTCAAACCTGTGAAGCCAGGTGGAGTCGATGTCATGTACCTGCAATCCTGCAACCAAGTAAACAACATCATACAATATATCCAGCATATAATACACACCGTGAAGAAAGAATTACGGATTCATAGGGCGCTCGCAAGCGAGTGATGCGAAACCGTCCTCTTCACCAATACACTCATTGAAACTGACACTTCCATCATAATTCCAATAATCTCATAATAACATCTCATGTTAACTCTACAACATCATTAATCCATAATACATGTGAAACAATAATCAGATAACTACATCCCACAATAATATTGTTGTTCAATAGTAGAAATCAAAACATTATAACAAAATATATCCAGTATCAAAGTAATTGCAATCAAACATAGCATAAAGCAATTTGAACAAGGATGAAAATGGAGGGGTATTACATGATGTTTCCCAAGTAAAACTAGAAGCCAATATGGATTGATGATTATGATGATGATAGTGTTGTTGATAAGGGAAGGATACATCCCAATGATGATAATGATCAAGGCTTGCAGTAAGGCTAGGAAAATGTCCAAAGGTATGATTGAATGATTTGTGCTAGATTGAATTGATTGATTAGATGAGAATGGAAGAAATGATTGGATAGATTGATTTAGATGAGATTGGAAGAAATGATTAGATGGATTGATTTAGATGAGATTGGAAGAAATTATTGCATAGATTTATTGAGATAATGTAGATGATATGTGATGGATATGATAATTCTCATGCACAAACTAATATTGGATGCAATCTATCAAATATGCAAACTAAAATGCAAAGTTGTCATTTTGTGAGCTGCTTTATGCTTTATGTTTCATCATTGAGCATATAATATGTTTGAAGTTAGTACAAGCATCAAAGGGTATTAGCACCAATGATGACCTGAGTACTGCTTTCATGGTGTTTTATATAGCAAGTTAATACAAGCATCGTGGTATAATTGAACCAAGATGGCCTGAGAATTGCTTGCATAAACATACAAGAGTTAAACTTTTTCCTATGCAAATTCTGAAATTTCATCAATGATATGTTGTAAAGCATGTCCCATGACAAATTTGCAAAGTAATAATGATCAACTCACAGACAACAGACAAAGAAAAAAAATATACTCCTTCCTTGCGACTCTAGTTCAGTACATCATTGAGCCACTCCAGAGATATGATGTCATCAAATTAAAAAAAAATAAAAATCAACTTATGCTTTAAGTGTTCCATTCATTGTATTCATATTAAGATCATCCATTTTGTTTCAGTTTCAATGTGTGACATGTCTCAAAGCTATTTTGATCAGGCGTGATTGGATATTCGATTGTTGATATGATACTTGATGCATGTTGCTTGTTTTGCCTACTCAAAAAGTTCAAAAAGTTGATTGCCCCTAGTGAATTCAAGATTTTGCCCCTAGTCTAGGGCGAGTCACGACCAATTTACTGATGAAAGCATATGATTTATTGATTTTGTTTTGGATTTTGGGAAATATTTTGATTGAATTTTTTTTTGGATTTTGATGTTTTCTGATTTTTTGGATTTTGATGTTTTCTGATTTTTTCTGATTTTGATGTTTTCGGATGTTTTGGGATTTTGATGTTTGTTTTTTTTTTAGATTTTGATGTTTTTTTTTTTGGATTTTTGGATTTTTTCAAGGACATTTAAGATGGAATGGGATGACCAATTGAATAAACAAGATGCCCCAAAATATAAGAGAAGATGCATGATGGAGGATATGGTATGGAATATTTGTATGAAGTGAATAAAATAAGATGCATGATGTTCAAGAAGATCCTTAACCTTGTCAAGATCAAAGGTGAAAATGAGGATAATGACCATGAATGATAAGAGGAAAACAGAAGATAGTATATGGATATGAAAGATAATATTTGCATGATAGGGGGATGGAGGAATGGTTTAAGCGTCAAGTTTCATGACTAATATCTCTTGAATATGCACTCTAATAGACCATGGGAATGGGAATGAGACTTATAAATGTTGGCATGATAGAAGAAGCTAAGGCCTTATGCAAAGCTTTAAATTAAAGGAGGAGAATGGGGGATGGATGTTGGATAATGGATAGGAGGTTGGAAGGATTGGTGATGGATAGATGGAAAGGATGGCAAGATTAACATTGGCACACACCTTGAAGGGTGATGGAGTGATGAAGGAAAAGTGGATTTGGAAGGTGGACTATTTTAGATAGGAGATGGGGAAAATCTTTCGGATTAGCAAAATTGGATGCAAATTTGATTTTATTACTTCTATGGGACTTTTTGGAATCCACATGACTTTTTATTTTGATATTTTCTTTATGGGCCTTTGTGGCCTTTTGAGATTTTTCTCTTTGATTTATGGACCTTTGCGGTCTTTGAAATTTTACTTTTGACTTGATGGGCCTTTGTGACCATTTTCATTTTTCTTTTGCTTTGATGGGCCTTTGTGGCCTTTTGGATTTTTATTTTTCTTTGATGGGCCTTTGTGGCCTTTTGGATTTTTATTTCGCTTTGATGGGCCTTTGTGGCCCTTTGGATTTTTATTTTTCTTTGACGGGCCTTTGTGGCCTTTTGGATTTTTCTTTTGATTTTTCAATCAACTTTTATTTTATTTTTGCATGACTCTTCGAGGAGACATGTTGATCCTTCGATACATGTGGATTTTTATATTGAAGCTTTTGACATTTCGCACCCAAAATTTCTTCCAAGAGAAATGGGAGGAGTGTATTGAGATGAATGATATGGAGGTATGATGGATGACTTAATGTTGGAAGAATTTTGAAAGTGGATGAAGGATGTGTGCCTTTGTTGTTCTTGAAGAATAGGAGATGGAGAAATGTGGGACCCTAATATGGATGGAAGAGTTGATGAGCTAGGGTTGGGATGATAAGGACCAAGGATAGATGGAAGGTTTGATGAACTAGGATAAGGACCTAGGATGGATGGAGAGTTTTATGAACTAGGATAAGGACCTAGGATGGAGGTAGTGTTTGATGGACTAGGATACCTAGGTTGAGCATGAGGTGTATAACCAAGGCTATGAGAATATGGTCGTTCTTCGAAAAAAAGGGGTTATAAGATACCTCGTTCATGAAGGCCTAAGCCTTTTCCTTTGTAATTCATAATTTTGCACATTCGTTTACCCATGGGATATGAGTTGTTTGTGAAACTAGATGCAAGTCCATTTTGAGAAGGACATGATATGGATGAAAGGATAGGTGTTGGAAGTAAACTAAAGTGGATAAAGGTAGAGGATCCAAATTTATAGGTGTGGGGTTCATGGATAGCTTGAAGAGGTGTGAGAGGCTCTTGACATGAGGATGATGGGATACTTTGATCTTGACTAGGAAAATATTTATTAGATGAAGGAGATGGAGTAGCTTGATAATCAGATGGAAGGGAATATTTGGATAGGATGGAATAATTTTCATGCTCCTGGGATGTGATTGAGTCATGAGAGGGTATGGATTCATAAGATGGGGTGGAGGGAGGACTTGGAAGGATATTTTGTTCTTGAGATGGAAGAGGATTATCATGGGTGAATAATGAAAGGAGGGGATCATCATATGATTCTTGAGAGATGGGATCTTGATCAAAGATTGGAAGGGTTTGTAGAATTTTGGTATCATGGGATGGAGTATAAATAATGTTTTGATCGATATGTGTAGATTGAAATGAATCATTGGATGTAGAGAATATGATAGAAGAAGGTGATTGAATGGAATCATTAACTTGGATGGAAGAACCATGAGGTTTATTTTGGATTATGGGGGATGAAGATAAATGCATGACATGATAGGATTGGTCAATGTTATTTAATGTCTTAGATTTTGGCTTCTCATTTAACCTTTGCAAAAATTCAAAAATATTGAATTTGGATGATGTTGTTTTTGGAGGAGAAGATGTCACGTTCATATTTCCATCAAAGAAATTTTTAGTTGTGCTCCCTTGTATTTCCTTGATTTTCCCTTGTAGTGATCTTATTTTTTAGGTAAGAGTACTAAGATTGTTTAAGGGAGTTTCATTCTTTTCAGGATCCTCTTTAAGTTTCTCCATATCATAGTTAGAGGGCAATTTGGCACCTTGGTTTGCCAATAAAAGGAAATATCCTTCTTTATTTCACTCTAAAATCTTGTCCAAAATTATGTGAAATTGTGGATCCTGGTCAACTTCTTGAATCATTTCATCAGTTATTTCATCATTTGAACTATTTCCATGAAGCCTATGAAAAGGATTTTCTTCCCTATCAGCCATGTTGTAAAGTGGGTCTCTTCTTCCGTCTTCTTCTTTGTTTTCAGGACCTTTTGAAAATAGGCATATGCTTACACCAAATTTCAACTAACTTTGATCACAAAATGAGAGAGTGCAATTTGCTGGATATCTTAGTTACAATAGAATGATAATTCTATTGATATGACTAAAGAAATTTCTAATTTTTAGCTCGTGATTCCCTGGTTGGAAGAAAGATGATCCTGTTGTGGGAATTAAACTAGAAATCAGAAATAAAGGTGATGTTGCACTTTGTGATGTTTTGATCGTAGTTTGTGAAAATAAGGATTTTGCAAAAGCCTAATGTTTCCAAGTTTTCCTCTATTGTTGATTTTCAATCCCTTAACATAAATTTCATGGTTTGATTTGCCAAATTCTTGTGTTTTCTGGATAATCTTATCTAAATTAATGGTTTGAAAACACAACATGCAATAGGAAGACGATTTTTTTTAAAGACATAGAATCTAAAACATTGAGTGTATGTTTAAGAATCGAGCATGACCCTTTTTTATTTTCAGTGGTATTTGAACAAGAATACACTTCAAGAAGACTCACTCTTAATGGTCAAAGGGTCATCATAACAATCATAGCCCACATCTTAGAATTGTGTCGACTCACATAGCCATGTCACCCCCTAGAGGGCACCCGTGTTTTTGTCTTTTCTAGGTGTGTACTCAAGGTTAGATTTCTCGATCCCTTGAGAAAACGATCCTTGGAAATTATATGGTATCTTGGGGGAAGATTCTTCCCTCCCCTTGCACTATGATTATTATGATGTTTGGATACTGACACGATTGGCTTTCTACACTATGTTTTGTAGTAAAGGTATCCGTTCAACGTGGCAATAGATAAACTCCCTTAGGAGACCTCGTAATCTTTAAAACAAAGATTTTGGGGATGGTTATCTTGCTCACTTCCGTTGAATATGGGTTTTCCCAAAATTCACTTTTGATTAGAGTGGGTTGGAAAACCTGGCTTTGGTTGTTCTCACTTAGGTCGTTCCCATAGGGTGAGTACTTTTTCCCACTACTATAGGCCTTCTAAAGGTTGTAAAGAAGCATGAAATGCATAAAATGAAAAAATTAAGTCCGGTGTTTTGGTCACCCAGTAAAGGGGAGAGCATAGACCTATTACCCCACAATCACAACAAAAAAATGGTTCGATTTTAAATCCAAATGATGATTTTCTATGCTAAGTGAATATTTTGCTTCACAACAAACATTAGATTCATTTTAACCAAGAAAAAATGATGTTTGGTGACTATCCCAAGATTGGTTAACTCCAGATTTAAGTGTCTATCCTAGGATCGGTTCATTTTAATCCTCATACATCAATAAAACCACTGGTCGCGGTTACGTTGGATCCAGACAACAATTTAAGAATGAGATTATAATTGCTCCCAAAGTGTTTAAAAACACTTGTTACAATCATGTGATAATGTTTTTTCATTCATTTTCATGATCCATGATCCCTTAAAACCTGCAATACAAGCTCCGAATGTTATATTAAATCAAGAAACAAGAAGATATGAGGGTTAGATAAATGATTAAGCATAAAAACTCTAAAATTTAGACCAAGTTTCATTGTTGTTTGACATTAAGTGATAATTTGAAACTTTTAACTCTATCAAAGTTGATAAACCCCTATACCATTAGATAGCTTATGAAATTATACCCCATTTCAAACACAAAAGCTCCGAAGAAGACCAAAATATGACCAAGATATGGCCATTTTAAAATTGACTATCAAAACGCTAAAATAGGCCTTGTATGTGCTAAAACACAGATGTGCTAAAATAGAGCATGGATGTGCTAAAATAAGTGCCAGATGTGCTAAAACATAGCATATATGCACCGAAATAGGCCTTGTATGTGCTAAACTATTCAATGGATGCGCTAAAACGGGTCTTGTATGCGCTAAACCACGATTCCAAATTGGAACATGCTAGAAAACCTACAATAAAATGTAAAAAATGGGGCAAGGGCCCCATGGTGGGTGCCAAAAATGTGTGTGTGAATAAGTTTCAATAACTAAAACATGAAACACATCAATGAAACATTATATTGAAGGATCTAATTAACTAAAACAAGCTAAATCATGCAAATTCTTCAAAATAATTTCATTGTCCTCTATCCTCAAGCTTTTACAGATTTAATTGCCCTCAGCTTGTTAAAGCAACAACTCGGTAAAATGATAACTCAAAGAATGAGTATTCTGCAAGCTAAGGAAAACTAATTCTCCTATGCTAAATGATTATGATAAGCTACAGTAATTGTGCAGCTAAAGCTATGCTATGAATTGAAACTAGATTATTGTGCTTGATTGCTGGAGATATTTCACTATAATGTTCTTACTATGCAACTAAAATCTATATTTTGGAAGAGCCAAGAGGGTGTATTTATAAATTTTCAAAAGGAAAAAGATTTGTTGGCAAGATTCAATGGTTGATATTTATCCTAGAAGAATGGATGGTGAGAGATGGAAAGGTTGGAGAGAATATAGTTGCTAGAGAGAAAAATATGGATTATTTTTTCAACCCACAAAACCTCCTCATTCAAAAATGGAGACAAATTGCCATTTGTCATGAAGTAGTTTTATTTTTTGAAGATAATTGCTCAATTAAATAATAATAATATTTGATTTCTTGTGACATGTGCAAATGGAAGCTTCCAATTAAATATAAATATTTAATTATATGTTTGGAGAATATTTTAGAAGCTTTCTTAATTAAATATGAAATATTTAATTAAGTGTATGGTTATGGCTTTTGATATTTGAAGAAATGTATTTAATTTATATAATAAATTAATGTGACAATTAATTAAAATAAATAATGGTATTTATTTAGTTAATTAAGAAAACATGAGAAAGTGATAATAGTGAATGATTTATAGAAAACGTGAACATTTATAAATAAATTATTAAATTTATTTAAATGTAGTTGAATCAAGAAGATTAATTAAATAATACCTATTTAATTAATTTACCAGAGTAATATGATGTGACCATTTTTAGATGTGTACATATATTATGGAACAAGAGAATGGGATTTTAAATGATAAGGATGATAGATTGATGTTAGATGATCAAATATTTAGGATCTATAACAACCCTCTTTATGACAGTTTCCCTAGTTGCGATGAAGTCATTTTAGAAGAACCAACCTTTGAATTTCATGATTTTTTTTATTGTTCTCCTAAAGACTCTCCCCCTTTGGAACATGTTATGGTGCAAAAAATGAAAACACTAACAATAGTAGTTCCTTAGATGAAGATGATGAAGTAATATTAGACTCATATTCACTAGCAGATCATGAAAATAATGATAATTCTTCTGAGATTATGCACATTAGATATCGCTTGGAGTACTCTCTCAAGCCTAAAATTATCCATTATCCACCCTCAGAAAAACCACAAGTTCAAAATAAACCCGTCCTTATCCTCGAACCACCTAAGAATGATGTTTCACAACAACTGAGTTATAATACCATTTCTCATACATACAACACTAGGAACAATTTGCAACCAAGACAAACACCTTCAACATCTCTCCCATTTCCTAATCCTATCTTGCTTATTTCCCCTTGTTTCCCTTCAAATATTGGAAAGGAGTATGATCTTGTCGAACAACTAAAAA
Source organism: Sequoiadendron giganteum (assembly GCA_007115665.2). Lineage (NCBI taxonomy): Eukaryota > Viridiplantae > Streptophyta > Pinopsida > Cupressales > Cupressaceae > Sequoiadendron > Sequoiadendron giganteum. The sequence continues at coordinate 126,676,147 of CM021109.1, read as the reverse complement.
ATATTCTTGCTAAGATATCCTTATGGGAAATTATTCAAGCCTCCCCTCACTATCATAACATGATTCAAAGTGCTTTACAACAAGTTCATATCCCTTCTAATGCACACTCAAAAAGTTTGGCAGTGCAAATTCAAGCCATAACCTTGAACACCATAGACATTACTTTTCATCAACATGAGCTCCCTCCCTTCGAGATGAGAAAGAAATATGATGAATTCAATATCATAGCTAGATACAACAAGAATGGAATAAAAAGAACCCTTGTTGATAATGGATCAACTCTTAATGTGTGTAGTGCAAGACTTATGGATAAAATTAAAGTTGATAAATCAAAAACTCAACTTGATTCTTTATCTACTAAGGGATTTGATAATGTGGGAAATAAATATCTTCGAGTGATCACTTTACCTATTACAGTTGGAAAGACTACCTTAAAAACACTGATTCATGTTATGCCTCATGACCTTTCACACAATCTCCTTTTAGGAAGACCTTGTTGGAAAAACAAGGATAGACAACTGAGAGGGGGGGTGAATCAGTTGTTACCAAAATCAAACTTATTCAACATTAATCAGCCTTTAATCTTAGATTTGATAATTAATAGTGCAAGCATAAATCAATAACACATTAGAGACACATGAAAATCAATATTTTATACATGGAAACCCTATTAGGGGAAAAACCATGATGGATATTAGTCCACAAGATTATACCTTGTTAGAAGTATAATCAATAATGAATAAGGAATACACTTGTATTCAGGCACACTGCCTAGAGCACACTGCTTAGAGGAAGTCTCACTATCTTACATACAGTAATCAGATCAAATCCATCTGATGAAGTTGAACTGAGAAATTAGCTTCTATAAAAGCCTGATTACAGTTCTGATTAGGCGCAGATAAACTTCTACACACTCTTCCACACTCTACTCAATCTCTTTCACACTCTTCTCAATCTCTTTCACACTCTGATCTACTCTTGAATTATTTGACCTTATTCACACATGTAAACCACTTGCACATACCGAGAGTTACCTCAAAATGAGGAAAAAAATCATTCTTATATATCAGCTACACGGATTGACATCAACTATTCAGTTGGCCACAAATAAAGAATAAATTATAATTGTCAGCCTCAATACATGAATAAATCTTAATGTGCACCAACACAAGTCGGTCACAAGATAGTGAGGACCCAAAGAAACACCTTCAAACATGCCAAACAATAAAATATTAATTTTCATGGATTCACAACACGCTACCACCATCATTTCGGCCAAGAACATGAAAAATCAAGCACACATCAGAAAAATATCTGATCATGAACACTCTGATCAATTCAAATGTACAAAACTGATATAGCACGATCTAGACTCATCTATAAATGTCAGCGGTACATGCACAACAACTAAAATTACCAGAATTTCATCCTCTTCTTCCAAGAACACTTGCTACAAAAAATGAATAATTGTAGGCACACAAAACTTCATAACTTCCACAAATCTTGATGCATACCACTGAAACTTTCAGATAGAATACTAGAAAGTTTCAACAAAAAAACCTTTAAAGTGCACTTTCTGATTATCAACTTACACCACTTTCCACCACTCTGACCTACTCAACTTCACTGGCTCCTTGCAATATATTTTTTACAATTTTCTCAATATCTTCAACATATACAACCTTCAGAATCACCAATACTAATAGTGTTGACATCAATGACAACCACATATCAGCAACATAACCACAACATCCAATAGACCTTTGATTCATGGGATGCAAATGATGCCTTCAGCTCTTAATCATATCATGAAATATGTCTATAAAAACAAGGCATACCAAGTTGAAATGGAACCAAAGCCTAAAAGTTGCTTACAAGTTGAAAAATGAACCACAAGTCCTATAAGTAAACTAATTCCAACATCAAACATAGAACCTATAAAGGAAGAGAAACAAGAGATGGAATTAGTGTCAAAATTATTATATGATGATTGGGTTGCTTGGATTTCAAACATACATGAATGGGAGAATACAAGATCATAAACAAATATTTAGACAAGGGAAAAGAAACAATGGTAATGTCAACACAAAATTCAAAAGACCCTTCAAAAGCATCCACCTCAACCACTTTAGAAAAATAAGAAAATTACACAAAAAATTTTTATGAACTTAATCATGAACAACCATTGAATCCAAAAGAGATGAAGAAAACTTATGGAAAAGGTTATGAAATGATTAAACAACTGGGATATAGTGGAAAAGGATGTAGTTATAAAGAACAAGGTATCCATGTCCCCAAAGATCCTCAAATGCAATAAAAGTCTCATGGTCTTGGTTATTGTCCCATGATAGAAATAAAATCATCAAATAAGCCCTAACTTAATATCAACACTATCATAAAACATACTTCTAAGAAAAATTTAGCAATGGTGCATCCTAAATTGATAGACACTAGTGGTCTTGATTGTTATCCTTTACAAGAAACACAATAAATAAATAAATCCTCAATTAATGCAACTGTCATCACACAAAACACAAATGATTCAAATTCATTACATTTTACACTCTCCTATAAAGGAGAGAATAAAATCTCACAATCTAAAGAGTCTTGTGTTTGTAATGCCCCGCCACGAAACCCTAGAGGGCAACACACTAAAGCACCTTAAAATGAAATAAATTTTCTTTTAGTGCAACATGTTAAAGGTTGCCAATACAATAACTGTCATTCTAAACCAAGGTCCTCTAAGGTTCCATGACTATGCTACTAGAATCCCATGAATCTACTATCAAAAAATATGATTCATCACATTTAACAAATCCATCTATCAATATGAATTTCATATAATCTATACCATTTAAACAACATCCAATATGAATTACTTGTATCATGTCATTTATAAAGCAATATAAAAGATCATTTAATTAACTAACATATGAAATAATAATCATTTACATTATCCATTATAAGAGAGTACAATATTGCAATTCAAGAAAAAATAACAAGCATGATAAATGTATCTAAACATACATTTAATTAAGCTATACCAACTAATTCAGAACAAGACTGTGATCCACCATCTCAAACCACATTCAGTTATATTGATACACTAAGAAGTTCCTCAGGATATGATATCTTAGAAGTGACTCCTCAAGATACCTAAACCGTGGGAAGTCACTCAAGATATCAAATCTTGGGTAACTATCGGTCCCAAACGATGCCTTCAAAGGTTTATTAGTTTTAGTACACATCAGAATCAAGATATACATCTCCAAATCACAAATTTAGAAGTGCCATCATTAACCATAGTATGCCATCATTAGTTACCATTCAAAATCAATTTCATTAACTAATATAAATAAGGTACATCATTAAATTTACTAATTACAAGAGAAAGTTCAACAATAATTTACAACATTACATTATTACATTGTTACATCATGAACAACGTCTCCTTGAACACATGTGAGGAGAGTACATCTAAAGTATTATACATGATACAATAGATTTATGGGACAATAAAAGTAAATGAAATATAATCCACATGAACCGGAACAAGTGCAAAAGTCTTCATAACCAAGATTAGTCACCACAAACACGAACCAAGTGAGGGAACCCAAAGTAGTACAAGGCACATTCCACCCAACCATGTGGAACCCTAAGGTCCACCCCTTGTGCTAAGAGATAAAATTAATATCCCAACATAGTAGTCAAGAGATAGAAGATGGCACAAGGGCTAATCTGACTCCAATGTACCAGTATGGTACAACCTCACATGACAACAACACCACTTCCAAAGGCACACAAAATTCAAAGAGAGACATGAGGCAAGGGAATACTAGGTTATCGTAGGAGGAGTGTCATCACATAATTTTCTATGGGTTACCCTGGTAGATCTTCCTAGGCCTCAGCTCCCATCCTAGGTTACCCTAGTAGCCTATATTAATCTTCAACCCCCATACAACTCTATATGAAATCAACATACCTCTCAAGAAGACAAGGCAGTTGATCTTGCCATTCCAAGCCTTCTCAACTCATCTCAAGCCCGAAAAATCAATTGAGATATGAGTGAGGCATTCACTTATCTTGATTAGTGTGATTACTACCCAACCCCCTAATTCATTTTAGATTATCTCTTAATTACAAAACTCCCACATGGGTTACCCTGGCAACACTTCGTGTGTCAGCCCCCATTGAGATTCACTCCCCTACTAGAAACTAGGAGACCTAATGAAACAATAGAGAAAGGCCAACTTGCACAAACACCCAAACCTCACTAACATACACAACAAGACAAGGGAAAACTCATCCCACCCACAAGTCCCAACCATAGAGGAGAATATACCCTGCAAAGCTAATGACCCTCATATACTCAATCAATACATAAAAAACCATCTCAAGGGTTATCAATGAATTATATCAAGAAGAGAATTGTCCCCTAGCCTCTAGAAGAATCATAATACCCACTTCACACAAATAATTTAAACATTGAACAAGAACTTACTAATATCTCATTTTCACTACTTACTAGCTTAATTCAAACAATAACTTAAACAAAGAATGCAAGTTAAATTAATAATACAACCAATACAGTTTTTTAAATTTTCATCTTAGACCAAGAATAATCTCATTTCTTCTATATCTAAATTTTTTTATGATACATTCATTTTTCTATTAGAATAAATCAATACTAAAACAACATTATCGAATATAATACCTATGGCTACACATATACAAATATATATATATATATTATATCATTTAAGAAAGGCTCTATTTCAAGTTACAAAGTGAAAATTTAAATCATATAGCTACCTATATATATAAACCTAAAGAGCCATACATATACATACATATATATGTGTGTATGTGTGTTTAAAAGGAAGACAGAATGTGGATTACGTTTTAGTGTCAAATAATAGATTTAAAAGTGGTAGAAAAGTGTACATGAGTATATGCATATATATATTTGTATGTATGTATGTATAAATTTCTAATGCATTTAAAATACAAACATGCATATACAACACAATACATATTGAAAGGCAACAAACTACATTTTCATCGAACTCAAATATTAACAATTATCAACCAAGCCATCTATACATCAAATGGTATTTAATTGAATACCAAATAAATTATATATTCATCAAAACCCACATAATATGGACAACACTCAAACAACCTGCCTGAGATTATTCATTGAATCTTACAAATTTAGATTTGCATTACGATGATCATTAATCAAATCTCCAAACATCCAATATGTCTATTTATTATCATATGCAAAATTAAATATTACGCATGCTAAACAAATAGCATAATCTCTTCCAAATGAATGAAGATACAATTATAACAGATGATAACCAGGAAATAAAAAGAATCAGAGTTTTCAATGTTGAACATCTGATGTAGGAAAGAAAAGGAAAATATCCCTAGATAATACATATTTTCACACTCTAAACATAGATTAAGGTCTCCAATAGAAATCACAACACCTAAAAGAACCGCCTTGAAGGAAACGTTCATGGGAAGGAAAAATAAAATCCTGTGTAAGTATAGCGGCATAACTATTGAGAGGAAGAGAGGAAGTCTAGTCACCAGCCAAGATTGGCTAGCGCCAAGCCTAGCTCATAGGTCATCCATTGAAATAAGCTATTGGCCAAATTACAAGGTGCGCTAATAACTACAAGGGTAGAAGAACTTTTAAGAAACCACATTTGAGTGTGGGGGAAATCAAGGCCACAGGGTATACACACATAATGAGTTTATATTTAAAAGGTCGTATACAATAGTTTGAATGTCCCAAAAGGTATCACAATAAGGCGTAAAAAGATTCAGCTATGCACAAATTGGTTTCATAGAAAGCCTTAAAAAATTCACAAGCAATCACCTACAATTGAGTACAAGATATGAATACAAATGATTGAATACAAGGTATGCCCCAATTATAGTTTGGGTTTGACAATATATCAAGAAGAGGATTCAACACCATTATATGGGGTATGGGTTGGAGAAAAGAAAAAAATTGATTTCTAATAAAATATTGAAAAATTTTCAAACATTGAATCTTATAAATGGCACATCTCAAAAATTATCAAGAGTTGTTTCAATAGAACAATTACACCCTTTCCTTTTCTACAAAATTATAATTGAGATTAGCAAGAACCTAGTTTCTCCTATTTCTAAAGTGATAACTTGATGTAGAGCTTACAATCTCAGCCTACTACTACAACCCCTGCTTCAACACCTTCTAAATTTCTACAACACTACAAAATCCCCAATTCCAAAGCTTCCAAAACCCCCAAAAAAATATTTCAAGAACCAGAAAATTGTTCATGGCAAGAAACAAAATTAGCTTTTCCAGAAATTATGCAACAACCCCTTTCTTTAGCAAATTAATTAATTTATTAACCACTTCCCAACTCTCCGTTGCAACATCCACTTCTTTAAATTAATTATTTTATTTTATTTTCGACCACATTCTTAACTGCCACAACTCCAATATGTTTATTTATAACATATTGTTATATTTTTATACTCAATAATTTATTATATTCATTATAGTCTCATTTATTTTGTTTGCACCAATATATTTATTTTAATATTCCAAAATTAAATCATAATTTTAATTTATTTAGACAAAATAAAACCTTAATAGTATTTCATTTTATCAATACTTCAATTATATAAAAACTTTTATTTTAATTATCAAAAAGGATTTTAGCTTAATAACTCTATTTTAATATGATGATCAATGAAAGCACAAACCAACTAATTTAATATAAACGTACAAAATATCGAGAAATACAGACCTCACAACTAAGATGGAAGACAAGACCATGACACAAGAAACAAATGACATTGCTAGGGTGACAACAAATACACATCCTTGTCAAGGATGATGGCTCACATAGGGAACCTGATGCTATCTCCAAATCAAAAATCTCCATTCGGATTAAGGCACGCTAAAACTTGGCAATTCAAGTGGATTTGATGCCTAGTACCTGCAACTTGCAGTAAACCACACTATCGAGCATGTACATAGTCAACCAATCAAACATACAATGAAGGAAAAGTCACAGCATCGCAAGGCACTTATAAGTGAGAGATGTGACATTGTTCCCCTTCACCAAAATATATCGACGCACAAAAATAAAATACTAATAACATGATACGAACATACATCCACTAATCACATAGCGCTCAAAGAAATAATAAGCCACTCTATCAATTAAACTGATCTACTAAGCATGGTATAAGCATAAACATCAGTGATAAAAGTATAATCAATAATCATCATAACTGTGAATCCATCATCATAATTGTGAATCCATCATCATAACTATGAATCCATCATCAAGAAAAGTTTCATAATGTCCAAATACAACCAAATAACTGTTAGTAATAGAAGGAAAACTAAGGGGCAATATATTCTCTCCCTAGAACCAGGCTTACTCATGTAAGCCTGCAAATAGATATGGGCACAACTCTCTCATCCTGGATGCATCCTCCCATGTAGCAGAAGACTCATCATTAGGATCCCACTAGACCCTCACCTAATCAATGTCTCGACCCTTGAGGGTGCATCATCTGTGTTAAATGATTCCAGCGAGCTCCAAAGCCAGTTTCCCATCCTCTACCTATAAGGAATTCCAATCAAGCACATGAGAAATATCTAGGTAATAAGGTCTGAGAATAGAAACATGAAACACATAATGAATGCATGATAGATTGGGAAAAAAATAAAGAAAATATGTTATAGAACCAAACCTCTCCAAAACCTCAAATGGCCCCACAAAGTGTGGTGCGAGCTTAGAGCCTTGTCCATAATAGATTAGACTCTTATGCAAATAAATCCACAAGAATACCCAGTCTCTTATTGAGAATTGACGGTCAACCCTATAAGCATCTGCATATTTCTTATGTTTTTCTTGTGCTACCACCAATGCTCTCTAATGCAAACCACTTGCCACTCCATCTCTTGAACCATCTCCAGACCAAGAAGTAATTTTTCCTCAAGATGATCCCTACTCAATGGGGTCTAACAAGGATGACCATACAACACCTGGAAATGAGGCATGCTAGTAGAACTGTGATACCCATTATTGTATGCAAACTCCACCAAATAAAGGTAATCCTCCCAATGCAACTGTTGATTCATAACATACATCTGAATCATATCCTCGAGGATCTAATTAACCCTCTCAATTTTCCCATCAATCTCTAGGTGATAAGTTGAACTAAAGTTGAACTAATTCCCCAATACATGATGCAAATACATCCAAAGAGTTGAACTAAACATTGGATCTCTATTTGAGATAATCTTGCGAGGAATACCATGCAACTTGACTATATCCTCCATGAAGATTCTAGCCACTAATGAAGCATTATATGAGGATCGAACATGAGAAAAGTGTGCCACCTTAGTAAACCTATCCACAGTGACCATGATGGCGTCATGTTGATGGGAAGACACTAGAAAACCAGCAATAAAATCCAATGATATGATGTCCCATTTCCATTCGAGAACAAGATGTGGCTGCAAAAGACCTATGGGATGATGATATTTTGCCTTCACTCTTTGACACTCCAAGCATCTAAACACAAAATCAACAATATCCCTCTTCATTCCAACCCAAAAGTATAGTTTTTGAAGGTTTGCATACATCTTTTTGACACTCGGGTGAGCTAAAAAGGGTGCCCGATGTGTCTCTAAAATGATCAAAGTACGAAGATCTCTTGAGAAAGGAACATAAATGCAACCCAAGTGCCACAAAAGGCCATATAAATCAAGGGAATAATGATAAAATCTACCCTCTAAAGCTTTGCCTGACTGAATCTCAACTCTCACCTCTTGATACCAACTATCTATAGGAAGTGCAGTAAGGATCTGACTCCTCAAGTCCACTCCAAGAGTCACCACCAAAAGCTCATGTCTTTATCAACTAAGAGGATTTTCCACCACATTCTCCTTTCCCTAAATATAATTCACTTCAAAATCACTCACACAAGAACTCCATCCACCATCTCTACATCACATTCAAATTTGGTTGCATGAAAATATGTTGTAAACTATGGTGATCACTATGCAGCTCAAACCAATGTCCAAACAGAAAGTGTCTCCATCTTCTCAAATCATGAACACTAGTAGCTAACTCTAGATTATGTGTAGGATATTTTAGCTCATGATCCTTGAGTTTGCACAACTCATAGGCAATCACATGACCATCCTGCATCAACACTAATCCTAAACCCTCCAAGGAAACATTTGTACAAACCACAAACTCCCTAGCAGGATGAGGAACTGCCAAGATAGGTGTGTTGGCCAACCTCTCCTTAAGAATCTAAAAGGCTACCTAACACTACTCTGGCCAAATAAACTTCTCCCCTTTCCTCTGAAGAGAAGTGATGGGGTGGGCTATCCTTGAAAAACCTTGCACAAATCATTGGTAATAACCTGCCAAACCCATGAAACTATGAACCTTTGCAATATTAGTGGGAATAGTCCAATCAATAATAGCTTAGATCTTTGAAGGATCCATGACAATGCCCTCACCAGAGATAAAATGACCCAAGTATTTCACCTCTATCTGGAAGAAATCACATTTTTCCATATTTGCATACAATTGGTTCTCCCTCAGACACTGTAGCACCTACCACAAATTCTCCTCCATAGACCTCAAATAGATCAAAATGTCATCCAAAAATACCAAAAAAATTATATCAAGGTAAGTACAAAACACACCATTCATCAAACTCATGAATATGGAAAACAAATTCATCAACCCGAATGGAAATGGTGAAATCATAATACCTATAATGAGTGCAAAATGTGGTCTTATGGATGTCTACCTCAAAGATGTGCAATTGATGATATCCTAACTTAAGATCAATTTTTAAAAATACCATAGCACCCTTGATCTAATAAAAAATATCATCAATCCTTGGTTAAGGGGTATTTTTTCCTCACTATCACCTTATTCAACTGTTGGTAATCAATACATAATCAAAGAGACCCATCCTTCTTCTTCACGAAAAATCACCGGTGCTCCCCAAGGAGAGACACTAAGATGAATGAACGCTTTCTCCAAAAAATCCTCAAGCTATATCCAAAGCTCCTTAAGCTCTTGAGTTATCATCCAATATGGAGTTCAGTAAATAGGTTCAACTCTAGGTACAAGATCTATCATAAAATTGATGTCACACTTAGGTAGCATCCCTAGAATCTCACTAGGAAAGATATCAACATATTGTCTAAGGATAGGATGACTATCAAGACATACCAATCGACTCTCGCCTAACTCCAATCATTAATTGATGTTGCAAACACTTGACATCCCCAATTCATACACCTTATAAACTACATAGAAGAGATCATACAAAAGGAAATAGGCCTCTAGACACCAACTATCTCCACCTCCTTGCCAGAATCATCTACATACTTTACTGGCTTACGATGACAATCTATCACTGCTCAATGAGCCTCTAACCAATCCATGCCCAAAACAACATTGTAAGACCCAAGGGGTATAATACAAAGGTCTATTGTGGTGCAAAGAGAACCAATCCTCAAACCACAACCATGAACAAGAGACTCAACTGTGACCTTAGCACTAGAGGCCAACTCAACCTACCACCTATCATCCTGTTTTACTGCCACTAGTCCACATCGTGCTACTAAGAAAGGAGAAATTAAATAATTTTAAGCACTCAAATCAAAGAGAATAGAGACTCTACTACCCTATAACACACTTGTAGTATCAATCACTATACTCTGATGCTCGGCTTGGTAGTTTTCAATCGTGATGAAAATCTTGTGTGATCTGCCTACATCCCTACTGTCGACTCTGAAGTTGTCAACCTCTAACTAAATCTAGATGTACCCTTTTGAGGACATTGTCTAGTAATGTGACCCTACTGGCCACAAGCTAAACACCCTATACCTCTGTTGTAACCTCTACCACTTGTGGGTGCACTAGACTACTGGAATCTGCCCCTACTAGCTACAAAATGTGAACTCTAGGTTGGATGATCAAGATGATAATCCTTGTTTCACCTCCAATTCTTATCTTTCCTAAACTTAAACCTATCACCCTGCTAAGGCTAAGAGTTCTTATGTTTTGACTGAGAGTTTTACTGTTTTTGACCACCCTTAACGAGTGCATGGTGGCTCCTAGAGAGGCTTGTTGTCTGAGTCTAGCCACCTCAAGAACTAAAATCTATTGGGGTTGCACTACCAATTTGCACTCTTGTATGACCACTAGTTCCATAGCCAAATTATCCTCTACTATCTGAGCCTTCTCTACAACTACCTCTATGGTTTTTGACTCAAATAAATGAACACCCCCACTAATACATGAATTCAAGCTCCTGATAAAGTTTTGTACTAACATACCCTCATCATCACCTATGTTAGCATACTGCTTAAGCTCACAAAATCTCCACTCATACTACTCAACGAACATCACCATCTACCTTAGCTCATGGAACTCATCCACATGGCATTGTTGTTAATGGTCAGACAAGAACTGGGCTTTGAATCTCTCTAAAAACATCTCTCATGAGATTGCATCTATATCCAAATGAAGCTTCTACTCCTCCAAATTCCACCAAATGGAAGAAAAACCTCTGAGTTGCATGATAGTGCACCTATTCTTGGTGTTGCTACCATATGGATGCATAGAAAAACTCCTGTTTAGATCAATTACCATGTTTCAACCTCCAAACCACTACCAATACCATTAAAATTAGGAGGATGAGCTCTCAAAAGATCCCTCATGTGCCCAAATATAATTTCCTCCTCTACCATAACCTCTATTCTCCTAGGAGACCTCTCCCTCTCTCTAATCGCCATTTTTTCACCCTCCTGTCTCACACCAAGATGAGCAAGAAACTCCTTAAGTAAGTGAGACAACTATGCACCCTCCAACCCCGATTGACTTGGATTCTGATCTCCACCTCCTTGACTATTCTAGGAATCTTGTTGTTCCTCATGATCAAACTCATGGGAACATTGAGGAGGGGAATCCTTTTGATTAGCCCCATGGCCACCACCACATCCTCTTCCATGTCCCCAACCTTGACCTGAACTCAAGGCATGATCCTTCACAAACACCACCAAGGACAAGTTCAAGGTGTTAGACAAGGTCAACAAGGGAAAACATAAACTTTCGAATCTATGCAGCTAAGACAACCTAATGGGATCTTGTATATACCTAGAGTACCCAGTGTTAGAACTTGGGATATAATACCATATGTAGCGCCCCTCCATGAAACACTAGAGAACAACACACTAAAACACCTAAAAATGGAATAATTGTTTTTTGAGTGCAGCATATTATAGGTTAACAATACAATAACTAGCATCCTAAATCTAGGTCCTCTAAGGTTCCATGACTACACTACTATAATTCCATAAATAAACTATTAAGAAATATGATTCATCAAATTTATCAAATCCATCTATCAATATGAATTTCACATAATCTATATCATTTAAAGATCAACCAATGTGAATTATTTGTATCATGCCATCTATAAATAAATATAAAACATTTAATTAACTAACATATGCAATAATAATCATTTATATTATCTATTATAAGAGAGTATAATATTGCAATTCAAGAGAAAATAAAAAGAATGCTAAATGTATATAAACATAGATATAGTTAAGCTATGCCAACTAATTTAAAACAAGACTGTGATCCGCCATCTTGAACCACATTTAGGTATATTGATGCAATAAGAAGTTCCTAAAGATATGATATCTTAGAAGTGAATCCTTAAGATACCTAAACCTTGGGAAGTCACTCCTCAAGATATCAAATCTTGGGTACCTCTCGGTCCAAAACAATGCTCTCAAAGGTTTAATTGTTGTAGTACACATCGAAATCAAGATATACATCTCCAAATCATAAAGTCAAAAGTGACAGGATTAACCATAGCATGTCATCATTAGTTATCATCATTAGATACCATTAAAAATCAATTTCATTAACTAATATAAATAAGGTACATCATTAACTTTACTAATTACAAGATAAAGTTCAACAATAATTTACAACATTTCATTATTACATCGTTACATCATGAACAACAATTTCTCCTTGAACACATGTGAGGAGAGTACATCATAAGTATTATACATGATACAATAGATTTATGGTACAATAAAAGTACATGAAATATAATCCACATGAACTAGAAAAAGTAAAAAAGTCTTCATAACCAGGAGTACTTACCATGAACATGAACCAAGTGAGGGAACCCAATTTAGTACAAAGCACATTCCACCTGACCATGTGGAACCCTAAGGTCCATCCCCTGTGCTAGGAGATAGCATTAAGGTCCCACCACAACAGTCAAGAGATAGAAGATGACAAAAGGGCTAACCCAACTCTAATGTACAAGTACGATACAATCTCACATGAAAACAAAACCACTTCTAGAGGCACACAAATGTTAAAGGGAAACATGAGGAAAGGAAATACTAGGTTGTTGTAGGAGGATTTTTATCACATAGTTTTCTATGGGTTACCTTGGTAGATCTTCCTAATCCCTTGCCCCCATTCCTGGGTTACCTTGGTATCCTCTACCGATCTATGGACCCCATACAACCCTATGCAAAATCAACATAACTCTCGTGAGGATGAGGTAGTTGATCTTTCCATTCTAGGACTTCTCAAATCATCTCAAGCCTAAATGAGCACTTGAGCTATGAGTGAGGCATTCAATTATCTTGATTAGTGTGATTACTAACCAACCCCGTAATTCATTTTAGGGTATCTCTTAATCACAAAAATACCACATGGGTTATCCTGGAGCCACTTTGTGCATCAACCCCCATTGAGAGCCACTCCCTTACTAGAAGCTATTAGACTCAAGGGAACATTGAGATGAGGGGTGAATCAGTGTTCAGTAAATTTAAACTTTATCAATTTGAAGCTTGAAACCATTTCAACATTACATTAAAGAAAAAATGCAAAAATTCAAAGTAATCAATTACAACACCATAATACAAGGATTTTTGCATGGAAACCCTATTAGGGGAAAAACCACGGTGGAGTTTAATCCATAATTTGAGTACTCAAATATAAAAGATTATAAAGAGAATGCACTTTTATTTAGGCATATTTCCTAGAGCACACTGTTAAAAAAGAAGGCTCACTGCCTTACAAAATTTTATATTAAAACCATTTGAAGGTTTAATTGAGATGGTAGCATCTATTCATTCTAAGTTATAGTTTCGATGAAGCTCATAGATTAGATTCTGAGTCCTCTGTCTGACTTTGCACTTCTTTCTGCTCTACTTTGCCCTTATCTACTCTTCACTCAACACCTAGACAAGTTTGCATTGTTAGACTATTGAATTTTGTATCATACACACATTCTCATAACACCACACCTATTCGCTTCTACAAAATGATAAAACCAAACTCACATATATATCCGCTAACAAGGATTTAACCATTCATTAGTCAGCTCCATAAGGTATTAAGTTCCTTTCAACTTGTCGTCTAGATATTTAATTAAATCTTAATGTGTACCCTCCAAAGTTGGTTAGGACATAGAGGGGACAAAAATAAACATGTTTCAAACATAAGATAATTTGATTAATAACCCCTTATACATCTGCAATCGCTATCCTTGATAGGTAAACGTTTTATCATAGATATTCAATAGATTAATATATCGGATCTCCTCGATCACGTACCAATGAATTTGCATCAAAAAAATCCTTTTTTAAGGTATTCCAAACATAAACAATCCTTTTTATGAGGTTCACAATTCAAAATACCAGTCTAGTGAGGTAATCAGATCAACATTTATGCCTTTAACCAGATGCCCTGTTCTTTGCTCGGTTCTGCTAGAAGAGACCAAAATTAGACTACAGACTGGATGTATGACTTAGGTTTCCATCAATGAAAACACTTACAAGCTATATGCTATCAATCTCCCCCTTTGGAATTGATGGCAACACAGTGAAAAATGATGAAGTGTCAGAATCATTATAGGTATGCTCCCAAAATTTTACTGCACTCTCTCCCCCTAAGATTAATAAGGCATTTTTCACTGCATTCTCCCCCCCTTTGACATCAATGACAAATAATAGTAACCATATTCCAAATGGTGGAAAAATAGTGACAAAACAGGTGTTCAAAATCCCCAAAACTTCAAAACATATATGCCGATGGTTCTTCCCGTTTGACCAAAACTTCAAAATTTTAAAAATAATTAACTGTTACTTTAGAATATTATCTTATTATTTTTCTTAATTTCTAGAAGGAATTTATTCCAAGCATATATTGTGATTCAAATGATAATGATCAAAATGTTGCTCTTGGATGTTTTCTTTACAATTTCAGTTAAGATTCTGGAATTGTAATTGCTTCTTCCAATTTATCACCATTCCTTAGTATCTCCACCAATTGCTCCAATCTGCATTTGGTTAGATCCTTTACTTTCCAAAAAGTATCCACAAGTGTGTTCTTAGAGAATTGAATTTTTGTGTGTTCATACTATAGTTCCCAAATTATTTTCCTAATGGTTCCATCCCGATCCTGAAACATTTCAAAGCTCTTACCGATGCCATTCAACTTTGTTGTTCCAATTTATCTTTGTAATTACTAATAGCATAGGGCCAATGAATGCAATAGTTGTAGATGTCAGTGGTTGAATTTATCCATTGCCTCAACTCATTCATTTTCTTCTTCAGTTTGGAGAGAGATAGCTTGAATTTCTCCTTCAAGTGAGAGATAACTTCACCATCTTCTTTTTCTTGACCTTCAGAGTTCAATGTTTCTTTGTTGCATTCAATCATTTCATCCAGTAGAATGTTTTGTAGACTCTCTAATTTGATCTTACATTTCTCAACATGAGCATTTAGCACACTCAAAATCATATCTTGATCATATGATGGTCTAACAGATCATAACCTAGCTATTTTTTGCATTCTACCTGCTTCCTGAATAAGTTGTTGTAGCTTTTCTTTTGTCAGATCATCTTATTCCTCACTAGATTTTTTGGTTTTGATTCATTTTTCTATGGATCCTCAGTTTCTTCATCAAATTCTCCATCTGGAATATCCACAATTTCCTTTTCCCTCAATTCTCGAAACTTTTCTTTTTGGAGGGTTGTATTCAACAACTTCTTTTTCTCTTTTTTGTCCTTTATCCATGCCACCAAAAGAGGAACCAAATTCAATTGTTCTTACCAGAAGGGAAATATTGACTAAACCACACTTTCCAAGCACATTCTAGATCCTAATCAGCCAAGCTCCTAGAATATGAGTATATTTATTTGCATACTAGTTTGTTTGTTTTCCACACCACATTGTCATTTTTTGGCTAACAATTCAAGAAATACATTAATAGACATATAATCATAATACCAAACCTAAAGGGGTAGCCTATTTCTTTGGTTAGCTGCACATTCTCCATTAACTAATCCTTTATCAATCCACGCAGGTTGAAGTCCTGACCTTCAATTATCATCTTGTGAGAAATGTAGACTGTGTTAGCTGATGTTGCTCCTTCTTGATTTGTGTAGAATATTTAATATGTTATCCTATGCGCAATGTAATTTTTAATAGGATTATTGATTATTGCAATTATCAGTTCCCTCTTATCTCTGATTATTCTGGTTAGGGTTTCAACTTCTTTGTTTTGGATGGATTTCTTCCTTGGTATATCTCTAACTTTGCATAATCCAATAAAATTCTCAATTGTTTCCTTTGAGATGATGTAGGGTTTGTCCAAAGTTAAAGAATCATCATGCAATCTACTCAATATTAATTTAACAAATTCTGCATTCTCAAAATGGGGAAACTCATTCCAAATATCCAAATTCCTATGTTTGTCTTCTCTCAGTTGTTTCAATTTGTTGGGTAGTAACAGATTCCCCATGGACCTAATTTTTCCATTGTTATATTCACCTAAGATAATTGACCTTTTGATTTTTTCCATTTTTCTTTTCATACTTAGGGTTTACAACTGTACACCAAATTGTATGAAGATTTCAAAAATAAATGAAATACTTGATAGATTTTGAGAATTGTCAATGAATCAATTTCATTGCTTCGAAATTATTCTATCAAGTGTTATCCTTCTTTTCTTATTCGATGCAAAGTGACAAATGGCAGTTTCAACTTGAATTTTATAGCTTGCATACTTGCAATAAATGTGTTTGCCCTAAATTTTTGGATACCCTATTTTCTCAGATAGTGAGAAAAATATTTTGTGAACCTAGAAATTATTTGAATTATTTTTGTGAAAGTTCTCCAAAACCTCTATACATCATAAATACACCTTCTTGACTATTCTTTCTATTCTGATACCATCCATAGATATGGGAGAAAATATTTTATTGAAAAACTCCCCCTTGGCTAGTGGCCTAAAATCAATTACTAGAAGAATTACCAGAAGCAGGTTTTGTTACAAAACTATTTCCAGCATTAGAATCATTCTTTCTTACCCATGTCTTCTTCATTTGAAGTCTAATTTCATTTGTAGTCAGTTTTTTTTTCTTTATCATTTTTCTCTATATTTTTTCCTTTGTATACCGGACCTCTTCTGTCCATATTTTTGTTTCTAAAAAATCTTGCAATGTGACCATATTTATTGCAATTGTAGCACATAGTAATTTCTTGTCCCGACCAATCATTCCAATGGTTTCTTCTTGGTCTACATTGATTAGAAATATGCCCAAATTTTCCACATGTATAACATTCAACATTCCTTCTATCAACAAAGTAACTTGACACATTTCTACATTCAATTGATTTATGACATAAATTTTTGCAATTGAAACACTGACCAAAGAATGATGAAATTATTGAATTCATATTACTTCTACACTAAGAAACCATATGGACAATTTTTTACCAAGCGAAATAGTATCGATTAAACTTCTAAGCATTAGGTTGTCTTACTAGATACCTTCCACTTTTTTCATTTGTCTAAAATTATTTTGTCCTAATCTAGATTT
Source organism: Sequoiadendron giganteum (assembly GCA_007115665.2). Lineage (NCBI taxonomy): Eukaryota > Viridiplantae > Streptophyta > Pinopsida > Cupressales > Cupressaceae > Sequoiadendron > Sequoiadendron giganteum. The sequence goes on along the minus strand of CM021109.1, from coordinate 126,658,159 downwards.
TTCTCACTTTTTCATATCCAATACCTCTCTTATCATTTCCAATCTTCTTTCCTTGAGTCAGTTCATCAAGCTTTACTGATCTGGTCTTAAAATTTTCTTTGTATTCATTTACAATGATAAGATTATTCTCGAGACTAGAAATCTGCTTACCAAGTTATACTTCATTTTTTTTGGATCTTTGTAATTCACTTTCCAACTGAGTGAATTCTATATTTATTCTACTGTATTCATCAGATTTCTCTTTCAGAGACTGAGCAAGGTTTTCCTCATTTTTCTTCCTTTCTTCAATCTCTTTAGTCATCTTCATCATCGTCGATTCAATTTCATGTTTTAGGTTTGAATTGTCTCTAGCAAGCTTTTCACATTCTTCAGTTATTTCCTTCAAGGTTTGATTCTGGTGAGCATCATCCATGGTTTCATTATCCTTCTATTGTATTTGATCATAAAGATCCTTTAAGATTTGCTCTCAATTCCCTGACTTCTACTTTAGACTGATCAAGGTCATCAAGTGCCACTAGAAGCTATTGTTGAAGACCATTAGAGTCCATTACATTCGAAGATCCACCTCAAGCTGCTAAACTTCTTCAGAGGAACTACGCTCTAATACCAATTGTTGGGTTCAAGGGAACACTGAGAGGGGGGGTGAATCAATGTTCAGTAAATTTAAACTTTATCAATTTGAAACTTGAAACCATTTCAACATTGCATTAAAGAAAAGATGCAAGCATTCAAAGTAATCAATCACAACACCATAATACAGGGATTTTTATGTGGAAACCCTATTAGGGGAAAAACCATGGTGGAGGTTAATCCATAATTTGAGTAGTCAAATATAAATGATTATAAAGAGAATGCACTTGCATTCAGGCACACTACCTAGAGCACACTACTCAAAAGGAAGGCTCATTGCCTTACAAAAGTTTAGATTAAAACCATCTGAAGGTTGAAATGAGATGGTATCATCTCTTCATACCAAGTTACAGTTCTCGTGAAGCTCATATATTAGATTTTGAGTCCTTTGTTTGACTCTGCACTTCTTTTTGCTTTGCTTTGCCCTTATTTTCTCTTTGATCATCACCTAGACAAATTTGCACTGTTACACTGCTGAATTTTGCATCATACACACATTTGTGTACCACCACACCGATCTGCTTCCACAAAATGGTAAAACAAAACTCACATATATATCCACTAAGAAGGATTTAACCATTCATCAATCAACTCCATAAGGTATTAAGTTACTTTCAAATTGTCGGCTAGATCTTTAATTAAATCTTAATGCAGCATGTATCCTCCAAAGTTGGTTAGTACATAGAGGGGACCAAAATAAACATGTTTTGAACATAAGAGAATTTGATTAATAACCTCTTATACATCCGCAATTTCTATACATGACGGGTCAGCTTTTTATCATAGATATTCAACAGATTAATGTATCAGATCTCCTAGATAATGTACCAGTGAATGCAATGCACATCAAAAAAATCCTTCAGTAAGGTATTCCAAAAATCAAAAATCCTTTGTATGAGGTCCAAAACTCAAAATACCAATCTAGTGAGGTGATCAAATCGATATTTGTGTCTTTAACCAGATGCCTTGTTCTTTGCTCTATTTTGTCGATAGAGACAAAAATTAGACTGCAAACTAGATGTATGACTTAGGTTGCCATCAATGACAACACTTACAAGCCATCAACTAGGAGACCCAATGAAAAAATAGAGCAAGGAAAAATTGCACAAACACCCAAACCTCATTAACATACACAATAAGGCGAGGCAAAACTCATCCTGCACACAAGTCCCAACCATAGAGGAGAATATATTGTGCAAGGCTAATGATCCTCATATACTCAATCAATACATAAACAACCATCTCAACAATTATCAATGAATTCTATCAAGAAAAGAATTTTCCCCTAGCCTTTGGAAGACTCCTAACCCACTTCACTCAAAGAATTTAAACATTGAACAAGAACTTATGAATATCCCACTATCACTACTTACTAGCTTATTCATACAGTAACTCAATTCAATAACTTAAACAAAGAATGCAAGTTGAATTAATTACGTAACCATTGGAATTTTCAAAATTTTCATCTTAGACCAAGAATAATCTCAATTCTTCTATATCTAACTTTTTCTATGATACATTCATTTTTTTTATCATAATAAATCAATAGTAAAATAACATTATCGAATATAATACCTATGGTTACACATACAAATATATATATATATATTGTATATCATTTAAGCAAGGCTCTACTTCAAGTTACAAAGTGAAAATTGAAATCATATAACTCTCCCTCTCTCTCTCTCTATATATATATATACCTAAAGATCCATACATATACATGCATACATACATACATATATGCATATATATATATGTTTAAAAGGTAGACAAAATGTGGATTATGTTACAATTCCAAATAATAGGTTTAAAAGTGGTAGGAAAGTGTACATGAGTATATGCATATATTCATATATATGTATGTATGTATGTATCTCTATATAAATAAAAATATATATCAATATCAACTACCAATGCATTTAAAATATAAACATGAATATACAATGAAATACATATTGAAAGGAAATGAACTACATTTTAATCAAACTCAAATATTATCAATTTTCAACCAAGCTATCCATACATCAAATGGTATTTAATTAAATACCAAATAAATTATATATTTATTGAAACCCACATAATATGGACAACACTCAGACACCCTACCTAAGGTTATTCATCAAATATTACAGATTTAGATTACCATTACAATATTCATTAATCGAATCTCCAAACATCCAATATGTCTATCGATTATCATATGCAAAAGTAAATTTTGCGCATGCTAAAAAAATAGCATAATCTCTTCAAAATGAACGGTGATATAATTATAAGCAACGATAACCAAGAAATAAAAAGAATCAGAGTCTTTAACGTTGAACATAATATGACGTGGGAAGTGGTTGGGGCCCTAGCTCGATTGGCTAAATCTTTCCTATTGCAGGAGGTTGGTCATGAGGTCTAGTCTCCCCCACCCCTGTGGTACCAGAGGGCGTGTCATGCTAGCACTGTCGGTCACGTTACAAATTTTACCAGGTGCACTGTAGTTTATAGGGGGTTGTGCTACCCAATTCCTGCAGTCTAATAAAAATAATAATAATAATAATATGACGTAGGAAAGAAAATAAAAATATCCCTAGATAATACATAGTTTCACACTCCAAACATAGATTAAGGTCTCCAATACAAATCACAACACCTGAAAGAACCACCTTGAAGGAAGCTGCATTCAATGGGAAGGGCGAATAGAATCATGTATGCAAGCATAGAAACATAACTATTGAGAGGAAGAGAGAATGTTCGGCCAATGACCGAGTGGTTGGTGGCAAGCCTGGCTCAGAGGATGGCCACTGAAATAAGCTATCAGCCTAATTACAAGGTGTGCTAATAATAACTGTGAGGGTTAAAGATCTTATAAGAAACCACATTCAGCTATGGGGAAAAGTGAGGCCATAGGGTATACACACATAATGATTTTATATTTAAAAGGTTGTATACAATAGCTTGAATGTCCAAAAAGATGTCACAATAAGGTGCACAAAGATTCACGTATGCACAAATTGGTTTCATAGAAAGGCTTTAGAAATTCACCAACAATTGCCTACAACTGAGTACAAGATATGAATGCAAGGTATGCCTCAACTACAATATGGGCTTGATAATATATCAAAAAGGGATTCGACACCATTTTATATGGTGTGGGTTGTAGGAAAGCACAAATTTGATTTCCAATAAAATATTGGAAAATTTCCAAACATTGAATCTTATAAATGACACAACTTAGAAATTATCAAGAATTGTTGATGTTTCAACAATACAATTACACCATTTTATTTTCTATAGAATTAGAATTGAGATTAGCAAGAACTTGGTTTCTCCTATTGCCAAAGTGATAACTTGATGTAGAGCTCAAAATCCCATCCTACTAATGCAACCCTAGCTTCAACGCCTTTTGAATTTCCACAACAGTGCAAAATCCCCAATTCCAAAGCCTCCAAAACCACCAAGAAAATATTTCAAGAACCAGCAAATTGTTCATGACGAGAAACAAAACTAGCTTTTCCAGAAATTATGTAACAACCCCTTTCTTTAGGAAATTAATTAATTTATTAACCGCTTTCCAACTCTCCGTTTCAACATCCACTTCATTAAATTAATTATTTAATTTAATCTTCTTCCACATTCTTAACTACCACAACTCTAATATGTTTATTTATAACATATTCTTATATTTATATACTCAATAATTTAATTTATTAATTATAGTCTCTCATTTATTTTGTTTGAACCAATATATTTATTTTAATATTTGAATATTATTAAATCATAATTTTAATTTATTTAGACAAAATAAAATCTTAACAGTATTTCATTTTATCAATACTTCAATTATATAAAAAAATTATTTTAATTATCAAAAACGCTTTTAACTTAATAGCTTTATTTTAATATGATGATCAATCAAAGCACAAACCAACTAATTTAATATAAACATACAAAATATCAAGCAATACATACCTCACAGCGAAAACAAAAGACAAGACCATGACACAAGACACAAACGAACAACACTACCAGGGTGAAAATGGATACACATCCTCGTCAAAGATGATGGCTCACATAGGGGACCTAATGCTACCTTCAAATCAATAATCTATGTTAGGATTAATTCATTCCCAAACCTATCAATTTAGGTGGAGTTAATTCCTGGTACCTACAACCTGCACCAAACCACATTGTTGAGCATGTACATAGTCAACTAGTCAAATACACTGTGAATGAAAAGTCACATCATCGTAGGGTACTCACAAGCAAGAGATGTGACATTGTTACCCTTCACCAAAATATATCAGCACACAATAATCAAATACTAAGAACATGATACGAACCTACATCCACTAATCACATAATGCTCATAGAAATAATAACCCACTTTATCAATTAAATTGATCTACTAAGCATGGTATAAGCATAAAAATTAGTGATAAAATTATCATCAACCATCATCATAATTGTGAATCCATCATCAAGAAAAGTATCATAATGTCCAAATACAACCAAAAATTTGTTAGTAATAGAAGGAAAACTGAGGGGCACTATAGTGTTAGTATGACATCTTGTACTAAGAAAAAGATATCTTTATTGCAAAACAAAGCAACATCTCCTACTTTTTACCAAGATCGTATCTTGAGGTGATTCCTCCAAGATCATATGATCTCTCTCCCTCCAATAACATGAAATGAATTTTATTACAAGACTTAATTTTGTGCATATCATAGATTTCATGGTCATGCCACTAATGAACATGTAAGGCTTTAACAAACAAAATTCAACATCTTAAGGACTGTGGTGCTCTCCCTTGGGTTGCAGCACCTTATTCCTCCTTTCATTTCGGCTCATAATTTTCTAGAACTAAGTAGGGGCAAGGAGTTAGATAGCCTTGTCCTCATATGCCGCTTGTCATTGTCTCCTTTGGTTGGTTGACCAATTTTCATGAACATATAAGAGCAAGCTTGGAATGTGGGTGACGTGCCTTAAGTTGGCTCACATGTGACATTTTGGGGGAAACCCTTTTCCTTTGCATGCCATAGCTTATTGAAAACATATGAATTGGTATGGGGATTTTTGAATAAGCTCTCATGTCTTCTTCTAATTTAAATCAATTTCTCACAATAGTGGTGTTAGCAACCGCTTTAATATGGGGGCATACATCGACACTCATATTTCATTGTGTGAATTTCTTTCTTCCTGCGATGTGTTTCTTTCTTTGTGGTATCATTGGGTTTGCTTTCCTCCAAGAGTGTGATATTTCTTTGACTCGCCCTCTCTTGGAAACATTAAGAACAATGTTCCCTAAGAAGAGACCTTGCACGAACTAAGAAAAATCCCTTTGAACATCTCTTTTTCTTGTGGCATTGCATTTTCTTTTTATACATTATTAAATTCATGGAGGTATGGCTTTGATATGATCCCCTGGGGCTCACCTAGTGAACAACTAGCTTCACTAGCCCTTGTGAGTGTGCATTTTATTTATTTGTCCTTATCATAATCATGGGGGTATGACATTGGTATGGACTTCTTGGGGCTCACCTAGTGGACAACTATCTCCCACTAGCCCTTATGAGTGTGCATTTTGTTTGCTTAGTGGACAACAAGTTCCACTTGTAAAACTTCTTCAAGCCTAGACCTGTTCCACAATGTTGGACAACCAGTCGAAGCTTGATCCATGGCATTTTCTTTTCTTTTTTTCCTTTCTTGGTTTTTTTTTCCTATCCTTGATGGTGTATGCTTACAATCTAGTTATGGATTCACATATCATCTGCAAGCATTTTCCTTTGTGCCTATGTTGGTTCACCATTGGATCATAATCCTAGGGGCTTAGCCACCCTCTTAATTTTTGTCATCCTATCTTACTAGAATTTGTACATTTGAACCCCTCTTGATGGCATGATTGACTACTTTAGTGGGAGTTTGAAGAAATTTCATCCTCTCACTAAAGTGGGGGCTAAATATAATGTAGTAAAATTCATACCCTTGCATTTTCACACTGTTTGGGCCCACCTTGCTTTATTTATCCTTCTTTATGGCTTAATCGGTCCTATTTTATGTCCACAAGCCCTATGAATGACATATTTTTCTAGTTAATCTTAACATTCTCCAATGCATGTTTGATCTCCTAATTAATTTTATTGGCATGTCTCTAATTTATATTTAGGACTAAAATGCCACTACGGGCGTCTTTCTCCCCTTGAGGTCCTGGGACCCTAATTTTGAGGCATCTTTTTTGGGCCCCTTTTTGGTGTTTGTGCCCCAAGTTTCATCACTTGGGACTAAGACACCACCCCATCCTTTAGTAATTTTCAAGATTTAATTTCAAATCTTGGCATGATTTAACCTCCTTTATTCTTTGAATTCATATGTTAGCTTGGTGTGATATGATTTCGGGATATTAAGCATAGACAAGTATACATACAAGGTTAATTCATTCATTTCAACCTAAGTCTTTGGTGACAACATTCACTATAGTCAAATTAAGTTCACAAGAGAATTCAAGAGCAATTCATCAAGCATTTGGAGCCATCATCAAGATTCAAGCATCATGTCAAGGGTTTAGTGCATCCATTCATGTTGTTGAGCCAAGATTATGGATGTAGCATTGAAGATATATCTACAACTATTGTTCATATCAAATCCAAGGATCCAAGATCTACATTCCTCATGGCCATTACATGGTAGATTGCAGATTTTCTTCACAAGATGTCATACAAGGTGATATCATTTACATATTTCATGTTCCATGCTTCATTTCATCATTTGGTTTAATTACCTACAAGAGGTTTGACCAAGGAAAACCCCCATTCACTAAGAATCAAAAAAGTTTTTCCATATTCTCCATTTGTGTTTACAGATCTAGGTTGAAGACTTGAAGAACACTTTGGAGTTCAAAGTTGTCAAAGTTGTAAAGTTGCTTTGTCAAAGTTGTCATCTTCATGAAAACTCACCTAGAGGTTAGATTTGGTTGTTTCAAAACCTGAGATCCGAGGGGAAGCAATTGCACATCTAGGAGATTAGGACCACATTAACACTTTACGAAAATTCATATCAAGACTAAGATGGGAGGAAAGGCATCTTATTCCTCCAAGTGGAATCTTTCAAAAATTCTTCAAGATTCTATGTTTTCCCTTAAAAACAACTATGAGACTAAGACAGGAGTAAAGGAATCTTAGTCGTCCAATGCATATTTTAAAATTTTGTTTGCATTTCCAAAATCCTATTGGAATCTCCAAGTTTCCCAGGTACACATACCCTAACTTGGAGTTGTTCATTTTTAGTATTTGTAAGCTTCATTTTGCTCATTTTGAGTGTTTTGCATATCATAGTGTGTCTTCAAACATTATCTTTTCCAATCATTTTCTTGGTGGTGAACCCCTTAAATTTGAAAGAGAACCCCCTCCTAAGTCCTCCTAATTGTATATTGACTCACCTTGAGAGGTTGATATTCAATCCTATTAGGGTTCTCAGGACATAACTAAATGTTTGTTGGAGAAAGAGTGATGTTCTATGTAGAGCTCCCCTTTTTCAACTAATCAATCTCCAAATTTAATTAGTCCTCCATCATAATTTTCAAGTTTAACAAACTTACTTTTGTCTCTGGTCATATGATTAGAGCAACCACTATAAAAAACCTAGTAATTCTTATCGTCTTTGACATGAAAAGTAGATACCAAATTACCTCCAACCTTATCCTTCATCTCTGAAACACTTTCAAACAAATTTCAGGGTTAGTAGAACTAGGTTCTTCTTTAATAGCCAAAATATACATTCATTATCATCAAAATCTCCATAATGAGATTCATCATCAGAAATACCAACATATTCTTTCACATAGTAAGCTTTCTTAACCATCTTTCTTATATTTTCCTTATTCTTATTATTTAGAGCTCTCTTTGGATATCTAGAATCATAATGACCGATACCACATAGCTAAAAAAATTGAAAGGTAATTTACCCTGATACTTACCAGTGCTCTTTTTCATTCTTCTCACAAAGTTAGCTTCCAAATCATCACTTGATCTTCATCACATGAATCTTCAACTTTCTCTGATTTACCAGCCTTGAAAGCAGTCTCTACTTTTGTACTTTTCTTTAGTTTTCTCATTTCAAATGTAGTAAGAGTAGCAATCAACTGATCTTTGGAATAATTATCAAAATATACCATTTCCTCAATAGTACATACCTTTTCACTATAATTGTGATCTCCTAAAAATCTATGTTCTAATGTGAGATGCTAAATAACCAATGATGCAATAAAAAGAACTAACACAAAAAAGGAAACCTCAATGATTATCCTAAGAAATGGTAAACATGAAAGCAAGATGAGATAAATTGATTGATTATACCTTCATGCTGCTCCTTCCTTGGTTGGCCCTTGATCTTTGAATATTTGTGTGCTCTTTGGATGACAAACTGAATTGAACATGGAAAATGATATGCAAGATGGATGGAGATATGATAATGGTGCAATGCTAAAAGCTATGGAGGATGAGAGCTCAAATGACAATTTTGCAAGAGTTTTGATAGAAAAAGATTGATTTCTAAAATGATAGAAATGAGGGGTTATTTATAAGATAATTTGAATTCTCTAGAGAATTCAAAGGTTGAGATTGATCCAACAAAGCCAAGATGAAGGGTTATGGTGAGTTGAGGACTCACAAGCCCTCACATCTTAACATGTGGAATGTGAGATGGCCTAGGGTGGGGTGATGTGGAAATGAGGTGGAAGAGAAGTACATGAGGTGAAAGAGAAGTACATGAGGTGGATGAAGGACAAGTACCTTGTAGGTACCCTGGGGGAAGAGAAAATTTCCTCAAAAAGGAACTTCTTGTCCCCAAATGAGCATGAAAGAGACATTTGAGGAATTTTAGAATTCCTAAAAAATCTCCATGGGAAAAGGGGAAGTGGCTGGAGAAATAAATGTGAATTAAAAATTCACATTATTAGGAGAGTTTATTGGATAAAAGAGGGTCTCCAAAAAGTTGGAGATTTGTCACATGTGGGTGATGTGACAAGTCAAAGGTTCTAGAAGTCCTTGACACATGTAAAGTGACAATTCAAGACTTCTAGAACTTTGCATGGGGATAGGGTAGACCTTGGAAAGATAAAAGTGAATTAAAAATTCACATGGGGAAGAGAGGAGCCTTGGGTGAATAAATGTGAACAAAAAATTCACATGAAAAAGAGAGTCAAGGCGAAGAAAGACAAGTGGAAAGGTTGATCAGAAAAGGTATGCCAAATGTGGTTAATGATTTTGATTAAGGTTGTGCAAACACGGAATTATGATAATTAATGAGATATTAGAGGCAAGTGGGAGATTATGGAGGATGTGACACTAATCTTGATTAAGTGGTGCACATCCTAATCATAGATTAATTAATTTAATCTAGATTAAAAGAGGATTATGGAGAATGTGACAAGGAGAGAGAAAAGAGGGATTAAAAATTGGTTTTAATCTAAATAGGTCAAATGACTAAATTAAACAAATTATCTTATTTATTTAATTTAGAGAAGAAAAGGTGTAAGGTAAAGTATTTAATTTATTCAACTACATACTTTAGGAACCTTAGGTAGAAAATGAAATAATGATTAAATAAATTATTTAATCAATATTAATGACATAGATAGATAGAGTAGATGATTTTGATCATATGGAAGTGATCAAATTTAGATGTCTACAGTAACAATCTAGAAGAGATCTAATAAACTTCGTCACTACTTTAGATTCTTTAATTTTTGCACCAAGGCCTCTCATATTACTTACCAATTCATCAACTCTCTATATGTAGTCTTTTATTATTTCATCTTCAGACATATGCATCATTTCAAACTATGACTTCAAATTCTACAACTTTGCTTGCTTGACCTTTGGATCTCCTTCATAAATTCTTTATAACTTATCCTAAAATTATTTGGTAGTCTTCAAACTCATAACTTTAACTAATTAAGTATTTGAAAGACTATTCACAATAATGTACCTTGCTATAGCATTGATCTTATGTGCCTTGATTTTTTCACTTGTACTCAAACCATTCAAAGGTGGAGTGTATGTATTCTAATAAGCCTTCTTAATCTCATATCACTGATCACACAAATATCCTTCCATCTTTATTTTCTAGAATGCATAATTTGAGCCATCAAATCTAGGATATTCCAAAGGAATCTTGTTCGCCATCTCGGATCTACCTCAAGAGGTTAAGCTCTTTTTCAAGGATCCTTGCTCTAATACCAATTTTTGAAGTGGACAAGACAACTGAGAGGGGGGTGAATCAGTTGTAGCAAATTAAACCTTCAAAATCCTCAACAATAATTAGATCCACAAACATTCATTAAACCCTAATTTTGTTAAATTGATAAAACATGAAATGTAGATAACAAAAATTAAAATCATAACACCATACACGTGAGAACACCAGATTTACGTGGAAAACCCAATGAGGGAAAAACCAAACCACGATGAGGATTGGTTCACAATATAAGTAATAGAAAAATTGGTGCAAAGGAGCTCACTACTAGAATAGGACACATTATCCAAAAAGGATCACAATTAGGGCTCATTGCCACATAAACAATACAAGAAGATAGAAGAAGAAAGTTACACAGAGAAAAAACTTCTCAATGCAACAAGGAGTCCACCACAATTTTTTTCACACTTTTACAGTATCATATGAAATATTTTAGATGCCTTCAAGAACCCTAACATGAAGTCCACAATACTCTACTTAATTTCACATCACACACGTCACTTCAAAAATATCACATCTATCTTGCTTCTCACTCATTCCACACCCTCTTGCATCAACACCGTACATCTTTATATCAAGTTCCACATTAAAAACTTTCTCCAATGTCGGCCACTAGACGTTATATATTGAAGTTCAAAATAGGTTAGAACCTAAACATTCTCGTAGTGGATAGGAATGAAATCTGACCTACATAAATCCTTAATTAGGACACAAATAAATCCCAACATACTTCCACAAGCCTCATATGTAGTGTTAAACACAAGGTTGGCCAATACCCATGCAAAATACCATAGACATTAAGTACACACTTCTTTAGATCAAGTTGAAAGTTTTAGAAAACATAATTCACTTGAAACCAATCTAAAATAATCCACAAACTAAATAATATTAATCAAATACTTCATCCAAGCTCACATCAGTAGATACTTCAACTAAGGATAGTTGATAACCCTTAATTGCATACTAATAAATGAAACTCTCACTATACTGCACCAGATCAACTAAAAACTTGAACATAGAAATATTAAAGCATTATAAGAAACTTCTCAAATCTAAACAACCTAAATCCAAACAATGCAGAAATGCAAAGAAAATACATTTCTCCCAGACAACAAAAAATATCACTAAACATCTAATTCACACACTGATGAAAATATCTCACACTTTACACGATTCATAAACCCAAATTTTGAATATAGCAACTTATAGCAACCTTGAATAACCTGTAAGATCTGCATAGGTATAGAATCAAAGCAAAAGGAACAAGGAGAACAATATCAGAGCACACTATGAATATTTGCACAACACAGTTTAATCTGTTTATTATATTTTCTTAAAAGCACTTGGAAACCAAGTACTAGAGACATCATCTCAACTCATTACTTCATTCCAGATCATCTTTAGACTCTATAACAAAATAATAGCTTCATGTACTCACAACACTTCCTCAAGGTCTCAACTACACATGCACAACCTGTTTTCCTCTTTTCCACAATTTTCTCAATATCCTTAACATATTCATCCCATATTTGACATCAATGACAACACCAATCAGTAGACTTCCTATTGACATCAATTTGACAACACCATCATTCTTGCAACACATTTATTGTTTCAGATCTATGTTCTTAATCAAGGTTTAATTACCAAACTTGTGGTTTGACCGAGGTAAACATCTATCCACCAACAAACAACAATTTTTTTTTGCATATTTTTCTTAGATTTGGATTTGAAGGCAAAGGTATCAAGTTACAGGGAATAATTGCAATTCTCAGGCTTTGATCTCAGATTCAAAGTTTTCTAGAAAATTCTACTAGGACCCATTCACCCTAGGGCAAATGAGTCCTTGTTCAGCTTGCATGAACAACTTTTGAAAGGTACACAAAATTTATTACTCTCGAATTCTCCAAAAAATCTATAGGTTCCTTCAATTTTATGCTAAATATTCTAAATCCAAGTGATAGATTGCAATTTGGAGTGGATTTGCTATTTTTAATCTTTCTCCCCAAAGTCTTGTTTGACCTAGACGCTCATCCTTGCAAAAGAGGGAAAATTGTAGATTCACACTTTGACTTGACTCACCTCAAGTTTGATAGTCCTTTCATTGTGTGGATCTCATTTCCTAATGAATTCAGGAAGAATACAACCCCTTTTCCATCTTTGGAACCACTTTTCCATTTTGGGAAACCCTAGAGATACCTCTATTTTCCATCATTTCACTAGGTCACTAGTTAATCTGAAAGGTAAAATCATAAATTCATAATGCACATACCTTTTCCTAAAGGTTATTTTATGGATGTCTTCATCCTTAAACCTTAATTGGTGGTGTCCTGATCTTAGATCAATTTTTGAGAATATTGTTGTACCACATATTTGATCAAAAATATCATCAATGTGAGGTAAGGGATATTTATTCTTTATAATTGCTTTATTGAGAATACAATAGTCTATACATAATCTTGATGTTTTGTCCTTATTCTTGATGAAAATATTGGTGCTCCCCAAGGTGATACACTAAGTCTAATCAATACTCTGACTAATAACTCTTGTAATTGGGATTTTAGCTCCATCTACTTTATTGTAGTCATGTGATAGGATTCTTTAGACAAATGTTTTGAGCTAGGCTTTGTATCAATTGAAAAATGGAAATCTCTTTTAAGTGGCAGACCTAGTAGTTCATTAGGAAAAAACATCTTGGAAGTCATAAAGGAATGGATATTCTTGAATAAATGGTTCCTTATATTTCCTTGGATGATCACTCTTTAACTTCATACAATTTCTTAGAATCATATAAGAATAGGTCGTCAAAGATAGAGAACTCTTTAGAATCTTCTATTTGTCCCATCTTGACTACAAACATCTTACACCCTTTTATTTTGGCTCTCTTTAATTGCATTCTAGAAATTTTCTTAATCTTAACTTTATGTTGAATTTCTTGGACCAAGGCTAGGTTTCCAAAATCATCTAGAAACTTGAGTGTTTTATCAAAATAATATACTTTTACACTATGATACCATAACCAGTTCATTACTAGGATGAAATTGTAGGACCCTAAAGGAGCTACACAAAATTTGACTTCTATTGAAAAATATAGTAATCTTACTTTGAATTCAAACAAAAATTTATCTATTTGAGCTCTTAATTGGTTTGCATAAACCATTGACCAAGGTTTAGCCATATACCCATCTCATCTTGAAATTTTATTTAACACACTAGGAGCTATAAAATAATTAGTTGTAGGTCAATATCTATTAAAATTGAAATAGGGATTCAAAATAAATTACTTATAGTATCAATTGGTGTGATATGATATTACACTTAAGGATTATCAACAACTACATGGATACTTTACTAAAATGGTGCCTACTAAGATGAAAAAGAATAGTTTTGATACTTGCTCCCCTAACCCTTTTTCTGGACATTAATTTGCATAATGATCTCCTCCATAGTTGAAACATCCACCAAGAGGTCCTTTCTTCTATGTGGGATAATCATTATTTAAATGATCTCTTTTATTATCCTTATTCATTTTTCCATTTTGAGAGTCATTTCTGCTATTTTTGGATCTTTTCCATTTGTTTTCAATTTTGGGTCTTGATTCCAATTCTTCTTCTCGAAGGATGGTAATGACTTAGACCACCCAAATTCCTTCCTAGTCTTATCTCGATATGTTGAGATAGAGTTCATTTTTTTATTGCTTAATTGCCTTCTCAAAAAAATTGTCCATGGTTATTGGTCCAAATACATCTACTGCACCTCTAATTTAGGCATTCAAATGCATGATGAATTTCCATATTCAAAACCCCTCATCATGGTAATATTGTAGTACATACTTCAGTAGTGTAACTTGAATTTCTTCCAATACTATATTACTGACATGTCTCCGTAACATAGATCTTGGAAATCAATTCATTTTTTATCAAAGTATGATTGACCACCTTTATCTAAAAATGACCACAAATTGGTCCCAAGTCAAACTTTGGGAACTTAGTCTTGGTTCATTTTTATTATTCATCCACTAGGTTGATGCTTCACCAAATAGTTGATAAGCTCCCAAAACTAACTTGTTTATCTCCAAATAGTTCCTAATTTCAAAGTATTTAAATTTCATATCAAGGATCCATGCTTCGACTCCAACTCCTATCATTTCTCCATCAAATATTGGTGGGGTAGTTTTCTTCATATCCCTTCCAAGTTAATTGGTTAAATAATTTTTCAACTCTCTTTGAATTTCTTTGTCTTGATCAAATTCCCTTTGCACTTCATGAGTATTATGCTCCTAATCACTTTTTTCACCATTTTCATGACTGTGTTTCTCATCATTCTCATGGTTGTCTACCCCTCTTACCTCCTGCTCCAAGGTTATCAATCTCTCTTTGGTTTTGTTTGATATATTCAAGATTTCATCTAAATTCACCATAGGTTTTTTGAAGGTTGAGCATATCCATCCTGACTACTTCAAGATTTTACTCTTGTTCGCACCATGATTGCACTTGGTAGGTCATCATGGTCTTATTAGTTCCTTAATTGAAGCAAGAAAAGTTTAAAATTTACTCCATTATAAACATTTAAAGTTTACTCCTTAAAGGCAAAAATATGATTAATTTCAAAACTCATACCTTTGAAGAAAACATGTCTTTTATTCATATTATCGGATTCATACATCCTTATTTACATAAGGTTTCCCAAAGTTTATATATAACTATTAGAGAAAGGAATTTATTCAAGTTTCTATTCTCTATTAGAATCTAATAACAAAAATTTTGAGGGTGATGGTTTCCTAGGTTTAACAAGAGTGAAAACTGATTACTCAATTCATTTCTCTCTTTCTAAAATTATTTTCTCAAGAGCATCATCTAGGGTTTTAAAATAAGAGTCACACATCTCTTGTATAGCTCACTATTTTCTTATTTTTAACTTTGGGTTTTACTTTCTTGGATTTATTTGTCTTTCCCTTCTTTTTCGTAGCCTTTGATCTGCCCATTTCTACATTGACATTTCAACACAAGGTTATAATTCAAACACAATTTTCATAGTAGGATTGTAGGCCCTAGTTTTTAAACCATCCTCTAATACCACATGTTACGAACTGACTAGCTCATTATCTAAAAAATAATCTATATATATATATATTTTACAATTTGATACCAAGTTATTTAAAAATATCTTATCACAAAGGAAGACTGATTTCCAATAATGTAAAAGGATAAATGATAGATAATTATAACATTTATAATATAACACAAAATTATTTTCAGCTATTCTTCTTAATTAGGTAAATACATCAAACAAGTTAAGATAAGAAAATTTCTTTGATAAGATAATAATATTGAACAAGTATTTTTGTTATTCATAACATCATTTCATTGTATCAAAGGAAATAAAATTATTTTCCTTAAGAATTACAATATTCCAACAATAGATCATCTCATTTTACAAATTTCATATCATAGATGTGAATTACAAATAATAATAAAAGATATGTGAAATCATGATAATGTCTCTAATAAAACAAGTCTTTGACATCTTGAAATTACAAGAGGGAAAGCATTACTTGAGTGTTTTTCCTCCAACCATAGATGGACATTCCCTTGCACACCTTCCAACTAGAAGTGGTCCTACCCTTTATAAGGGTAGTTGATTTAGTGAATCCCATGGTCATCATGCCATCTGAAACATAGTGTTGTGTTCTAAATTACAATAATTTGGCATACACCTCTAGATACCCTCTAGCTGAGTTTGACCTATTTGATTGATTATAAAATATTATACATTGTGAACTGACAATGCAAGCAATGATTTTTCATTGCTTTGGCCAAAAATTACTATCAAATATACGTGTTTCAAAATCACGTGTGTTGTATGTTCACACACCTCTTTCTCAAACTAGTTATCGAAAATTTAAATTTCTAATCCAAATTTGAACAATATGAAAATAAGAAATATATTCACCTCAAGGGCTGGATTTTACTCAAACCAATTACAATTTATCTCTAAACATTGTCATGTAATTCTATCCTTTTTCAAAATTACAACATGAACTATAAACTATACATTCATACACACATAATATGTATGTGTGTGTATATATATATATGCATATATATGCATAAATGTATATATGTACATAAATATATAAATACACACACATCATATGTCTATATACCAATATATGTATTCATATATTTAATAAATTTATCCATACATTCATACTAATATACAATTTAGATAGATATTGAGGTAAGTATTATATCTGTACATATATATGTACTACTTGTATACGTATGTACTGTTGTATTACTTACCCATAATTATTTTTCATATAAAATAATATCAGGGCTACTAGAAAATATTCCTTAAACTGATATTTAAGCCAATTTCTTCAAGGAAACTATAACCTTTGATTTCTATTTTTTCCAAATTAGCCATAATTAATTTCATAAAACCCAAGTAATTTCCTTGCAATTTTGATGTTATCACTAATAATCTAAAAATATATTTTTACCTCTAACAAGCTAATGCATAAAACCAAAATTCACAACATATTGTTTTTATCAAAATCTCATAAAATCACAATAGTTTCATTGCAAAATACCTTTAACATAATATAGACCTTCTCATAGCCGACCTTCAAATCTTAATAAATATTCTATAAAATATAGGATATTGGTTGTCATCACTTCAATATGTGTTCCAATATGTTCACCAAATGGGTTCTTAACAAATAATCCCAATTGATTCTTTAGGATCTAATGATCTATTATGGTCTCATTTAAAAGAATAATAAATAGTAAAACTCATTCAATCCCTACACAAAGGATTGCTATCATCAAAATATTAAAGGTTTATGATATGACAATATCGGAAATAATCTAATATAATATTTGAACTCCTAGACCTATTTGGTCACATATCATTATGGCGGATCTATGAAAAAAGAATGATCTATATTTGATAATATTATTTCTCATAAAATTAATGCATGGAACAGTGATCCATTCGATTGTTATACATTTCATAGAATGCATATAAACAAAATGACCTATTCTACCATGATTTATTCCATAGAATGCATGTAAACATAGTGACCTATTTTTCCATGATTTATTCCACATAATGCATGTAAACAAAATTACCCATTCTACCATGATTTATTTCACATAATTCATGTACAAACATAGTGACATATTTTTCTATGATTTATTTCATAGGATACATGTAAACATAGTGACCTATATGGTCTTGTATCATGTACTTCATTCGTAATATATTCTAGGCATGGTATTTATAATTTTTTGAATCCAATCAGGGTTTTGTAAACAAAAGATATATGTTGAATCACTTTGAATCAAAATAAATAGTCTAGATTAACTAAAACACAAAGGTCGAACACTAAATAGACTCAAATGGTCATTCTAACATACTGAACGAAGGCTAAACAATACAATACCTAAATGGTAATTTAATTTATTTGAAGGCTACTCAACATAGTTTAATCAAGGGTTTATATTCTCTACACCATATATTTTAAAAATGAATCACTATGAATTCATTCCATGATTTTTTTAAACTCAAACATTCTTAATATAGGGATTTACGATTCCCTTCATATGCATATCACACTATTTTACATGCCATTTTAATGTTAATAAAAGAAATGGATTCAAGTTCATAATGTTGCCCTTCTCAAGAATCAAACCAATTAAACTCAAGAATCCTTACTCTACTTCCTTCTTCTCTCTTCCCTTTCCAAATTGTGTCCCTTCCTCCTTTCTTCCCTTGGTTGTTAACCCTCAAATGTTTTCTTCTCCCTTGACTTCAAATGCATGTTGCCATTTCTTCCATAAAGCTCACCTTGTGGGTCTGATACCAATTTCCTTTCCTTCACTTTGAGTGAAGTAAATAGCATTAATATCTCATGTACTCATACTAGAATTCAATATATATAGACCTATATATATACATATTTATAGATCTATATATATTCATTCTACTTAATATAAATATATGGATTCATATATGTATATATTTATATATATATGCATACATATACACACACATATTCATATGTCTGTATCTATCTATATAAGTGTGACTATAATAATATATTCATATACACAAAAAAGAACATTAATAATAGTATTTTTCTTAGATGAAGGTATCTTGAAAACTTCTTGAAGTATCATTCTACTAGGTTATATTATGTTTAATAGAAATAAGATGAGAGATACAATACATCTTAAAAAATTTCCAATATTAATATAGTTCAAAATAAGAGCAGATAGAAGCAAAATAATCATGCAACTAAAGATAAACATCCTCATAGATATGTAATAAGACATCCTTTAATGTGTGTTTGTGTATAGGAGTTCTTGATTCATGGTATTTTTTGGATTCACTTCCTTCTCTGTGTTTATTCTCTCCCTCCTTGTTTGGGAGGGGGGAAACTATCTTATACATCCACCTCATTAATTCAAAACAAATATTTAATTTGATTTACTATGTTATCAATGCCTAATATAATCATTTATTAACATCTCACTAGATAATTCAACTTCACACATACATCAATTAAAAAAAAATCAAATTGATATAAAATTGAATCATCATAATAGCATCATTGTTCATAATTTTGTTTTGGCATCAGAATAAAATATAAAATAATTTAGAGGGCTCAAAAATTAGATGTGACACTTACTAATATTCATTTAGTAGAATTGGGAAGTACATACCAAAATATAATTAGCTGATAGGAAATTTAAGTGGACTCGCAAGTCCACAAAGCATCCACAAACCTATCTCATGCCGCCAAACAACTTTCAAGTGCTCGAAAAATCAGCAAAAAAATAATTAGGTGATTGAAAATTCATTTAATACAAACATGTTTATTTGGTATTCAACTACAATTCCTTGCACTCTACATTTATGAGCTTTAATATTGAACAATCACCTTACATGTGCAACTAATGTTTCCTATCTACTCAACTTATTTAATAGCCCATCATAGTGCAATATGTTATTGGTGATTTGAAACATAGTAAGGGACAAATCTTAGACCTACAATGTGTCTTTGAATTAGTACATGGATGTTCCTTTTTTATTATAAGATCATGGTTAAAATTTGAAGACAAGTTTACACAATATTTTGAGAGCCATCAGGAAGGTGGTTGTTCTTATCAGGCCTCTACCACTTGATCATGGCCAAAACATCTTTTTGGAGTAGGAATCCTTCTAAGATGGTTGGACAACCAACCATCTTCATTTTTTGTGTATGTATCATTTAGAAGAAAATAATTATATCAAAAGAGTATATCAATGCATTGGAACTCAACTTGGAGGTGATAAACCTCCCTTTTTGTGGGTGTTGCATGCTTTCCTTGCTTTTCCAAGGAGTGATATAAGACATTGGTCTTTTAATCAAAGGGATTTTAGTCTCAAACAAACAATCCAGGGCTTGTTTACAGTGAGTGAACTCTTTCGTTGTAGATGCTTGTGCATCCATTGATGGGCATGTTTCTAAGCCACTTGGGGTGGAGCTCTTTGGTGGAGGTAATGCAATTTGGAGTAAAAAAATTACTTCTACCAATAAAATTACCATCCTCTTGACCTTCGACTTCTAAACCTAGCTTGAGTTAAGATTCAAATGACCATGCTCAAGGTCATGAAGGAATATTGGGAGTTTGGAACAACCATGAAGTCATGAATCAACCTAATAAGAGAGATCATATTTGGTGACTATAGATGAGATGAAAAGTACATCCATTAGTTTATCAAATGCTTGGAGCTATCTACATCACCAAATGTGTATTTTATGAAATTCTTCTCTTTGTTCTTGTTGCTTCTAATTTAATAAATCTTAAAATAGTAATACCACCCTTGTAAGTGCTTAAGAAAGCTTATTTTTTGTCTACCCAACGTTGTGGATGCATATTTAAAAAGCTAAACCAAACCTTCTAGCTATAAAACATCAAATTATTAGTAATGTCAGGTAACTTGTGTAGGAAAAATCCAATGGTCAATTGCAGTTGGATGTAGCAAAGCAATTTACTATAAAAATATAAGAGTTTAGTTAAATTGGCCATGAAGCCTTACTTTGTTTATGATTAATTTACTATGCTAGATTAAGTTTTTGACCACATTTTGATCTTTGATATGGCTTCTTGGTATTTGATCTCATGGATTTGCTCCTTCCTAGTGTTGTATATCATCCTATGCAATTTATTGCATTTCAAAACTACAAATAATAGATTTTCTGTTTTTTTTGGAGTAGTGGTTGCCTAGGAAGAGTAATCACAATGCTAACTAGTGATGGGGTTATGATTTTGCAGCAACTTAAGTTAATTTGTTTATTTTATTTTCAAAATACAAGTATAGTTATTGACCTACACAAAATTCTTGTATGTCCTCTCTTTAGGAACATAAGGCTTACCTCACTTTTTTCAATGATATGTTCGTTGAGCAAACTATTTTCTTAGAATTTAATTACTTTAATATGTATTTTTTCAAGTCTCATCCTTGATACATTTGCAACTCAATTTAGAGGTTCATCTTATCCTCAAAGTTACTTAGTATGGGTATGCATAATAAAAAAACTATAAAATAATGTGTTCTTGTATAAGGTTCATTTCTAAGAAGGAAAAAGAAGAAACATAATAAATTATTCTTGACATTTAGAAAAAAGACCGATGTTGTTAATCTTGATTTGAGGTGGCTATAAGTATTGTTGATTATTTTAAAGTTATTATTGTTCCCACCTTGGTCAAAGTTAGATAATTTCAGTGGCATGTTTGAAGCATATTTAGTCTATAGTACATCAATGACATCTAAGTTGTTTAGATGGTTATGTTTCTTTGTATGATATTTAGGGACTTTCAATATGAATTTTACTTAAACAATTTTTTTAGTTGGATGTATACACAAGTTTATGACAATGTGGTGAGATGACTTATTTTAGAAGTCAAATCCATTTGAGATTCTATTTGATCATTATGTGCCAAGTTTAGTAAATCAATTTAAGAGCCTAAATAATGAATATTTTTGTAAAATATGATATTTTACTATTTTTTTATTAGTACAATTGATTTTGTTCTATTACATTACAAATCAAAAGTATGATAATTTAAATAGCTGCAGCTTGAAATGACTCGTCTAAATACTAATAAACATTTTGATATTTTCTAAATGTAAATGTAGTTATTTTAGATTCTTTCAACGAATAGTATTTTGAATAACTGCAGCTTGAAATGACTTGTCTAAATACTAATAAACATTTTGATATTTTCTAAATGTAATTATTTTAGATTCTTCTAACGAATAGTATTTTGAATTATATAAGCTATTCTTAGTTTGCGTTAACGGCTCTATTGTATGTGAGTTGGCTGTAATGCGTTCACAAACGGGAGTATATCAAATCCCACTGGCTTCTGGATTAGAATAGAGAGCGAACAAGGTGTGCAATGTTTTTCGTATCTTTTAAATTCTGCTAATTTGTCTAGAATTCTTTATACTTTTTGAATTCGGGGATTGTATGATGTATATGGTCGAGGAATTTTGAGTTTCCACTGCAGAATTGTATGAGGAATTTTTGGTTTCCATAGCAGAACTGAATTTGGTTCGAAAGGGACTTAAATTCACCTTCTCAATTGCCTTCGTACTTTGTTCTGTTTTATTCTGAAATTTGAATGTACACTTATATGGGTATTTTACTTTGATTTAACATAATCCCAGGGAAGGGTATCACCATAACGTTGCATACTTTGCATAGTTTTCTGCCCAGTATTTTTCTGCCCTGTTTTCTTGGCACCTCCACATGGCTGATAAATTTGGGTTGAAGAGTTGTTTGAGGTTTTGATACGAGGAATTGCAATTCCTTAACTCAATTGCATTTTATTTGTTTTGAGTAATTTTTTCGTTAATTTTCTGATCTTGGCACTTTTTATGTTGTGTGTTTTGCTTAGTTTATTAAATTTGATTACCGTGATTATGATAATAAGGTTGCAGGGAGGTGGCAGATATTTGTTTCAACTGAGTAGAGAGCCAATTCGAAGCTGTGGTGCCTTTGCAAAAAAATACACACGCAATTCTCATTCCTGCACACTACTTTTCTACTATTACAGGTATTCACTTTGTTCCTGCATCTTCATCAATTGAATATATGGTGAAGTACATTTTGTCAAACACTTAGCTGTGCATTTTGCACACATTGCTTAGGTTGCACATGCTCGGAGGAATTCGGAAAAGATGTACTGTTTGGATATAGTTCTCTTTAAGATATCCCCATAACATTGGTTACTTGTCTTTTTCTTTCTAATCAGGTCTCAGCAAGATCTTTGTGATTTTTACGAAGCATGTGGTCATCTGGGTTCTCAATGATTTAAAGATTTTGGGTTCCCATCGTAGAATTATTTTTTATTTTTCAAGTAAGGGATTGAAACTCTTCACCTTCGTTGCATTTTCTTTCTTTAAAATTAGATCGGTTTACTTCTTGCATCAATTGTTTTGGTTTGCTTATTAAATTTAATTTTTATAATGGTAATTATAACATTATAGGGAGGTGGGAATTGTTTTTTTAATTGGCTAAATAGCTGATTTGAACCGCTGATCAATCTGCACCACTTCTATACATGCATTCTTCTTCTTACATATTAGTCTATTACTGTTAACAGTTGCTCACTCTGCTCTTGCATTACCATCTATTGAATATATGTTGATGGGCTTGTTGGCTCACAACCATGCATCTCCACAAATCCTAAAGACTAGCACTAAAACTTGAGGCCAGGGATATGTTGACAAAGGTGATAGGCAGGATTAATTATTGAATGGACCAATTCTTGTACGTGTGCAATACCTTCATCTTTAGGCTCTGCGAGGGCATGTGGGGTGTTCCCTGAGGCCTTTACAATGGGACAATTAGATAGAAATAAACAATTAGATGTGTTTAAGCAGCCATATCCAAAATAATATGATCTCCAAGGTTTGTCACTGAATTCATGTCAGCACTAACTACATGCAGACCTATGAGATATTTAAAAAGCAGATAATTACTCTTACACATGCACTATAAAATACATTAGTTTTGTTTATAGTTTATACATTGAGTAACCTTGCATACACATGTACAAGAAGGGAAGACATACAAACAGGATTTTCAGAGAATGTTTTAGTTTTGGGTTGCTCAAGATGAAACACAAGTTGCAATACTGAATCATACTAGCATGGTGAAACCTAATAAATACACTTACAACTAACAAGAAAGAATTTTAAAATGAGAGATGTTTAGCCTTTCAATCAGATTGATGCCTACTCCATTGGGAAATAGAGTTGCAACTTTCGAAGAGGA
Organism: Sequoiadendron giganteum; assembly: GCA_007115665.2. NCBI lineage: Eukaryota > Viridiplantae > Streptophyta > Pinopsida > Cupressales > Cupressaceae > Sequoiadendron > Sequoiadendron giganteum. The sequence continues at coordinate 126,633,948 of CM021109.1, read as the reverse complement.
TGAGAACATGCTTGCAAATTAGCAATGGAACAAAGATTGTGTATACACAACTTCAACTAATAAGGGAACCTGCAAATAGACATACTTAGTTATCCCTTACAAATCAAGGGATCCCATATGCAACAAAAGAAGACCATCACAAAAGAGTTTGTAATGCATTAGGATGCTGTCACACATTCATCTAATTTTGTTATAATCATATTAGAAAACTCGGATACTACTAGGTTCAAAGCCACTTCTAAGATACTATAGCCTATCTTGAAAACATTGATTTGTAGGAAAAACCTTTCTAGACTACCCCTTCCCCTAATTTACAAACATGCTTTCCCCTAATTTACAAACATGCTTTGTTATTTCCAAAGTTGAATATCATCATTTGATACCCTAGAACCTACTTGAGACACTTATAGTTGGAAAATTGGCTCAGTGACCAACTGTGATTACATCAAACAAGTGTGCATATATAGCACAAGAGGCTTACCTCAGAACATAGAGCTTGTTGACACTTGCTAGCGGTTTGAGGCACACTAAAGCAAACCACCCCCAATTCATAGCAACATGAAGTTATAGTCAGATTCAATTTCATGCAAGACAATATATCCTTGGGATCAATATATGCAAGAACAAGGGAAGAAAGACATCACTCAAACAAAAAGACGTCTACAACCATTTTTTATTCAACAAACTCTCTCACCTGCAATCAATGCAAGAGAAATGCTTAGGCATGGAAGATTTAATCACTGATCAACCATTACATCACAACGTAGACACCAACACATCCTTGTCAATCATTCAACAAGAACCACCAAATGGGAAAATTGAGGGTTGCCATAAAGACAACCATCCGTGCAGAAATTTCCTTAGATTTACTATTTGAAATCAAATAGGACTTTCGAAATGAACACACTATTGATAAATATGCCATGCAAGCACAAAACACAACTGCTCTTGCCACATCTTATTGCTAAGCATACATGGACAACGATAACGATGTCGAGGATTGATTTGAAGGACTAATAGAAAATGTTGAGCACCACCTTGCACCAAACTACAAATCCCACATCAATGAGATAACCAATGGCTTAAACACGTGTGGGGAGATATAGGGGTTGGGGGCCACTATTGGAACAAACATCACCATCGCACAAGTAGAACATACAACACACCACTAGACCAAAGTAAAGCCTATGCAACTGCCATAGAACAAACCAAACAAAGCAAAGACCATAACATTTTTATGAAAAACCAATGCATACAATGGATGACCATTGTAAGTGGGAAATTCCATTGCAATCAGGGTAAACCCATTGCAAACCACTAAGATATGATAACACCCCAATGCCTAAGAGCAAACCAAAGATTAGGGGAACATTGTAGAAGATATACAAACATAGCACAAGTGTAGATGGGTGTCTTCAAATGTGAATTCAAGCCATCGCTGCAACCCCACCACATAAGATGACAACTTTGTTGCATAAGTGGAAAATAAATTGCAACCCTTCAAACAAATTACTTGACACTACATAAGCCTATCACAGGATAGGTACATAAAGATTTAGAACACTTGAGTTCTTGAAACATAACAATTGCAACACCAAAGGATGCCCAGGTCTTCACCATCGCAAATGACCATGAAGGTCAAAGGGAGGGCGCTCCAACAAAGGATCATTTTGTAATAATATAGGAAACCATTGCAAACCTAGAAATGACACTACAAGTGGACCTCTCTTGCTGCATAGTATAAGCTTACAACAAGGAAGAGAGTAAGGTAGGAAGTTAGAGTGATGCAGGGGTTGTTAATTATAAAACAAGTAGAGAAACGAAATAAAAACAAAAAATAAAGAATAGAATAAGAGACATGAATTTATAGTGGTTTGACAATTGCCTACATCCACTCTCAAGAAGGGAATAACTTCTTATTAATCTCCAATACTACAATACATCATGCATGGACATCACATATATTAATACACTCATATTCAGCTATGAACTAAAGAGTTGGGTGGAGACGAAGGGTAGAATGACTGTTGGGCTTCACATCCCAACAATCTCCCCCATGAAGTCCAACCGGTACAGCCATGCATTGCACGTCATCCCCTGAATTTTTCATTCGAACTCACACTACAACTAGGCCCATCGAAGATTTGAGTTTTGCCAATGACTGTTCACAAACACAACGAATCAGTTTTCTCCTTGCCAAGCCGGATAGAAGAAAGCTTAACAAGACAAAGAACAACAAACACAATCTTCTCTTGACGAGTTCCTGAACAGCAAGAATCATGGTGGATCCCCCAACCAGGATAATTTCATCTAAATCTTTGTAGGCCAATTTTGCATCTCTCAACGAATTCTCTATAGGGGTCTTCAACCGATCAAGTAAATCTGAACACAACTATTCAAATTTGGCCCTTGTAAGTGTTGGCTCGATGTGCTTAGGACCATCTGCAATAGCTGTTATGAATGGTAAACTAATGTTTGTTTGTGTGTGTGACGACAATTCCATCTTTGCCTTTTCTATTGTTTCAGTTAGCCGTTGAAGTGCTTGTTTGTCTTTCAATAGGTCAATTTCCTCATCTCTCTTAAAGCTTGCAGCCAACCAACCAACAATTCTCTTGTCAAAGTCATCTCCCCCAAGATGACTGTCACCTGAAGTAGAGAGCATCTCAAACACACCATCTCCAACCTCAACCACTAAAACATCAAATGTTCTACCACCAAGATCAAAAACAAGTATAGTTTCATTATTCTTTCTCTCAAATCCATATGCTAATGAAGCGACAGTTGGTTCATTGATAGTCCTCGAAACTTCCAACCCAGCAATTCGCCCAGCATCATTGGTGGTTGCACCAACATTGTATGAGCCCTCATTGTTGGCACCGTCTTTCGTGTTTGGTTTCCCAACAACTTTGTCTTTTGTCGATGCCCCAGCAACATCATCTTCTTCCATCACAAGTATTTTCACCATTCCATCAGCATCATCAATAGTTTTGACCCTACCATTATTAGCCCCTTGCGAGTTATCTTTCTTCCTATCCCATGGATGTTTAGATGGACTATCCTTAATGGGAGTACCAAGCTCATCCTCTACAGGGAACAACTCGTCAAGTAGATTGTGCTCAGGTTCTAGTTTTATATCTTCGTCGGGATAATTAAATTTCCTCAACTTGGCCACAATTTGCTCCATTGTAGTCCTCTTACTTGGCCCTTCCAATTTCTGCCTCTTCATAGTTAGAGCCAATTTGAATTCCGATGTTCTCTCTGCCTTGGGTGTCGGTGGGATGCTAGAGAGGTCAAATTTCTTGAGAAGATTGTTATCACGAGTTCTAGTCTGCTCACCCTCGTACACCTCAAATCTATCTCTCTGTCGAATCTAGTTCCTCCAGAATGTCCGCCACAGTGCTCTCTTGGAGCAACGAATCATTCACTGCGTCCCCTACAATAGGCAAAGACCCAACGGCTACGGCATAATATGGCCTGGATTCTTGACCACTCCCCTACCTCCATTGTTCCTCCACGCCATTGCTGCAAGATGAATCGTCACTGTCCCTCATCCGGATGAAATGTTCTGCCTTAGCTTTTGCAGAATTTGGACCAGATTCCAAAAGGTTAAGAAATTTTCCAATGATGTCGCCCACAAGCGAATCCTCCTCTACACCAACAGGTTTGACCAGCTCAAGCTTTGCAACACCATTTCCAGCTTCTGATGCCATATCTGGAACCAGTTTGGGCATGGGATTTTCTTTTGGAGACCATGATACTTCCCCATCACATGGGGATTCATTCTCCTCCAAAACAATCCATAGAGCACTTTCAGACCTTTCTTCATGTAGTTCCTTTGCCCCTTCTTCCTCGCTTGCTTTCTTTCTCTTTTCGGATTGCTGCCTTCTTCTACGTTTATGGCGCTTCTTCAAATTGTCATACTCCTCATAATAAAAAATATCAACAGTCTCTGCAAACAACACTTTCTTCTTCCGTGTCGCCCAAAGATCTATCTGAGGCACCCTATCCTCAAACTAGTATTCGGGAGCCCCATCAACTCCTCTTCTGCTATCACCACCAGATTCCAACATGTCTATGAATTCCTCTATAACAAATTCAGTTTCAGCATCTAATTCATCCAGAAAATTCATTCGAGAAGCCCCGAAATCAAATGATGGCGAGTCTTCAATAGGGTGAACAACCTCATTATAAAATTCTCTAGAGCCACAGGACCAAGACATTAGAACTCGAACCCAATCATCCAAAGCTGCTACGTCCATATCTGCTCAACTTCACAACCTTGCTCTGATACCAATTGTTAATTATAAAACAAGCAAAGAAACGAAATAAAAACAGAAAATAAAGAATAGAATATGAGACATGAATTTATAATGGTTCGGCAATTGCCTACATCCACTCTCAAGCAGGGAATAACTTCTTATTAATCTCCAATACTACAATACATCATGCATGGACTGCACATATATTAATACACTCATATTCAGCTGTGAACTGAAGAGTTTGGAGGAGACGAAGGGTCAAATGACTGCTGGGCTTCACATCCCAACAGGGACATCGGTTCAATTTTCAGTTTAGTTGTCAAATTTTGGTTTGATGTTTATTCACTGTTTTGTGGTGCGACATTTTGGCTTGTATACCCACTCAACTTTGCTAGAGATGTGAATTTGCAAAGAATTAATAATTCATTTATCAAATGCCCCTTTCAACGTGGATGATAGAGTAGAAAATGGCGCATGGGATGAGGTAAGAATCTGTTGCAATTTTCAGTTATCAAAATCAGTTTAGAACATGGGGAAATGCATTAGTTATCGATGCTAAAAGTAAAACTGAAAGAGAGGAGGAAGGAGTTAATCGATTGAGGAGGAAGTCGCTCCAGGCAGTGGAGAGGAGGGCGATTATGAGTCTTGAATGGAGAACCCCGAGTCTAGTTATGCTGTGGGGAAAAACAGTTCTCGGAGGAGTAAGTCAAGAAGACGACAAAAACAACCGTCCAATAAAGGAAGAAACACTGGAGTGGCAGGGGGGATGCGATTAGAAGCGATAGCAAATGCACAACGGACGAAATGATGGATCGATTGGGGGATTCTGCGGTTCATTGTTTCAGTAGGTTGCCTTCTTTGAACTCGTTGTTGCCTGCACAGATTTGTATATGGTCAAGTCTATGTTTCTTTGTACTGGGATTTAGAAGTTTGGGAATTCTAGTTTACATACGCATCTGCTGGCTCATTGCCGTGTTGCCATAATCTGGCTGTGTTAAGTTTCCTGTCTTTAAATTGCTGAGGGTGCATTTTGAATCGTTTTCCATTAGGTATATAATGAATGTGTTTTATATTGCTGTCGCCTCCATCTTGGATCGACCTCATGGATTGGAAGTGTGGCTTGAAGTTTGAACTGCTTTGATTTGAAGAGCGATATCTGTTTTTTTTTGTTTCTGCCAGGATGCTATGATTTTATGCATTTGCTCTATGCTCATATTGCTTGTAGAATAAGCCTTCTGCAGGAATCTTGGTAGTGAGAGGGAAAACGGTTCAGTGTGTGGCAGAGTATCTTGGTAATCTGGAGTTTTCATTATACTGTTGAGCATCGTTTCCCCATTCAATGCACTCGTTTTCCTTAGCTGTTTGAGTTTTAAACTTCTGTCATATCAGTCGAAGCATGTAATTGTGAATTGATACGGTGCCAAGATTGTGGATCAAAGAAATTGTTTGACTCATCAATCGGTGCTTATCCACTGTTGTTTGAATTATTCAAAGCGTGTGCCATCATAGAGTAGAGTATCTTGCCTTTGCAGTGAAAACAACAAGATCACGAATGCATTTTGTACCGACAACAAGTGAGGACCAATGACATGAAATCACTCAAGACAATAGGTGGCACCACAACACAAAATATTGCACTGCAACACTAGAGATGCAAGTATAGACAGAAAAATAGTTCACTAAACAAAACTGCAAGTGTAGGATAACACATTTTTACAAGTTGTGGTAGATATATACACAAAATGTGACATGCAGAAGACATTTGGGCAAGTAATATGGTCACAGTAAACACAAACAACAGACTTAGTCATAAAATTGGGTGCAGGCTAACAGGGCATTTTTTCAAACACTTAAAAGTAAATTCTACACAAAATTTTAGGTTTGCAAAAATAATAAAATATCAAATCTGGCCTTGTTACTTTCATTCTGAATTGTTATACCCTGTTTTGGTGCCTCTAGGGCTGTAAATACTTGTGACAAATAGAAAAGATGTACTGGTTAGATTGGAGACATTCTGATTTATTATCTGAAAAGAGCTCTCTAACTCTGTTACTCTTAGATTTAACATCCTTCTAAGATCGCATTCCATGATACTTGTACCTTTGCATTTTTCCAGACAGTTTGTCACTCTGTTTCCTGCATCACTATCAATTTACAGTATTATTTTATTTCTATGTGTCTTATGGAATCATCTACATGGTATTTGAGTCTCTACCAGGCTAAGGAAGATGTTGGTAAACTCAAATGCTATGTGTAGATAATTCCAGAAGACTCACATGAAACAACACACTGCAAAAAGTCACTTAGAAACAAAAATGTTTCATATTATTTTGGGTAGTTATAGCTTATTGTTGAATTGTTTAATATGACATGATTATTCACTTTCATTTATGGATAGAATCTATAAATTGGTGCACAAGTGCAATTAATTCTTTGTGCCATCAGATGTTTTTTAGGTTTTGGCATACATCTCTTGCAATAAGAATGACATTGTTAGAATTAGCTATATGTTTTTCAATTTAATTGTTTGATATAACGAGTTCAAATAATCATGTTTAATATTCTACATATCTGCTAACTCTCTTTAAGTTATAGGAGAAAAAATGAGCTTGTTTTTTTGACTTGAATGAGGGTAGAATTTCTAGTTTAATATTTTAAAGGTAAAGATGGCTCAGTTAGGGTATTAGCAATAATTTTGGGGCTTTTGATCTCTACTCTTTTTTTTTCTATTTGGCTGTGATGTATTCCTTAGGAATTTATATTGAAATCTGCAGGTTTAGGAATTACAGTTCATAGGGCAAAGAATGTACTTAAGATTTCGATAAGGTTTAGGAAATTATATTGAATTTTGTCATTATGACATACAGTTTCTATTACTTTAGAAGAGGCAGGGTAATTAGAAATTGAAATGATCTTGTTGAGCTTCTTAGCTATTCCAATTATCATGTTGCAAAGTTGTAAGTAAGAAATTGGAATTCTTTCTCTCTATTGCATTTGCTTTGTTTTTTCTGTATTTGACACTTAGATATGGACTTTTTACATCATTGATTTTATTGTTTATTAAATTTAATTTCTATGAAAAGAGAACTAATGTCTAGGGCGGTGGGAATTGTTTGTATTCATTGGTAAGAGAGCCAATTTAAACCCTTCTTACATACTTTTGTGCTGCTATTATAGTTAAGTCACATCATTCTTGCATTGTCATCAAATGAATATCAACATATACTGAAAGAGATTAAGCTGTGAATAGATTTAAGATATTATGAGTAGAAGCATCGATGACCAGAACTAGCACTGTGAATAGATTTAAGATATTATGAGAAGAAGCATCATTAACCTTCGGATCTGCATTAGTCCTTAAACCCTTAACAATCATTAAACCCTTATCATGCATTAGTAAAATGTAAACATGAGAAATAGTAATGCTAACACATCCAAACCAGTGCTACCCCAAGTTTTCGGGACAAGGACAGTAGGGGATGGCAGGACGAGTCCCCAAGTTTCCGAATTTTGAGGCCAAATTTGGGGACAGTGTGGGGACGACTATATAAAAAATAGGGAAAATTTAAAATATTTATATGAAAATAATATGCATTATAGAACCTTAACATATAACATTTGTGTTCAACATTATTTAGAATTGTATTTCTTCTTCTCTCCTTTTTCATTATATCTCTAATTCCTTAGTTATCTTTACTATTTATTTCTCATCCTTTACCTCTTTCTCCCACACCCTCTTTTTTTTTTATTCCCTCATTTTTTTTGTGCCTTTCTTTATCTTTCTTTTCAACTCTTCACTACTTTCTCTCAATTTTTTTTTACTTCTTTATTTTCTTAGTCTTTCACTCTCAATACCTTTTTAATATCCTTATATTTTTATTTCATAATAGTTCATTTTTCCCCTTATTTGTTGTCTCTTACTTTATGCTTATTCTATTCTTTTTATATCTGTTTATCTCATTCACTGTCTATGCACCTCTTTTTTTCTTTATTTAATATTATCTCTCTTTGTTCTCTTTTTATCCTTGCATTTTTCTTACTTTCTTCATTCTTTTTTGTGTTCAATTATTTTTTTCTTTTATTTCTCTGAAATTTTGTATTTATTTTCTCTCTTTTTCTCTCTCTCTATCTATTTGTCATTTGCTCTCTAGTTTACTTATTTTCTCATATTTGCTTTGTCACTTTTCCCCCCTCTCAAACCTTTTTATTTATGTTATGTTTCTATATTTTTCAATCTTTATAATTTCTCTATCTCCTTATATGTGTCTATCTCTCTTTCTCCATGTTTCATCATTTTTTTTTCTCTTTTTATATTTTTTTTTTCTTTAATAGGTATGTATTATTTTTACATTATTTATCTTTATTATTTAATATCTATTTATATTTTTTAGACCCTTTATTTATTTATTTTTATCTTTTCTCCTTATTTTCTCTCCTTTTAAATTTTTTCTCTATATTTACTTTGTTCTCTCTTGCCTCTCTCTACTACTTCTTTTGCTAATTTTCTCTTTAACTTTCTTTTTCTTTCCCCTCATATCATCCTTTCTATTTTATCTCAATCCATCTCCCTCTTGCCCTTCTTTCTTTATTTGTATCCAATTTATTTGACTCTTTCCTTCCCTTAGTGTTTTCTATTTTTGTTTCTCTGTTTATATATATACATATACTTTTGTTCTCTTAATGATTTTATACATATACTTTTGTTCTCTTAATGATTTTTATTCTTTCTTTTTGTTTTTACTTTCTCTCTTCTTACTTGATTTCATTATATTTTTTCCTATTTTTCATATTTATCAAAAAAATTCTTTATTTTTTTATGTTTATACAATTTTTTTATTCTTCCTATATTTTTCTTTCCTTTTTCTCTCATAGTGTACTTCTCACTGGCATGTACTTTTATAATTCTTTTCTTTCTCGTTTGGCATATCTTTTTTCCTTTAATTTTCTTTTATTTCTCAGTGTCTAAATATCTTTATTTCTTTTTAACGTTTCTCTACATCGCTATTTTTATTTCTATGTTTCTTCTTTCCATCTATTTTTCTTTCTTTCTATATAGGTTGGACCTTGGACCCTAGAATTTTAGTTTTTGACCCATAGACCTTGATCTACATGTAATTTCTCTAATTGTTCTAACTTAATTTGTCTCTAATCCTATAGAGTAAAGTATAAATAAGCCTAGAACCGATGACACCAATGATAAGCTTTAAACTAGTTAAGAGTAACCTTCAAACTATTATGGGTTTGGTGGTTTGAGTTAGATATATATATTGGTAGTAATTAACAAATTGTTGTTAGAAGTAAACTCTATTTGATATGGATTTTGATAAGCAAATCTGTAATCTAAATTATTTGAAGAGATACAAATAGACACTGTAATATGGATGTTGCTTCAAAGTTACCTACTCAAATATATACATAAAAATTATATGGATGCTTTGTTGGTGTTTTGTCTCTTTTTTGTTCTTTCTCTTTTTATTGATTTGTTTCTTTTCTTGGTGTCATTTCTCATTCTTTCTTTCTTTTCTCTTTCTTCCCCTTTTTATCTTTTTTTTTTTATCCTCTTAATTTTTACCTTTTATCTATTATTTCTCCCTCTTTTTGTCTCTCTTTCTCTATTTGTCTATCTTTATACTTTTTGTCTCACTTTCCTTTTACCTCTCCCCTATTTCTTTTCTCTCTATTCTTCTATATATTTCTTGGTTATTCTATCATTTTTATTGACCTCTCTATTTATTTCTATTTTCAATTCTCTTTTTTGTAGCTTCTATTTTATCATTTTTTCCTTATTTTTCTTTTCTCTTTTTCTTATTTTATCTATTTAATCTTTCAATGTAATGTCCTTTCTTTAATTCTCATTTTTGCATACATATCCAGGGGATTAGTCTTGCCCCAGCATGACACCCCTTCTCGACCCCAACTTGGCAGAATGTAAGACCAAGGTAAGGCAGGTTGGGCGTTGGGTTGGGTCACATGGATACCCCCCAATCAACACATAAAAAGAAATAGAAGCTCATAGGTATTTTGATTCTCTTTGAAAGGGGTTTGGATTGTAATATTTTGATTTTGGAGGTCAATTTACAAAAAAATCATAATGTGGTCTTAGCGTACCTATTGATTGATACAAATGTGTTTTAGAAGAATTTGTATCCCTATGACCTAGCTCACCCCTTTCTGACCCCAACTTGGAAAAATGTAAGACCAAGGTAAGCTTTAAAATAGTTAAGAGTAACCTTCAAATGACCTTCATTTTCACCATTATTAAATTGATACTTTCCATCTATTATTTGTAGCTATTACTCCATTTCTATTATTAATTATAATAATATTTTTTTCTTATTATTCCTCAATTACTATTATACAATTATTAGTTAATTAATATGATTAATTATATAATTATCAATTTTACAATATTTTTATTTAAACATTGTTTATTATTTTGTATCTATTATTGTTATTTGTTTTTATTCAATTAATATTTATTTTTAAGTGAACAAATGCAAATATTGCTATACTATAGTAAATCTTGAAAATTATACTTTAGTGTTTAACTAACTGATAAGAGGCTTCACATGAAGCCACAATACCCTTTGGCTGCATTATTTGGGAAGATTAGATTCAAACTTTACGTGGCTTATTATTACCAAGCCAAAATGATCAAAATAAGATTTAACTTTATCATTTCCACCGCTTCATGTCATTTTCCACCACCATTCTTTCCATCGATTGAAGAGTTAACTACCATTAGTCTTGCATCCATATAAGTAGATCAAAGCAATAGAAGGGGAGGGAGAAGGAAGGTGAGAATGATCAAGAGGAAGAAGAAATTAGGGAGCCAACTGAGGGGCATAAAGAAAAAACATTTCAGAATTTTCTAGGAACCTTTGTAAAATCAATTTAAGCCAAGACCAGGTAAGCTATACTATTCACACACATTTTTAGTTATGGCATTGTCTGGTGTGTGTTGAACCTTTATTACTTGCATACAATTTGATCTTGAATTTGGTTCTTTTGTATGGCTTTAAATCCATGGTGTCATTTCATTCAAGTCTTACATAATTTTGATCTACTACATGAGCAGTTTATACAACACCTATATGTTGAGGGACAAGCAACTTGCTTAACACTAGGATTTGTGTAGTTTTATAGAATTTTTAGCACCATTTCTATAGTTTCACCACCTTTTTGAATAATAAAATTATTGTTGTTTTTGGAAAGATTTGGTTATACCAAGTTGATTGTAAGTGGAAATCATGATGAATTGATAAGAGTAATAAGTTATTGTGGACAACTATGTTAATTGCCACATTTCTAAGGGTTTTCACTTAATATCTACATATTATATTGAGGATAATATTTGTTATAATAGATATGATTTTGAAGTAAGATCTAGACATTTGTGTTGATTAGAATTGAATCAAGTAGAAATCATATAATATTCCTATTTGGTTCCTTCCCCTTGACTGATTTTGTATCATATTCAACCTACAAGTATTTTCACATGGAAATTATTCATTTCTCACTTGTAAACGTCTAATCCTTATGCCATGAGAACACTTTTCTTTAAGGCATTATGTCAAACAATCTTGTAGGCATTGTCTAAACCTCCACAACGTAGTCTTTAAATTACATGAGCCAATATAACGACATAAAAATATGAAGAAATATGATGTCCTTTGAACAAAATTTATGAAGAATAGTGAGATAAGTTTAGCATATGAAATGGCCCGACCTGCATTATTACTATTATGAAGATCCTCTAGCAACCATTACATTTACAACATCAGAAAATTATTGAATAGTTCTTTCTTTAAAACTATCCCAAATATAATCTCATTGAAACCATGGCAAGTGACTTAGCTCAAAATTATGCACAAATTGTCTCATGCTATCAACAATGCTAAATAAGAAAAAAGTGGACAGAGCTTGCAACCATTCTTAAGTTCCCATTTTAGTGTTGGCAGGAGAATAACAATAAGGCAAGAAGGATATAGTTTTGTATTGCCAACCACTTAGGCATGGAAATTTCTAAACCTTTTCAATACTTTCATTTACACAAGCCCCTTTTAAATCTATCAAACTTTACTCCTCTAAGGCTTTCTATTAGATGCAATTTACATATATGTTTATTCCTATAGATGTTAGGCCTTTATCTTGTAATAGAGACATTCCTAAAGGATTCTTATCAAATAGTCTACATTTGATTAACTCATTATTCTAAGTAGAGGCTGGGTAGATTAATGCATTTCCTTAGTACAATCGTACTAATACTCTTTTATCATTAGATCATTTATCATAATATAGCATAGTTTGTTAATTATAAAATTTTCAATTTATTAAGTTTAATTGAGCCAAATTTTCTCGGGGAATAGTTAATGCAAATATGGTTTTCAAATAGTTTTAGAAGTCTTAGATAAATATATGTTTTCACCCATAATTATATTCTCGCCAAAATATCAAGAATATTTACAACCAGGACAAGAAAATCTTAGTGTTTCAACATTGAATAATCGATTTAGGTAATTATTAGGTTAGACTTACTATTTTAGTTTGAAGTCTAGCTCATTTGCTTGGCTAGTGCTAGAATTAGAAGTATGTCACATGGTTATTTGAAACTACAACCAACTAAAGGACACACGAATAATTAACTAAAACCTTAAGGAACAACAAAATAGTTAGGTATTAACTATTATCGATCAATTGATTAATTCATGTAGGAGTGTAATTTTTTAATCATAAATGGTTAAATTAATTATCTGTATGAATAATGAGATTTTTTTTAATATTTTGTAGTTTTAATTTTTACCTTTTTGTTAAATTATAAGTGGTAGAATTATTTAAATCTATAATACTTTTTTTATACAGGTTCCATTTGAATTAATCGATAGGGAATATTATATTCGTTCATATAAATTCCTCAAGATTATACTAGATTCATTAGGATTGATTTAAAAATGAAAGTTTAAAGGGTCCCATTGACCTTTAAGTCAATAAGGATCTATAATGGAAGTTTTCCCAACAAATTTAATAGACTAAAACTCCCCATGAAACAATTTAAAACAATTTAAAAATAGACACAATTGGAACATTAGAACATGGAATCTATATAAGAGATCCTTGCATGAATTTTAAAGTATATAATATTAATGATAGCTAAGCAAAAGTCTTAGGAACTAATTGATAAGACTTTATTTTGGAACTAGAAAAGGAAAGAAAATAGAGGCAAACCTTACTATTCCTTACAAGTTATTCCCAACTGTTAGATATATAATGGTGACAATTTAAGTTAGGATTTTATATGGAAAAATATCAATTTATTGGATCTTAGGATCTCGAGTAAGTCATTAAATGATTTCACTTAAGAATTTTTGAAATATTCGGTTTATAATTATTTGATAGAGTAAAGTTCATTGAAAATAGACTTTATATTCTTCCTTAGGTGGACTTAGTGATTATTCTTTTATAGATAAAGGATCATTATACTATAAGTTATTTATTTTTATAACAAGCCAAGTGATATTCATTTTGATATTCTTGGGTTAGCAAGCTTATTGATTAGGTTCTACTTTTCTTATCTTAATCTCCATTAGTGTTGCTTGATATACATATGTTAATACCAATTAGACGATCTTCAAATTAATATTTGTTTTATATAATGGTTAATGTTGGAGAATAATTCATGGACTATTATTTTAGATAGTTTTAAGTTTCAATTTACTTAGTTGCATATTATGATAGTTTGATTTATTATCTACACTTATGTTCTAAAAATGTTGATTTTGATATTTTTAAGGGGATATTTGTAAATAATTATTAGGAAACAGTAAAGTACCTCTTAGTTCAAGTGAACAACATAATTATATTATCTTTTCAAATAGATGAATTTACTCCAAAAAAAGGGGTTTCATAAAGTACTGATCCAGGTATGATGTGGATTACTAATGTGTTTAGAAATTCTTGCAGATTAGTATCAATCAAAGGACAAATGTATTTCAAAGAAAATATTTTGTTGATCATGTATAAATGTTTATCATGATTATTTTCTTGATTTTGAGAGAAATTTGAAATACATAAATGGTATTTCTTTACTATGATAAGAAAACTTTAGATATTGGGTGTTATGTCCTAATGTGTAAATATAATAGATATTTGAATAAATAAAACCAAAACTAGATTTTCAAGTAAAAATGAAAACATTCACAATCAACTCTAAACCAAACACCCCATTTTAGAGTGTTTGTTAAATAGATCTTTAACTAGGTTTTTGTCCCTGTTCCACTTGAGTGGGTGGTAGTTGGCAAAGAACTATTTTGGGAAACTAGACCCTAGAAAGAGTTGCATACCCACTCACACAGTTACATTAAACCTAGATTAGAAACCAAAACTACATGTTCATAACACTTAATGAATCCTTTAGTATCTTGATCCCATGGATACAAGGTATGTAGGTAGTCTGGAAGACGAAGGATGTCTCAATTACTCAGATACTAAGGATATACGGTGATTGGATAACATTATCCATAAATATGGAATGAAATTTACTATCAAAAGATAATTAAGAAATTTAAGAAAATAGTGTATGATACTCAAAATAATTCTCGAGGTGGATTAATCTTGTACTTGTCCTGTTGCTCGAAATCCAAGGGAGAGTACAAGACCCTTTAATGTTTAGAACTTACAAAGATCTTCAATATAATATATGGGTGTATTGTTATACCTCTTGTGTGTGATTCAGGACCCAATTGGTCCCGTTGAGTCTAAGCCTCTGGCCAGAGAATTTCATTGTTACCCGTCCTTTAAGCATGCATGTCCATTATGTTTTTTTTTTCCAATTCCACATTGGATAGAGGTATGGTCTGTTTGACCACTTATAAGTCATATGGCTATTATGTTTTCCTATCTAGTTTCAGATAGAGGTACGATCCACTTATATGCCCAAGGACAAAAGAGCCCATATTGGCTATGATTTTATTGTCCCATTTGGACACTTTAGCCGAACCAGCTATTTCAGTTCTTGAGTACTCTGATTGACTTAAAGATAATAACTTGGTTTCAAAATAAAAAAAATAATAGTAAATATGAAAAAGGAAAGTGTTAATATGAAATCTTAAAATAATTTCCGACCAAAAGGAAGATTTTAAATTTTTTAATAAAGACCTACTTGGGTCTTTACACTTTCTTACTATTTATTTCTATCCTTATGCCTTTTTCATTCCCTCTATTTTTGTAATGCATTTCTTTGTCTATCTTATTCTCTCTTTATCTCATAGTTTGGATCTCTTTAGATCTATTTCTCGTTCTCATTCTTTTCCTTGTTGATGTTTCTCTCTCTCTCTCTCTCTCTCTTTTATTATTTCTTTATTTCTATTATTTGATGCTCTCTAAATGTGCTTCTATCTTTTTTTTTCTATTTTTCTTCCAATCTATATTTTCCCTCTTAATCTTTCTTTTTGTCTTTATCTCCCGTGTTATAATTGTCTTTTGTTTTTCCCTTCTTTCTTAATATTTATTTCCATCTTCAATTCTTTTTTTCATTACAAATGTTGACTATTTATTTCATTATCTTTATCTTTATATGTCTTCTTTTATTTCTTTGTTGGTGTTTCTATTTCTCTTATTCTTTCTTTCTATCTTTCTTGATTTGTTTATTTCTCTATTTTTCTCTCTTTTTGTCACTTTCCTTTTCTCCTTTTTCTTCTTCTTTTCTCTTAAATAAGAGAAATATGAAAAGATGAAAAATAAATGAAAAATTAATTCTCTTACAATATTCTAGTTGTGAGGGTTAGGTCATAGGATAAAGTGGGTAAGAAGAAATTTGGAGATATTAAATCCAAGTCTCCTAGAAAAACCTGAAGTGTTGGAATTTTGGAATTGTGGTAGTAGAGGTCAGATAAGAATAAATATTAGTTTGCAAGAAATATGTTTCCTTAATTAAATCACTAAAATATTACGAGTTTAATGATGGAATTTTTGTCTCTAATAACAATATCAACAAAAAATATTAGTTGATTTAATGTTTGATGCATCATATCACATGTCTAGTTTTTCACTCAAGAGGATAACACATCATGGGATGTAAATAAATAAAAATTATGTTGCACAAATTTGAGATTATTTGTTTGTGAGGTATTTGTTCATATTTCAAAGAATGTTCAAGATCTAAATTATATTTTAAGGATTAAAAGCGCATTTTGATAATATGCTAAAAATTGAAATACCATTTCAACTTTCAAATGTAATGTCCAATTCAAGGTTATTTACTTAATGTATGTCATAAATAGGGAAACTAGAGTCTTATCCAAGGATGTTCATAAACAAAGGATGCATTTTCAACATAAAATACAACATTACTTGATGTATCTACAAATGAAAAAGCTAGTGGATAAGACAATATGGGTGGAGAGAAAGAATATTAGGCACAAATCTTGAAGAATTTGATTTTATACATGATGTGATTTCCAATAATCCTTGTTAAGTCATAAAAGGTTTATATATGGTTTGATGCATGTGTGCACTATTACTAGGTTTTACACTTTGAATCATGTTGATAAAATGTTATAAAAGGAATAAGGGTTAACTAAGGAACTCAAGGCTTAATTATCTAGGAGATTCAATATAAAGGACCAAGGGTCTACAAGATTCATAAAGAAACTTAATCTACATACAATTCTATGTTAATCAACCATATATGCAATTTATTTATATACCAACCTTTCTTTAAATCCAAATATAAGTTACCATGTGTGAAAATATAGTTCAATCTAGATTTTTTGTAAGTGATTTAGGTAGATCTACAAACCCTAGATGAGAGGAAATTTAGTGAATTTGATGTAGGGAAAGGACACCTATAAAATACATATGTTAAAACCATAGAGTCAAGAAGAATTAGGGGATAGATATCTACAAACCCTAAAGAGGACTGGTGAATTTTATGTATAGATATGGTAAGAAATAAGGGTAAACACAAATCTTTACATTTTGTAATATTTTTATACAAATTGAAAAATTATGCATACATTGTTTTTGTAAGAATTATCTGAGTCCTTTCTTCAAATCATTCTTTTTCCTTTTTTTCTGAATATTTCCTCATACTCTTGTTTTTCCTTTTCTTCTTATTTGCTATTTCCCCCTTCATAAAATATTTGTATACAATTTCTTTTACAAATATTTTGTCCCTCCAAAAAGCTATAAACTGTAATTTTTTTTTGCAAATCTGCTTCAAAAATTTCATCTACCAAAGCTCAAAATTCTGATGTATTTCATTTTTATTTTAAAGAAATTTCTTTAATTTATAATAATTTAATTAATTAATTTTTTTTTGGTTCAAATGAAGGTCTTCTTTATGGAATATTTTATTCCTTTACACACCCACACAATAAATTTAGTTCAAAGGTACCTTAAGATAAAGGCACCTTTGAATTATGTTACATTCCTTCATTCAAAGGTACCTTCAAACAAGGTCTTAGGATGACCTCTTCCATTTCATATTTAAGATTTTTCTTAGAATTTTCACCTTCAAAACTCAAGGTGAACCTTCAAATGGAATCAACCTAGTGGGACTTCAATTTTCTAGGAGAATTGGGCTGGGGTTTTAGGGTTCCAAAGTTACTCATGGTAACTTTGATTATTGACCTTCTAAAACCCTCTTGTCATGTTTCAACGGTGACCTATTGCCGGGGAGAACTAGTCACTTAAGTGAGGTTTTATCCCTCTGGGGTCGTGCTTTACTGGCCCCGTTTCACCTGATTCGCCGGTCTTTTGGCATGATGGCTTATGTTCTACACCGTTGGGAATTTCAATGCGGGCCCCACTTCAATGTTCTATCTGAAGTCTAATGAACCGTCTGATCGTAGGAGTGGATCTTGGCCACTTCTCACCGACCTCGTGGGTTTCCCTGCTGGCGTCACCAAAGTGGTGCGAGGCTCGCGAGATGT
>CM021109.1:126465578-126615658 GCA_007115665.2 Sequoiadendron giganteum | reverse complement strand
CAAACATGTTTATTTGGTATTCAACTACAATTCCTTGCACTCTACATTTATGAGCTTTAATATTGAACAATCACGTTACATGTGCAACTAATGTTTCCTATCTACTCAACTTATTTAATAGCCTATCATAGTGCAATATGTTATTGGTGATTTGAAACATAGTAAGGGACAAATCTTAGACCTACAATGTGTCTTTGAATTAGTACATGGATGTTCCTTTTTTATTATAAGATCATGGTTAAAATTTGAAGACAAGTTTACACAATATTTTGAGAGCCATTAGGAAGGTGGTTGTTCTTATCGGGCCTCTACCACTTGATCATGGTCAAAACATATTTTTGAAGTAGGAATCCTTTTAAGATGGTTGGACAACCAACCATCTTCATTTTTTGTGTATGTATCATTTAGAAGAAAATAATTATATCAAAAGAGTATATCAATGCATTGGAACTCAACTTGGAGGTGATAAACCTCCCTTTTTGCGAGTGTTGCATGCTTTCCTTGCTTTTCCAAGGAGTGATATAAGACATTGGTCTTTTAATCAAAGGGATTTTAGTCTCAAACAAACAATCCAGGGCTTGTTTACAGTGAGTGAACTCTTTCTTTGTAGATGCTTGTGCATCCATTGATGGGCATGTTTCTAAGCCACTTGGGGTGGAGCTCTTTGGTGGAGGTAATGCAGTTTGGAGTAAAAAAATTACTTCTACCAATAAAACTACCATCCTCTTGACCTTTGACTTCTAAACCTAGCTTGAGTTAAGATTCAAACGACCATGCTCAAGGTCATGAAGGAATATTGGGATTTTGGAACAACCGTGAAGTCATGAATCAACCTAATAAGAGAGATTATATTTGGTGACTATAGATGAGATGAAAAGTACATCCATTAGTTTATCAAATTCTTGGAGCTATCTACATCACCAAATGTGTATTTTATGAAATTCTTCTCTTTGTTCTTGTTGCTTCTAATTTAATAAATTTTAAAATAGTAATACCACCCTTGTAAGTGCTTAAGAAAGCTTATTTTTTGTCTACCCAACGTTGTGGATGCATATTTAAAAAGCTAAACCAAAACTTCTAGCTTTAAAACATCAAATTATTAGTAATGTTAGGTAACTTGTGTAGGAAAAATCCAATGGTCAATTGCAGTTGGATGTAGCAAAGCAATTTACTATAAAAATATAAGAGTTTAGTTAAATTGGCCATGAAGCCTTACTTTGTTTATGATTAATTTACTATGCTAGATTAAGTTTTTGACCACATTTTGATCTTTGATATGGCTTCTTGGTATTTGATCTCATGGATTTGCTCCTTCCTAGTGTTGTATATCATCCTATGCAATTTATTGCATTTCAAAACTACAAATAATAGATTTTCTGTTTTTTTTGGAGTAGTGGTTGCCTAGGAAGAGTAATCACAATGCTAACTAGTGATGGGGTTATGATTTTGCAGCAACTTAAGTTAATTTGTTTATTTTATTTTCAAAATACAAGTATAGTTATTGACCTACACAAAATTCTTGTATGTCCTCTCTTTAGGAACATAAGGCTTACCTCACTTTTTTCAATGATATGTTCGTTGAGCAAACTATTTTCTTAGAATTTAATTACTTTAATATGTATTTTTTCAAGTCTCATCCTTGATACATTTGCAACTCAATTTAGAGGTTCATCTTATCCTCAAAGTTACTTAGTATGGGTATGCATAATAAAAAAACTATAAAATAATGTGTTCTTGTATAAGGTTCATTTCTAAGAAGGAAAAAGAAGAAACATAATAAATTATTCTTGACATTTAGAAAAAAGACCGATGTTGTTAATCTTGATTTGAGGTGGCTATAAGTATTGTTGATTATTTTAAAGTTATTATTGTTCCCACCTTGGTCAAAGTTAGATAATTTCAGTGGCATGTTTGAAGCATATTTAGTCTATAGTACATCAATGACATCTAAGTTGTTTAGATGGTTATGTTTCTTTGTATGATATTTAGGGACTTTCAATATGAATTTTACTTAAACAATTTTTTTAGTTGGATGTATACACAAGTTTATGACAATGTGGTGAGATGACTTATTTTAGAAGTCAAATCCATTTGAGATTCTATTTGATCATTATGTGCCAAGTTTAGTAAATCAATTTAAGAGCCTAAATAATGAATATTTTTGTAAAATATGATATTTTACTATTTTTTTATTAGTACAATTGATTTTGTTCTATTACATTACAAATCAAAAGTATGATAATTTAAATAGCTGCAGCTTGAAATGACTCGTCTAAATACTAATAAACATTTTGATATTTTCTAAATGTAAATGTAGTTATTTTAGATTCTTTCAACGAATAGTATTTTGAATAACTGCAGCTTGAAATGACTTGTCTAAATACTAATAAACATTTTGATATTTTCTAAATGTAATTATTTTAGATTCTTCTAACGAATAGTATTTTGAATTATATAAGCTATTCTTAGTTTGCGTTAACGGCTCTATTGTATGTGAGTTGGCTGTAATGCGTTCACAAACGGGAGTATATCAAATCCCACTGGCTTCTGGATTAGAATAGAGAGCGAACAAGGTGTGCAATGTTTTTCGTATCTTTTAAATTCTGCTAATTTGTCTAGAATTCTTTATACTTTTTGAATTCGGGGATTGTATGATGTATATGGTCGAGGAATTTTGAGTTTCCACTGCAGAATTGTATGAGGAATTTTTGGTTTCCATAGCAGAACTGAATTTGGTTCGAAAGGGACTTAAATTCACCTTCTCAATTGCCTTCGTACTTTGTTCTGTTTTATTCTGAAATTTGAATGTACACTTATATGGGTATTTTACTTTGATTTAACATAATCCCAGGGAAGGGTATCACCATAACGTTGCATACTTTGCATAGTTTTCTGCCCAGTATTTTTCTGCCCTGTTTTCTTGGCACCTCCACATGGCTGATAAATTTGGGTTGAAGAGTTGTTTGAGGTTTTGATACGAGGAATTGCAATTCCTTAACTCAATTGCATTTTATTTGTTTTGAGTAATTTTTTCGTTAATTTTCTGATCTTGGCACTTTTTATGTTGTGTGTTTTGCTTAGTTTATTAAATTTGATTACCGTGATTATGATAATAAGGTTGCAGGGAGGTGGCAGATATTTGTTTCAACTGAGTAGAGAGCCAATTCGAAGCTGTGGTGCCTTTGCAAAAAAATACACACGCAATTCTCATTCCTGCACACTACTTTTCTACTATTACAGGTATTCACTTTGTTCCTGCATCTTCATCAATTGAATATATGGTGAAGTACATTTTGTCAAACACTTAGCTGTGCATTTTGCACACATTGCTTAGGTTGCACATGCTCGGAGGAATTCGGAAAAGATGTACTGTTTGGATATAGTTCTCTTTAAGATATCCCCATAACATTGGTTACTTGTCTTTTTCTTTCTAATCAGGTCTCAGCAAGATCTTTGTGATTTTTACGAAGCATGTGGTCATCTGGGTTCTCAATGATTTAAAGATTTTGGGTTCCCATCGTAGAATTATTTTTTATTTTTCAAGTAAGGGATTGAAACTCTTCACCTTCGTTGCATTTTCTTTCTTTAAAATTAGATCGGTTTACTTCTTGCATCAATTGTTTTGGTTTGCTTATTAAATTTAATTTTTATAATGGTAATTATAACATTATAGGGAGGTGGGAATTGTTTTTTTAATTGGCTAAATAGCTGATTTGAACCGCTGATCAATCTGCACCACTTCTATACATGCATTCTTCTTCTTACATATTAGTCTATTACTGTTAACAGTTGCTCACTCTGCTCTTGCATTACCATCTATTGAATATATGTTGATGGGCTTGTTGGCTCACAACCATG
Organism: Sequoiadendron giganteum; assembly: GCA_007115665.2. Classification (NCBI taxonomy): domain Eukaryota; kingdom Viridiplantae; phylum Streptophyta; class Pinopsida; order Cupressales; family Cupressaceae; genus Sequoiadendron; species Sequoiadendron giganteum. Next base: position 126,611,800 of record CM021109.1, on the reverse strand, counting down.
CATCTCCACAAATCCTAAAGACTAGCACCAAAACTTGAGGCCAGGGATATGTTGACAAAGGTGATAGGCAGGATTAATTATTGAATGGACCAATTCTTGTACGTGTGCAAACTTACCTTCATCTTTAGGCTCTGCAAGGCCATGTGGGGTGTTCCCTGAGGCCTTTACAAAGGGACAATTAGATAGAAATAAACAATTAGATGTGTTTAAGCAGCCATATCCAAAATAATATGATCTCCCAGGTTTGTCACTGAATTCATGTCAGCACTAACTACATGCAGACCTATGAGATATTTAAAAAGCAGATAATTACTCTTACACATAAATACATTAGTTTTGTTTGTAGTTTATACATTGAGTAACCTTGCATACACATGTACAAGAAGGGAAGACATCCAAACAGGATTTTCAGAGAATGTTTTAGTTTTGGGTTGCTCAAGATGAAACACAAGTTGCAATACTGAATCATACTAGCATGGTGAAACCTAATAAATACACCTACAACTAACAAGAAAGACTTTTAAAATGAGAGATGTTTAGCCTTTCAATCAGATTGATGCCTACTCCAGTGGGAAATAGAGTTGCAACTTTCGAGGAGGATGAGAACATGCTTGCAAATTAGCGATGGAACAAAGATTGTGTATACACAACTTCAACTAATAAGGGAACCTGCAAATAGACATACTTAGTTATCCCTACAAATCAAGGGATCCCATATGCAACAAAAGAAGACCATCACAAAAGAGTTTGTAATGCATTAGGATGCTGTCACACATTCATCTAATTTTGTCATAATCATATTAGAAAACTCGGATACTACTAGGTTCAAAACCACTTCTAAGATACTATAGCCTATCCTGAAAACATTGATTTGTAGGAAAAACCTTTCTAGACTACCCCTTCCCCTAATTTACAAACACGCTTTGTTATTTCCAAAGTTGGATATCATCATTTGATACCCTAGAACCTACTTGAGACACTTATAGCTAGAAAATTGGCTCAATGACCAACTGTGATTACATCAAACAAGCGTGCATATATAGCACAAGAGGCTTACCTAAGAACATAGAGCTTGTTGACACTTGCTAGCGGTTTGAGGCACACTAAAGCAAACCACCCCCAATTCATAGCAACATGAAGTTATAGTCAGATTCAATTTCATGCAAGAACAAGGGAAGAAAGATATCACTCGAACAAAAAGACATCTACAACCATTTTTTATTCAACAAAATCTCTCGCCTACAATCACTGCAAGAGCAATGCTTAGGCATGGAAGATTTAATCATTGACCAACCATTAGATTACAACGTAGACACCAACACATCCTTGTCAATCATTCAACAAGAACCACCAAATGGGAAAATTGAGGGTTGCCATAAAGACAACCATCCGTGCAGAAATTGCCTTAGATTTACTATTTGAAATCAAATAGGACTTTGGAAATGAACACACTATTGATAAATATGTCATGCAAGCACAAAACACAACTTCCCTTGTCACATCTTATTGCTAAGCATACATGGACAATGATAACGATGTCGAGGATTGATTTGAAGGACTAATAGAAAATGTTGAGCACCACCTTGCACCAAACTACAAATCCCACATCAATGAGATAACCAATGACTTAAACACATGTGTGGGGAGATATAGGAGTTGGGGGCCACTATTGGAACAAACATCACCATCGCACAAGTAGAACATATAACACACCACTAGACCAAAGTAAAGCCTATGCAACTGCCATAGAACAAACCAAACAAAGCAAAGACCATAACATTTTTATGAAAAACCAATGCATACAATGGATAACCATTGTAAGTGGGAAATTCCATTGCAATCAAAGTAAACCCATTGCAAACCACTAAGATATGATAACACCCCAATGCCTAAGAGAAAACCAAAGATTAGGGGAACATTATAGAAGATATACAAACATAGCACAAGTATAGATGGGTGTCTTCAAATGTGAATTCAAGCCATCGCTGCAACCACACTACATAAGATGACAACTTTGTTGCATAAGTGGAAAATAAATTGCAACCCTTCAAAAAAATTACTTGACACTACATAATCATATCACAAGATAGGTACATAAAGATTCAGAACACTTGAGTTCTTGAAACATAACAACTGCAACACCAAAGGATGCCTAGGTCTTCACCATTGCAAATGACCATGAAGGTCAAAGGGAGGGTGCTCCAACAAAGGATCAATTTGTAATAATATAGGCAACCATTGCAAACCTAGAAATGGCATTGCAAGTGGACCACTCTTGTTGCATAGTATAAGCTTACACCAAGAAAGAGAGTAAGGTGGGCAGTTAGAGTGATGCAGGGGCTGTTAATTATAAAACAAGCAGAGAAACGGAATAAAAACAAAAAATAAAGAATAGAATAAGAGACATGAATTTATAGTGGTTCGACAATTGCCTACATCCACTCTCAAGAAGGGAATAACTTCTTATTAATCTCCAATACTACAATACATCATGCATGGACTGCACATATATTAATACACTCATATTCAACTGTGAACTGAAGAGTTGGGAGGAGACGAAGGGTCGAATGACCATTGGGCTTCACATCCCAACAATCTCCCCCGTGAAGTCCAATCGGTACAACCATGCATTGAACTTCATCCCCTACTACATTTCTCCTTCGAACTCACACTACAACTAGGCCCATCGAAGATTTGAGTTTTGCCAATGATTGCTCACAAACACAGTGAATCAGTTTTCTCCTTGCCAAGCCGGATAGAACAAAGCTTAACAAGACAAAGAACAACAAACACAATCTTCTCTTGATGAGTTCCTGAACAACAATAATCCTGGTGGATCCCCCAACCAGGATAGTTTCATCTAAATCTTTGTAGGCCAATTTTGCATCTCTCAACGAATTCTCTATAGGGGTCTTCATCCGGTCAAGTAAATCTGAACACAACTCTTCAAATTTAGCCCTTGTAAGTGTTGTCTCGATGTGCTTAGGACCATCTGCAGTAGCTGTTATGAATGGTAAACTAATGTTCGCTTGTGTGTGTGACGATAATTCCATCTTTGCCTTTTCTGTTGTTTCCGTTAGCTGTTGAAGTGCTTGTTTGTCTTTCAAGAGGTCAATTCCCTCATCTCTCTTAAAGCTTGTAGCCAACCAACCAACAATTCTCTTGTCAAAGTCATCTCCCCCAAGATGAGTGTCACTTGAAGTGGAGAGCGTCTCAAATACACCATCTCCAACCTCAAGCATTGAAACATCAAATGTTCCACTACCAAGATCAAAAACAAGTATAGTTTCATTATTCTTTCTCTCAAATCCATATGCTAATGAAGCGGCAGTTGGTTCATTGATAATCCTCAAAACTTCAAACCCAACAATTCGCCCAGCATCCTTGGTGGTTGCACCGACATTGTATGAGCCCTCATTGTTGGCACCATCTTTCATGTTTGGTTTCCCAACAACTTTGTCTTTTGTCGATGCCCCAACAACATCATCTTCTTCTGCCACAAGTATTTTCACCATTCCATCAGCATCATCAATAGTTCCGACCCTACCATTATCAACCCCTTGCGAGTTATCTTCCTTCCTATCCCATGGATGTTTAGATGGACTATCCTTAATGGGAGTACCAAGCTCATCCTCTACAGGGAACAACTCGTCAAGTAGATTGCGCTCGGGTTCTGGTTTTGTATCTTTGTCGGGATAATTAAATTTCCTCAACTTGGCCACAATTCACTCCATTGTAGTCTTCTTACTTGGCCCTTCCTATTTTTGCCTCTTCATATTTAGAGCCAATTTGAATTTTGACATTCTCTTTGCCTTGGGTGTCAGTGGGATGCCAGAGAACTCGAATTTCCCGAGCATATTGTTATCACGAGTTCTAGTCTGCTCACCCTCGTACACCTCAAATCTATCTCTCTCTATCGAATCTAGCTCCTCCAAAATGTCCACCTCAGTGCTCTCCTGGAGCAACGAATCATTCACTATGTCCCCTACAATAGGCAAAGACCCAACGGCTACGGCATAATATGGCTTGGATTCTTGACCACTCCCCTGCCTCCATTGTTCCTCCACGCCATTGCTGCAAGATGAATCGTCACCATCCCTCAATCGGATGAAATGTTTTGCTTCAACTTTTGCAAAATTTCGACCAGATTCCAAAAGGTTAAGAAATTTTCCAATGATGTCACCCGCAAGCGAATCCTCCTCTACACCAACAGGTTTGACCAGCTCAAGCTTTGCAACACCATTTCCAGCTTCCGATGCCATATCCGGAACCGGTTTGGGCATGGGATTTTCTTTTGGAGCCCATGATACTTCCCCGTCACATGGGTATTCATTCTCCTCCAAAACAATCCACAGAGCACTTTCAGACCTTCCTTCATCTAGTTCCTCTACCCCTTCTTCCTCGCTTGCTTTCTTTCTCTTTTTGGATTGCTGCCTTCTTCTACGTTTATGGCGCTTCTTCAAATTGTCATACTCTTCATAATAAAAAATATCAACAGTCTCTGCAAAACAACACTTTCTTCTTCCGTGTCGCCCAAAGATCTATCTGAGGCGCCCTATCCTCAAACTAGTATTTGGGAGCCCCATCAACTCCTCTTCTGCGATCACCACTAGATTCCAACATGTCTATGAAATCCTTCAGAACAAATTCAGTTTCAGCATCTAATTCATCCAGAAATTTCATTCGAGCAGCCCCGAAATCAAATGATGGCAAGTCTTCAGTAGGATGAACAACTTCATTATAAAATTCTCTAGAGCCACAGGACCAAGACATTAGAACTCGAGCCCAATCATCCAAAGCTGCTACGTCCATATCTGCTCAAATTCACAACCTTGCTCTGATACCAATTGTTAATTATAAAACAAGTAGAGAAACAAAATAAAAACAAAAAATAAAGAATAAAGAATAGAATACGAGACATGAATAACTTCGGCAATTGCCTACATCCACTCTCAAGCAAGGAATAGCTTCTTATTAATGTCCAATACTACAATACATCATGCATGAACTGCACATATATTAATCATATTCAACTGTGAACTGAAGAGTTTGGAGGAGACGAAGGGTCAAATGACCGTTGGGCTTCACATCCCAACAGGGGCATCGGTTCAATTTTCAGTTTAGTTGTCAAATTTTGGTTTGATGTTTATTCACTGTTTTGTGGTGCGAAATTTTGGCTTGTATACCCACTCAACTTTACTAGAGATGTGAATTTGCAAAGAATTAATAATTCAGTTATCAAATGCCCCTTTCAACGTGGATGATAGAGTAGAAAATGGCGCATGGGATGAGGTAAGAATCTGTTGCAATTTTCAGTTATCAAAATCAGTTTAGAACATGGGGAAAGGCATTAGTTATCGATGCTAAAAATCAAACTGAAAGAGAGTAGGAAGGAGTTAATCGATTGAGGAGGAAGTCGCTCCAGGCAGTGGAGAGGAGGGCGATTATGAGTTTTGAATGGAGAACCCCGAGTCTAGTTATGCTGTGGGGAAAAACAGTTCTCGGAGGAGTAAGTAAAGAAGACGACAAAAACAACCGTCCAATAAAGGAAGAAACACTGGAGTGGCAGGGGGGATGCGATTAGAAGCGATAGCAAATGCACAACGGACGAAATGATGGATCGATTGGGGGATTCTGCGGTTCATTGTTTCAGTAGGTTGCCTTCTTTGAACTCGTTGTTGCCTGCACAGATTTGTATATGGTCAAGTCTATGTTTCTTTGTACTGGGATTTAGAAGTTTGGGAATTCTAGTTTACATACGCATCTGCTGGCTCATTGCCGTGTTGCCATAATCTGGCTGTGTTAAGTTTCCTGTCTTTAAATTGCTGAGGGTGCATTTTGAATCTTTTTCCATTAGGTATTTAATGAATGTGTTTTATGTTGCTGTCACCTCCATCTTGGATCGACCTCATGGATTGGAAGTGTGGCTTGAAGTTTGAACTGCTTTGATTTGGAGAGCGATATCTGTTTTTTTTGTTTCTGCCAGGGTGCTATGATTTATGCATTTGCTCTATGCTCATATTGCTTGTAGAATAAGCCTTCTGCAGGAATCTTGGTAGTGAGAGGGAAAACGGTTCAGTGTGTGGCAGAGTATCTTGGTAATCTGGAGCTTTCATTATACTGTTGATTCTTGCATCGTTTCCCCATTCAATGCACTCGTTTTCCTTAGATGTTTTGAGTTTTAAACTTCTGTCATATCAGTCGAAGCATGTAATTGTGAATTGATACGGTGCCAAGATTGTGGATCAAAGAAATTGCTTGACTCATCAATCGGTGCTTATCCACTGTTGTTTGAATTATTCAAAGCGTGTGCCATCATAGAGTAGAGTATCTTGCCTTTGCAGTGAAAACAACAAGATCAAGAATGCATGTTGTACCGACAACAAGTGAGGACCAATGACATGAAATCACTCAAGACAATAGGTGGCACCACAACACAAAATATTGCACTGCAACACTAGAGATGCAAGTACAGACAGAAAAATAGTTCACTAAACAAAACTGTAAGTGTAGGATAACACATTTTTACAAGTTGTGGTAGATATATACACAAAATGTGACATGCAGAAGACATTTGGGCAAGTAATATGGTCACAGTAAACACAAACAACAGACTTAGTCATAAAATTGGGTGCAGGCTAACCGGGCATTTTTTCAAACACTTGCAGTAAATTCTACACAATGTTAGGTTTGCAAAAATAATAATATCAAATCTGGCCTTGTTACTTTCATTCTGAATTGTTATAGCCTGTTTTGGTGCCTCTAGGGCTGTAAATGTTTGTGACAAATAGAAAAGATGTACTGATTAAATTGGAGACATTCTGATTTATTATCTGAAAAGAGCTCTCTAACCCTATTACTCTTAGATTTAACATCCTTCTAGGATCGCATTCCATGATACTTGTACCTTTGCATTTTTCCATACAGTTAGTCACTGTGTTTCCTGCATCACTATCAATTTACAGTATTATTTTATTTCTATGTGTCTTATGGAATCATCTACATGGTATTTGAGTTTCTACCAGGCTAAGGAAGATGTTGGTAAACTCAAATGCTATGTGTAGATGATTCCAGAAGACTCACATGAAACAACACACTGCAAAAAGTCAGACATGATTATTCATTTTCATTTGTGGATAGAATCTATAAATTGATGCACAAGTGCAATTAATTCTTTGTGCCATCAGATGACGTTTTTTAGGTTTTGGCATACATCTCTTGCAATAAGAATGACATTGTTAGAATTCGCTATATATTTTTCAATTTAATTGTTTGATATGACGGGTTCAAATAATCATGTTTAATGTTCTACATATCTGCTAACTCTCTTTAAGTTATAGGAGAAAAAATGATCTTGTTTTTTGACTTGAATGAGGGTAGAATTTCTAGTTTAATATTTTAAAGGTAAAGATGGCTCAGTTAGGGTATTAGCAATAATTTTGGGGCTTTTGATTTCTACTCTTATTTTTTTTATTTGGCTGTGATGTATTCCTTAGGAATTTATATTGAAATCTGCAGGTTTAGGAATTACAGTTCATAGGGCAAAGAATGTATTTAAGATTTCTATAAGGTTTAGGAAATTATATTGAATTTTGTCATTGTATTATACTTTATGACATATAGTTTCTATTACTTTAGAAGAGGCAGGGTAATTGGAAATTGAAATGATCTTGTTGAGCTTCTTAGCTATTCCAATTATCATGTTGCACAGTTGTAAGTAAGAAATTGGAATTCTTTCTCTCTATTGCATTTGCTTTGTTTTTTCTGTATTTGACACTTATATATGCACTTTTTACATTGTTGATTTTATTGTTTATTAAATTTAATTTATATGAAAAGAGAACTAATGTCTAGGGATCTGCATTAACCTTAAACCCTTAACAATCAAAACCCTCATCAACCTTCCGATCTGCATTAGTCCTTAAACCCTTAACAATCATTAAACCCTTATCATGCATTAGTAAAATGTAAACATGAGAAATAGTAATGCTAACACATCCAAACCAGTGCTACCCCAAGTTTTCAGGACAGGACAGTAGGGGATGGCAGGATGAGTCCCCAAGTTTCTAAATTTTGAGGCCAAATTTGGGGACAGTGGGGGGACAACTATATAAAATATAGGGAAAATTTAAAATATATATAGAGAAATTTTAAATATTTATATGAAAATAATATGCATTATAGAACCTTAACATATAACATTTGTGTTCAACATTATTTAGAATTGTATTTCTTCTTGTCTCCTTTTTCATTATATCTCTAATTCCTTAGTTATCTTTACTATTTATTTCTCATCCTTTACCTCTTTCTCCCACACCCTCTTTTTCTTTATGTTCCCTCATTTTTTTTGTGCCTTTCTTTATCTTTCTTTTCAACTCTTCACTACTTTCTCTCAATTTTTTTTTCCTTCTTTATTTTCTCAGTCTTTCACTCTCAATAACTTTTAATTTCCTTATATTTTTATTTCATAATAGTTCATTTTCCCCCTTATTTGTTGTGCTTATTATATTCTTTTTATATCTGTTTATCTCATTCACTGTCTATGCACCTCTTTTTTTCTTTATTTAATATTATCTCTCTTTGTTCTCTTTTTATCCTTGCATTTTTCTTACTTTCTTCATTCTTTTTTGTGTTAAATTATTTTTTTCTTTTTTTTTTCTCTCAAATTTTGTATTTATTTTCTCTCTTTTTCTCTCTATCTATCTATTTGTCATTTTCTCTCTAGTTTACTTTATTTCTCATATTTGCTTTGTCACTTTTCCCCTCTCTCAAACCTTTGTATTTATGTTATGTTTCTATATTTTTCAATCTTTATTATTTCGCTATCTCCTTATATGTGTCTATCTCTCTTTCTCCATGTTTCATCATTTATTTTTTTCTTTAATAGGTATGTATTATTTTTACATTATTTATTTATTTATCTTTATTATTTAATATTTATTTCTATTTTTTAGATCCTTTATTTATTTATTTTTATCTTTTTTCCTTATTTTCTCTCCTTTTTAATTTTTTCTCTATATTTACTTTGTTCTCTCTTGTCTCTCTCTTGCTAATTTTCTCTTTAACTTTCTTTTTCTTTCCCCTCATATCATCCTTTCTATTTTATCTCAATCCATCTCCCTCTTGCTCTTCTTTCTTTATTTGTATCCAATTTATTTGACTCTTTCCTTCCCTTAGTGTTTTCTATTTTTGTTTCTTTGTTTATATACATACATATACTTTTGTTCTCTTAATGATTTTTATTCTTTCTTTTTGTTTTTACTTTCTCTCTTCTTACTTGATTTCATTATATTTTTTCCTATTTTTCATATTTATCAAAAGAAAAATTATTTTTTTATGTTTATACAATTTTTTTATTCTTCCTATATTTTTCTTTCCTTTTTCTCTCATAGTGTACTTCCCTAGAATTTTAGTTTTTGACCCATAGACCTTGATCTACATGTAATTTCTCTAATTGATCTAACTTAATTTGTCTCTAATCCTATAGAGTAAAGTATAAATAAGCCTAGAACCGATGACACCAATGATAAACTTTAAACTAGTTAAGAGTAACCTTCAAACTATTATGGGTTTGGTGGTTTGAGTTAGATATATATATTGGTAGTAATTAACAAATTGTTGTTAGAAGTGAACTCTATTTGATATGGATTTTGATAAGCAAATTTGTAATCTAAATTATTTGAAGAGATACAAATAGACACTATAATATGGATGCTGCTTCAAAGTAACCTTCAAACTATTATGGGTTTGGTGGTTTGAGTTAGATATATATATTGGTAGTAATTAACAAATTGTTGTTAGAAGTGAACTCTATTTGATATGGATTTTGATAAGCAAATCTGTAATCTAAATTATTTGAAGAGATACAAATAGACACTATAATATGGATGTTGCTTCAAAGTTATCTACTCAAATATATACATACAAATTATATGGATGCTTTGTTGGTGTTTTGTCTCTTTTTTGTTCTTTCTCTCTTTATTGATTTGTTTCTTTTCTTGGTGTCATTTCTCACTCTTTCACATTTCTTCTTTCTTTCTTTTCTCTTTCTTCCCCTTTTTATCTTTCTTTTTTTATCCTCTCAATTTTTACCTTCCATCTATTATTTCTCCCTCTTTTTGTCTCTCTTTCTCTATTTTTCTATCTTTATACTTTTTGTCTCACTTTCCTTTTACCTCTCCCCTCTTTCTTTTCTCTCTATTCTTCTATATATTTCTTGGTTATTATATCATTTTTATTGACCTCTCTATTTATTTCTATTTTCATTTCTCTTTTTTGTAGCTTCTATTTTATCATTTTTTCCTTATTTTTCTTTTCTCTTTTTCTTATTTTATCTATTTAATCTTTCAATGTAATGTCCTTTCTTTAATTTTCATTTTTGCATACATATCCAGGGGATTAGTCTTGCCCCAACATGACACCCCTTCTTGACCCCAACTTGGCAGAATGTAAGACCAAGGTAAGGTGGGTTGGGTGTTGGGTTGGGTCGCATGGATACCCCCCAGTCAACAAAAAAAAAAAATAGAAGCTCATAGGTATTTTGATTGTCTTTGAAAGGGGTTTGGATTGTAATATTTTGATTTTGGAGGTCAATTTGCAAAAAAATCATAATGCGGTCTTAGTGTACCTGTTGATTGATACAAATGTGTCTTAGAAGAATTTTTATCCCTATGACCTAGCTCACCCCTTTCTGATCCCAACTTGGCAAAATGTAAGACCAAGGTAAGGCAAGTTGGGTGTTGGGCTGAGTCACGGGGATACCCTAGAGTCAACAAATAAAAAAGATCTAGAAGTCCACAATTTTTTTATCTTTGAAAGGAGTTCAAATTGGAATATTTTGATTGATTGGAGGTAGTTTATTTGTCTTTATTATTTTCCCTTTATCATTCCCTTTTTTTTGTAGTGTATTTATTTGTCTCTATTATTCTCCCTTTATCTTCAAGTTTAGACCTCTCTATTTTTTTCCCTTTCTAGATCTCTTTTTCTTTTTTGTGTTTCTCTATCTCCCATTCTTTATTATTTTTTATTTCTATTATTTGGTGCTCTCTCTTTTTGCTTCAATCTCTTTTTATTTATTAAAACCTTTTTTTCTTCCAATCCATATTTTTTCTCTCTTGACCCTTTTTATTTTTTTTTATTTTTATATCTTTGTCCCTTTTTATAATTTCTTTTTTGCTTATCCCTTCTTTCTATCACAACCTTGATTTTGACCATTATTAAATTGATACCCATCTATTATTTGTAGCTATTACTCCATTTCTATTATTAATTATAATTATTATTTTTTCTTATTATTCCTCAATTACTATTATAAAATTATTAGTTAATTAATATGATTAATTATATAATTATCAATTTTATAATATTTTAAATATTATTAATAATATATAGTAAATCTTAAAATTTATACTTTAGTGTTTAACTAACTGATATGAGGCTTCACATGAAGCCACAATACCCTTATGTGGATGCATTATTTCAGAAGATTAGATTCAAATTTTACGTGGCTTATTATTACCAAGCCAAAATGATCAAAATAAGATTTAACTTTATCATTTCCACTGCTTCATGTCATTTTCCACCACCATTCTTTCCATCGATTGAAGAGTTAATTGCCATTAGTCTTGCATCCATATAAGTAGATCAATGCAATAGAAGGGGAGGGAGAAGGAAGGCGAGAATGATCGAGAGGAAGAGGAAATTAGGGAGCCAACTGAGGGGCATAAAGAAAAAACATTTGGGAATTTTCTAGGAACCTTTGTAAAATCAATTCAAGCCAAGACCAAGTAAGCTATACTATTCACACCCATTTTTAGTTATGGCATTGTCTAGAGTGTGTTGAACCTTTATTACTTGCATACAATTTGATCTTGAATTTGGTTCTTTTGTATGGCTTTAAATCCATGGTGTCATTTCATTCAAGTCTTAAATTATTTTGATCTACTACATAAGCAGTTTATACAACACCTATATGTTGAGGGACAAACAACTTGCTTAACACTAGGATTTGTGTAGTTTTATAGAATTTTTAGCACCATTTCTATAAATTCACCACCTTTTTGAGTAATAAAATTATTGTTGTTTTTGGAAAGATTTGGTTATACCAAGTTGATTGTAAGTGGAAATCATGATGAATTGATAAGAGTAATAAGTTATTGTGGACAACCATGCTAATTGCCACATTTCTAAGGGTTTTCACTATATCTACATATTATATTGAGGATAATATTTGTTATAATAGATATGATTTTGAAGTAAGATCTAGACATTTGTGTTGATTAGAATTGAATCAAGTAGAAATCATATAATATTCCTATTTGGTTCCTTCCCCTTGACTGATTTTGTATCATATTCAACCTGCAAGTGTTTTCACGACATGGAAATTATTCATTTCTCACTTGTAAATGTCTAATCCTTATGCCATGAGAACACTTTTCTTTAAGGCATTATGTCAAACAATCTTGTAGGTATTGTCTAAACCTGCACAACGTAGTCTTTAAATTACATGAGCCAGTATAACAACATAAAAATATGAAGAAATGTGATGTCCTTTGAACAAATTTTATGAAGAATAATGAGATAAGTTTAGCATATGAAATGCCCCAACCTGCATTATTACTATTATGAAGATTCTCTAGCAACCATTACATTTACAACATCAGAAAATTATTGAATAGTTCTTTCTTTAAAACTATCCCAAATATAATCTCATTGAAACCATGGCAAGTGGCTTAGCTCAAAATTATGCACAAATTATGTCATCCTATCAACAATGCTAAATAAGAAAAAAGTGGACAGAGCTTGCAACCATTCTTAAGTTCCCATTTTAGTGTTGGCAGGAGAATAACAATAAGGCAAGAAGGATATAGTTTTGTATTGCCAACCACTTAGGCATGGAATTTTCTAAACCTTTTCAATACTTTCATTTATACAAGCCCCTTTTGAATCTATCAAACTTTACTCCTCTAAGGCTTTCTATTAGATGCAATTTACATATATGTTTATTCCTATAGATGTTAGGCCTTTATCTTGTAATAGAGACATTCCTAAAGGATTCTTATCAAATAGTCTACATTTGATTAACTCATTATTCTAAGTAGAGGTTGGGTAGATTAATGCATTTCCTTAGTACAATCGTACTAATACTCTTTTATCATTAGATCATTTATCATAATATAGCATAGTTTGTTAATTATAAGATTTTCAATTTATTAAGTTTAATTGAGCCAAATTTTCTCGGGGAATAGTTAATGCAAATATGGTTTTCAAATAGTTTTAGAAGTCTTAGATAAATATATGTTTTCACCATAACTATATTCTTGCTAAAATATCAAGAATATTTACAACCAAGACAAGAAAATCTTAGTGTTTCAACATTGAATAATCGATTTAGGTAATTATTAGGTTAGACTTACTATTATAGTTTGAAGTCTAGCTCGTTTGCTTGGCTAGTGCTAGAATTAGAAGTATGTCGCATTGTTATTTGAAACTACAACCAACTAAAGGACACACAAATAATTAACTAAAACCTTAAGGAACAACAAAATAGTTAGGTATTAACTATTATCGATCAATTGATTAATTCATGTAGGAGTGTAAGTTTTTAATCATAAATGGTTAAATTATTTATCTGTATGAATAATGAGATTTTTTAACATATTTTGTAGTTTTAATTTTTATGTTTTTGTTAAATTATAAGTGGTAGAATTATTTAAATCTATAATACTTTTTTTATACAGGTTCCATTTGAATTAATTGATAGGGAATATTATATTCATTCATATAAATTCCTCAAGATCATACTAGATTCATTAGGATTTATTTAAAAAATAAAAGTTTAAAGGGTCTCATTGACCTTTAAGTCAATAAGGATCTATAATGGAAGTTTTCCCAACAAATTTAATAGACTAAACTCCTCATGAAACAATTATATATAATTTGGTTTAAAGCAATTTAAAAATAGACACAATTGGAACATTAGAACATGGAATCTATATAAGAGATCCTTGCATGAATTTTAAAGTATATAATATTAATGATAGCTAAGCAAAAGTCTTAGGAACTAAATAATTGATAAGACTTTATTTTGGAACTAGAAAGGGAAAGAAAATAGAGGCAAACCTTACTGTTCCTTACAAGTTACTCCCAACTATTAGATATATAATGGTGATAATTTAAGTTAGGATTTTATATGGAAAAATATCAATTTATTGGATCTTAGGATTGTTAGAGTAATTGGGTATTTACTTTATTAATTAAACAATATTTATTTAATTACGTAAAGTTCCCTTTTACCTCTTTTCACTTAAGCTAACATTAGGTGCATAATAATTAATTACTTTATTAATTATTATTGTGCAAGCCTAAGGTTTTCTTTTTTAGGGTTTTCATTTATCTGTAGTTGAAAACTATCTTTTGTATTATTATTCATTTTTATATTTTCAGGTGAATACATTGCTCCACATTCTTGAGCATTTCCTTTGTTGCTTCTCTTTGCTTCTCCTTGTAACAGGTTATTTGCTTGCAAAGATTTTTGGGCTCCTATGAAGTTGTATCTTTTTAACTCCAACATGGTATCAGAGCTTCAGATTTGCAGCTGCTTGTTCTTGTTTTGAGAATTTTGCATTGGAAGCAAATCTAGGGTTCTAAAGTTCCTTCTTATGGATTCAGCATAATCTGAATTTTAGGTTCACTTTGGGCCCAAATAGACAGTGCCATTGGATTCATAGCACCCAAAAACCCGTAAATCGACTGTCAAATCGTCGATTTTGGCCACAGTCAACTAGGGTTACAAAAATTTTTTAGGGTTTGGCCATATGGCCCCCTCAAAAAATAATTCACAAAAAAAAAATTAAAAAAAATAATTAAAACATAAGGTTTTTATTAAATTGTTGGTGCCGCCCGTCGGCCACCACTCCGCCGTCAGCACCCGCAGCACCGTCACCGAGCTCGGCCATCTCTCGATCGCCACTTCGCCCACAGCTCGGTCACCTTCGCGCTTCGCTCGGTTCCCGACCTCGCCGTGCTTCGCTCGTCGCGTCGACCCCACCATGCTCCACTCACCGCGCCGACACCCGCCGAGCTCCCCAACAAGACCATTGACCCCTGTCAACCCCTTCAGCCCCCGCAGGCTTCAAACCCCAACTCGCCCGATCATGTGGTGACCAGGTGCCAAGCGCCCAATCGCCGACGGCATGCGCAGCCCTTGAGGGCTTAACTCCGCCCACCAAGTCATATGAGGAAGTAGGGGCTACATGCCCAGCACCTAGCCGCCAGCCCCCTGGTCGTCAATATGAGCAGGGGCCGAATGTTTTTTTAGCCCCTGAGGGTTGTGCATTTTTTTTCTCTCCCTTTTTTGAGCAGTTTGCACTAAATCGAGCGTAGAATGGGCATTTTTTCTCAGATTTTTAAAAACAAGATATCGTCGAAAAGCTGGTTTCGACGTCGTTCCAGTGGTACTAGTAATTTTTCTTGATTTTGCAATTTTGCAGTCATTTTTGCTAATCAAAGTCAGAACTTGGTTTTTTCACTCCAAGGGGCATATCTTTTGCGTCCAAACTCCGTTTTGTGCAAACAAATAGGCATTGAAAAGGTATTGTAGTGCTCTTTCCAGATATATAGTTTATTTTACTAGAACACTTACCAAGTATTTTTTATTCAGCTTTGTGTGTTTTTACACTTTGCTCAATTACTTAGTCATCTTGGCTCCTACATGAGGTTTGTTTGCATTGGATGGGTTATGTTGATATGATTTATCATTACTGAGATCATTAGTCTCTGAATTTTTTATTTGAAGAGTTATCATGGGTTTTTCTACTCACCCTTCAGTTGTTCTTCTGGAACGGGGTAATTATGAGTCATGGGCAAAGGGTATACTTACACATTGTAGGTGGCTTAATATTTTGCCTTATTTGTATGATCTCATACCTGAACCAACAACTTTAGAGGGCAAATTAGCATGGGATATTATTAGAAATCACATAGTAGGACTTATATTGTCTAGTGTTGATCATGACACTATGTTGGTTATATCAGACATTGATTGTCCTCACCCACTTTGGACACGTCTTTGGGAGATCTATGGAGACCCTATTCTATCTCCATTCCTAGAGGATCCTACTTCAGATTATCTCTTACCCATTGCTTGGAGAGAGAATACACCATTTGATCATGATACTTTAGAGGAGCTTGAGTATTTAGACACCTTTACTTGTTTCGATGGATCAGACGTTTGTCTCACAGTTCCTACTCTTCCGATTGAGACTTCATTAGCATCTCTTGTTGTTCTTGATTTAGTGTAGCAGGGAATCATACATCTTCCAAACATAGCTACTTTGGACTCTTATGTTGCAGACATATCTTTCTTGTTTGTTGAGTCCTATATTACAGATTTGGAGGATTATTTTGAGGACATTCATCTACTCTACCTTGACAGTCAGGTTATCACTGTTCGCCCACCATTATTCGTGCATTCAGAGGTTGCATTTCAGTATTCTCCACATCAGTTTGGATTTGGCATCATTTGTTTCAATTCAAACAGTGAGACTCTTCAGCATCCTATCATGGCACACATCTTGAGACATATTGGTTCATCATTCTTCACAGGGTTTCTTCGACATAGGTCCATGGATCCGTTTCTTCCTAAGGGGAGGAATATCATTTGCCGCTTCAGGATCTCCTTTTGGATTCTACATCAGGCATCTTCCATTGTGACAGGAGTTTCTTCATTGTGGGGGGGCCTTCTTCTCTCTTTCTATCTCTCCTATGGAGACCATTGTACATGTACTTATATGATAGAAGTTGTCTATGGGGGGTATCATGTTATCCACCTCCTATCCTTCTTTCATTAGTGCATTGCATTCCTTCCTTGCATTCTATTTTGGGGAGGAGTTTTGTTCCCACTGGGTTTTCTCCTTTACCCCATTTCATTTAGTTTGCATTGATTTTGTACATGGGTACCTGATCTGGCCTTGTTGCCGGGACCCATTGCTTTTGCTTTCAGTAGCTTCTTCTAGGTTTTAGCTTCTCCCTAAGTCTAGCTTAAGGGGGGGTGTTAGAGTAATTGGGTATTTACTTTATTAATTAAACAATATTTGTTTAATTACGTAAAGTTCTCTTTTACCTCTTTTCACTTAAGCTAACATTAGGTGCATAATAATTAATTACTTTATTAATTATTATTGTGCAAGCCTAGGGATTTCCTTTTTAGGGTTTTCATCTATATGTAGTTGAAAACTATCTTTTGTATTATTATTCATTTTTATATTTTCAGGTGAATACATTGCTCCACATTCTTGAGCATTTCTTTTGTTGCTTCTTTTTGCTTCTCCTCTTGTAACAGGTTATTTGCTTGCAAAGATCTTTGGGCTCCTATGAAGTTGTATCTTCTCAACTCCAACAAGGATCTCGAGTAAGTCATTAAATGATTTCACTTAAGAATTTTTGAAATATTCGGTTTATAAATATTTGATAGAGTAAAGTTCATTGAAAATAGACTTTATATTCTTCCTTAGGTGGACTTAGTGATTATTCTTTTATAGATAAAATATCATTATACTGTAAGTTATTTATTTTTATAACAACCCAAGTGATATTCATTTTGATATTCTTGGGTTAGCAAGCTTATTGATTAGGTTCTACTTTTCTTATCTTAATCTCCATTAGTGTTGCTTGATATACATATGTTAATACCAATTAGACGATCTTCAAATTAATATTTGTTTGATATAATGGTTAATGTTGGAGAATAATTCATGGACTGTTATTTTAGATAGTTTTAAGTTTCAATTTAGTTAGTTGTATATTACGATAGTTTGATTTATTATCTACACTCATGTTCTAAAAATGTTGATTTTGATATTTTTAAGGGGATATTTGTAAATAATTATTAGGAAATAGTAAAGTACCTCTTAGTTCAAGTGAACAACATAATTATGTTATCTTTTCAAACAGATGAATTTACTCCAAAAAAAAGGGTTTCATAAAGTAGTGATCCAGGTATGATGTGGATTACTAATGTGTTTAGAAATTCTTGCAGATTAGTATCAATCAAAGGACAAATGTATTTCAAAGAAAATATTTTGTTGATCATGTATAAATGTTTATCATGATTATTTTCTTGATTTTGAGATAAATTTGAAATACATAAATGGTATTTCTTTACTTTGATAAGAAAACTTTAGATATTGGGTGTTATGTCCTAATGTGTAAATATAATAGATATTTGAATAAATAAAACCAAAACTAGATTTTCAAGTAAAAATGAAAACAGTCACAATCAACTCTAAACCAAACACCCCATTTTATAGTGTTTGTTAAATCGATCTTTAACTAGGTTTTCGTCCCTATTCCACTTGAGTGGGTGGTAGTTGGAAAAAAACTATTTTGGGAAACTAGACCCTAGAAAGGGTTGCATACCCACTCACACAGTTACATTAAACCTAGATTAGAAACCAAAACTACATGTTCATAACACTTAACGAATCCTTTAGTAGCTTGATCCCATGGATACAAGCTATGTAGGCAGTCTGGAAGACGAAGGATGTCTCAAGTACTCAGATACTAAGGATATATGGTGATTAGATAACATTCTCCATAAATATGGAATGAAATTTACTATCAAAAGATAATTAAGAAATTTAAGAAAATAGTCTATGATACTTAATAATTCTCGAGGTGGATTAATCTTGTACTTGGCCAGTTGCTTGAAATCCAAGGGAGAGTACAAGACCCTTTAATGTTTAAAACTTGCAAAGATCTTCAATACAATATATGGGTGTATTGTTATACCTCTTGGGTGTGACTCAGGACCCAGTTGGTCCCGATGAGTCTAAGCCTCCAGCCAGAGCATTTCCTTGTTACCCGTCCTTTAAGCATGCATGCCCATTATGTTTTTTTTTTCCAATTCCGCATTGGATAGAGGTATGGTCTGTTTGACCACTTATAAGTCATATGGCTATTATGTTTTCCTATCTAGTTTTAGATAGAGGTATGATCCACTTATATGCCCAAGGACAAAAGAGCCCATATTGGCTATGATTTTATTATCCCATTTGGACACTTTAGTCGAACTGGCTATTTCAATTCTTGAGTACTCTGATTGACTTAAAGATAATAACTTGGTTTCAAAATAAAATAAAATAGTAAATATGAAAAGGGAAAGTGTTAATATGAAATCTTAAAATAATTTTCGACCAAAAGGAAGACTTTAAATTTTTTTAATAAAGACCTACTTGGGTCTTTACACTTTCTTACTATTTATTTCTATCCTTATGTCTTTTTCATTCCCTCTATTTTTGTAATATTTCTTTGTCTATCTTATTCTCTCTTTATCTCATAGTTTGGATATCTTTAGATCTACTTCTCGTTCTCATTCTTTTCCTTGTTGATTTTTCTTTATCTCTCTCTCTCTCTTTATCTTTCTTTTATTATTTCTTTATTTCTATTATTTGATGCTCTCTAAATGTGCTTCTATCTCTTTTTTTTCTATTTTTCTTCCAATCTATATTTTCCCTCTTAATCTTTGTTTTTATCTTTATCTCCCACATTATAATTGTCTTTTGTTTATCCCTTCTTTCTTAATTTTATTTCCATCTTCAATTCTTTTTTTCATTACAAATGTTGACTATTTATTTCATTATCTTTATCTTTATATGTCTTCTTTTATTTCTTTGCTGGTGTTTCTATTTCTCTTATTCTTTCTATCTTTCTTGATTTGTTTATTTCTCTATTGTTCTCTCTTTTTGTCACTTTCCTTTTCTCCTTTTTCTTCTTCTTTTCTTTTAAATAAGAGAAATATAAAAAGATGAAAAATAAATGACAAATTAATTCTTTTATAATGTTCTAGTCGTGAGGGTTAGGTCATAGGATAGAGTGGGTAAGAAGAAATTTGGAGATATGAAATCCAAGTCTCCTAGAAAAACCTAAAGTGTTGGAATTGTGGTAGTAGAGGTGTAACACCCCTCCATTTTGCTTCTTATTTGGTTTGCTTTATGCTATGTTTGGTTGCAGTTACTTTGATACTGGATACATTTTGTTATGATGTTTTGATTGCTACCATTGAGTGACAACTATTATTGTTGGATGTAGTTATCTGATTTTGTTTCACATACATTATGGATTAATGATGTTGTAGAGTTAACATGAGATGTTATTATGAGATTACTAGATTATGATGGAAGTGTCAGTTTTGATGAGTGTATGGGTGAAGAAGATGAGTTCGTATCACTCGCTTGCGAGCACCCTGCGAATCCGTAATTCCTTCTTCATAGTGTGTATTATATGCTGGACATATTGTATGATGTTGTTTACTTGGTTGCAGGATTGCAGGTACATGACATCGACTCCACCTGGTTTCACAGGTTTGAACGTGTCGATCCAATGGTTAAGTTGAACGGGAGATAGTAGCTAGGTAACATGTGTCAAGTTTACACCCTAGCCTCAGTGTGTCGTCAGTTGTGTGTGTAGAGTCATTGTCTGTCTTGCTTTAATGTTATTTAATTCTGAAGAATTCTTGATTTAGAAATAAATATGTAGAATAATTGCATTTAAATCATGTTGATGGTTATTTAATTTAAATAATGCAATATCGATAAAAGTTAATATTTAAATTATTTAATTAATTAAATTTAATCCAAAGGGGTTGAATTTAGTTATTAAATAATTTAATTAATTAATTAAACGTGATGCAAGAGAATGAAAGGAAATAAAAGAATTAAAATTAAATTTGGAATTTAATTTCAACGTGTGAGATTAAACTGGAAATTGTAATTAAATGTTTATTTGGGAAATTAGTTACAACTTTGGAAATTAATTTATTATTTGAAATTGTATTTTAAATTGAAAGTGGGTTTTCAAAAAGTGAAATTGAAATTGAAATTGAAATTTGAAATTGAAATTGAAAGTGAAATTGAAATTGAAATTGAAATTGAAATCGAAATATCTAATTTGCATGTAATGTGAATTAGGGTTGTAAAAATTGAAATTGAAATTGAAATTGAAATATCTAATTTGCATGTAATGTGAATTAAGGTTGTATTAGGTATTTTTGATTTATAAAGAATACATATTTTAATTTTAGGGGAGAAGGTTCTTAGAAAAATACATTTTTACAGCAGGGAAGAAATTTTGGAAAAATTTGCACAAAGGTTTGAAGAAAGTTTGATTGTAAAATTGATTGGAGGAAAGATTGCTTGCATTTGTTGGATTTTGGATTGAATTCATTGGAGGATTGAAGAAAATTTAGGAAATCTTTGGAGGAGGCTTGCATTAGAAATTCATCTCTTCTTGTAGCTTCTTGTACCGGGTTTTTATTTTTGTGTTTTATTGCTCTTGATTGTTTTTTTTTTAAATAGTAGTGATTAAAGATTTGTTTGTTAAATCTGTTTTAGAAAATAAATTTGATATTAGAAAAAAAGAAATTAGATAAATTTATAGCCTTTGCTTGTGAAAATTCTTGAGTGAAAATTGTGAAAACCTTAGTTAAATTTAAATTATTTGGGGAAATCAATTTTGTTGTTATTGAAATCAAACATAGAGATTGAACAATGCATTTAGAATGATTTTAGAAAATAAAACTTTATGTTTATTATTAAAAAATGGATTTTAAAATCTACAATATAGTTATATTTTTCATGGTAAAATGGTCTAGTTGTGTCGCCTATAACTTCACTTTCACAAACTGGGTTGTCAAGAAATTTAAAGGGTTTTTGAATTTTAAAATTTTATAATCCCTGTCAAAAAATCAAAAATACCCAAATCGTAATTTTTGAGTTATGTTTGAAACATGAGACTGCTGTTAAGTTATTTTCCCATGGCTATTCTGAAAATAAAATAATAATAAATTGATATTTATAAATATTAATATTTTATATATTGTTATTATAATATTAAAATATTATTTAATAATATTTTATATTATAATTTATAATATTAAAGTATTATATTTATTTATATTATTGAATAGAGATTTACAAATGGATTGATTAGTGTATATGGAAAATGGATAGAGAAACAATATGTTATTATATTAAAGTGACTGAATATTTTAAATAGAAAATTGAATGAGATGTACGAGTTGGTTAGGAAATGAAAATAGTTTACTTGCATGGATTCATGTCGATTTAAAAGTAAATTAAGAAGTTGTTTTATTGATGAGGCAATCAATTATGTTATTTATTAATTTCTATTTAGATTAATTGAATCATTGTGATTGGATTATGAAAGAGATATGGATTTAGTATATCCAAAAGTAGTATCTTCCTCATGATTATTTTAAAAGATTTAATTCTCTGTATTCAGTAAAGGGAAGTAAATTTAATTATTTTAGATTTTCAGTAATGAAAAAGGAAATAGAGGTTATGATTATTTTAGATGATCTAGTTATCATGTCATTGACTTTATCAACACTACCTATTGATGGATTTAAGAAATCCAAATATTAGATTTGATTGATGATTTGAATGTTTTGTTGCTATGTCGTCAAGTTGTATTGTGGGTTTTGGGATTTAATGTTAGTCCTAAATTATAAGTCTTCCAGAAAAACTTAGATGATAAGGGTTGTTGAATCTTTATGCCATCCAATTGTTTTCCCTTGGGTAGTGCATGGCGTCTTTTCAGTTTTACCCGGTTTTCATGAACGGGGATGTTTGCACCTCCTTGGTTTAGGAGCGGATTATGGGATCCATGTATCCTTCTATGGAGTGACCTTATTATGTGGTTTCATCTTGTTGCCTCTTATGAAAGGAGTGGACTATGTGTTGTTGCCTCCAAGATGTTTGGAGTGAGATCTTTTGTACCTCTTGTGAAAGGAGTGGACTATGTGATTGTTGCCTCCAAAATGTTTGGAGTGAGTTTCTATTATTTGTATCCTCCTTATGTTGGAGTGGATTATGATGCCTAGTTGGTATGCACTTGTGGTTCCCTTGGTGGATTGTTTAGGTGTGTGTTGTCGAATAGAATAGTGGTTTTTATTAGGGGCCGGAGCACAAAGTGGTAAACCGGGTAACCTTCAAAAGTGAGTTAATCAAGTGATAATTAAATTAATATACTTAGATGATTAGGATGCATTCACATTAATCAAGATAATTTAATCCTCAGTCATAGACACAAGGGCTCGTTTAGACTTGGGATGAGTGAAAAGGCCTGGAATGGCAAGATCAACTATCTTGTCCTTGCGAGAGGTAGTTGATTCTATATGAGTGAGTATGAGTGCCAGGATTCAGTTGAGGCCACCAGGATTACTTGTGCCAGAGTCTATGAAGAATGCCCAGAGGAGATCTCATGACAAACCTTGCGATGACACTTTATCTAGGACAACTGTTGTTAATTATTTTATGTGTATGGTTCTGTGAACATACTTGATTATTATTATGTCTGGAAGCAATGTGACCTATATCAGTGATGTTGGAGTTGTACTTGATTTGTACTTATATTGTACTTGAGTTGTACTTGATTCGTACTTGTATGGTGAATGAGTTGTACTTGTTAATTCATTTGGTTGGTTATAATAGTATGAGTCAGTTTGAGTCTGCCTTTGGTTAGAGGTAGTAGAATCTTTGTCCATGTTACTTTGTTACTATCTCCTAGCATGGGGGGTGGGCCTTCGGGTACCACATTGGTTGGGTGGAACATGCACCAAAACCGTTGGGTCCCTATCTATTTTCAGTACTTGGTGGTGAGACATCCAGATGGATAGCTCGCAGTTCTTGTTGTAATTCCTTGCATTGTGATATTTCAGATTGTATAAGTAATTTTATCCCTCTTATGTTTATGAGGTGAGATTATGTGGTTGTAATACATTTGTACTATTGTCTCATTCTGGGAATGAGTGATGTAACTATTGGATTAAGTTAATGTTTATGAGATTATATCTTGGATGTTTATCTTATTATATTATGTGGTATTCTTATGATGTATGATGTTAATTGCAACTTCCTTTAAGGTTACTTGGTGGGGCATTACACAAGGTATTCTTATGATGTATGATGTTTATTTCATAAAGTTCATAATGCTATAGTTATATGTGATGTGTATGTGTGGGTTTAAGTAATCCTAACCTTGTAGCCTTAGAGATTGTTGTTAATTAGTAAGTGAATGTGTATGTTAAATGCACTTTATAAAACAAAATTGGTTCGCTTATGATGTTAATTGCAACTTCCTTTAAGGTTACTTGGCGGGGCATTACAAGAGGTCAGATAAGAATAAATATTAGTTTGCAAGAAATATGATTCCTTAATTAAATCACTAAAAGATTACGAGTTTAATAATGGAGTTTTTGTCTCTAATAACAATATCAACAAAAAATCTTAGTTGATTTAATGTTTGGTGCATCATATCACATGTCTAGTTTTTCACTCAAGAGGATAACACATCATGGGATGTAAATAAATGAAAATTATGTTGCACAAATTTGAGATTATTTGTTTGTGTTCAGATAGAGGTATGATCCACTTATATGCCCAAGGACAAAAGAGCCCATATTGGCTATGATTTTATTGTCCCATTTGGACACTTTAGCCAAACCGGCTATTTCAGTTCTTGAGTACTCTGATTGACTTAAAGATAATAACTTGGTTTCAAAAAATTTTAAAAAATAATAGTAAATATGAAAAAGGAAAGTGTCAATATGAAATCTTAAAATAATTTCCAACTAAAAGGAAGATTTTAAATTTTTCTAATAAAGACCTACTTGGGTTTTTACACTTTCTTACTATTTATTTCTATCCTTATGCCTTTTTCATTCCCTCTATTTTTGTAATGTATTTCTTTGTCTATCTTATTCTCTCTTTATCTCATAGTTTGGATCTCTTTAGATCTATTTCTCGTTCTCATTCTTTCCTTGTTGATGTTTATCTCTCTCTCTCTCTCTCTCTCTCTCTTATTATTTCTTTATTTCTATTATTTGATGCTCTCTAAATGTGCTTCTATCTTTTTTTTTCTATTTTTATTCCAATCTATATTTTCCCTCTTAATCTTTCTTTTTGTCTTTATCTCCCACGTTATAATTGTCTTCTGTTTATCCCTTCTTTCTTAATATTTATTTCCATCTTCAATTATTTTTTTCATTACAAATGTTGACTATTTATTTAATTATCTTTATCTTTATATGTCTTCCTTTATTTCTTTGTTGGTGTTTCTATTTCTCTTATTCTTTCTATCTTTCTTGATTTGTTTATTTCTCTATTTTTCTCTCTTTTTGTCACTTTCCTTTTCTCCTTTTTCTTCTTCTTTTCTTTTAAATAAGAGAAATATGAAAAGATGAAAAATAAATGACAAATTAATTCTCTTATAATGTTCTAGTTGTGAGGGTTAGGTCATAGGATAGAGTGGGTAAGAAGAAATTTGGATATATGAAATCCAAATCTCCTAGAAAAACCTTAAGTGTTGGAATTGTGGTAGTAGAGGTCAGATAAGAATAAATATTAGTTTGCAAGAAATATGATTCCTTAATTAAATCACTAAAATATTTCGAGTTTAATGATGGAATTTTTGTCTCTAATAACAATATCAACAAAAAATCTTAGTTGATTTAATGTTTGATGCATCATATCACATGTCTAGTTTTTCACTTAAGAGGATAACACATCATGGGATGTAAATAAATGAAAATTATGTTGCACAAATTTGAGATTATTTGTTTGTGAGGTATTTGTTCATATTTCAAAGAATGTTCATGATCTAAATTATATTTTAAGGATTAAAAGTGCATTTTGATAATATGCTAAAAATTGAAATACCATTTCAACTTTCAAATGTAATGTCCAATTCAAGGTTATTTACTTAATGTATGTCATAAATAGGGAAACTAGAGTCTTATCCAAGGATTTTCATAAACAAAGGATGCATTTTCAACATAAAATACAACATTACTTGATGTATCTACAAATAAAAAAGCTAGTGGATAAGACAATATGGGTGAAGAGAAAGAATATTAGGCACAAATCTTGAAGAATTTGATTTTATACATGATGTGATTTCCAATAATCCTTGTTAAGTCATAAAATATTTATATATGGTTTGATGCATGTGTGCACTAATACTAGGTTTTACACTTTGAATCATGTTCATAAAATGTTATAAAAGGAATAAGGGTTAACTAAGGAACTCAAGGCTCAATTATCTAGGAGATTCAATATAAAGGACCAAGGGTCTACAAGATTCATAAAGAAACTTAATCTACATACAATTCTATGTTAATCAACCATATATGCAATTTATTTATATACCAACCTTTCTTTAAATCCAAATATAAGTTACCATGTGTGAAAATATAGTTCAATCTAGATTTTTCGTAAGTGATTTAGGTAGATCTACAAACCTTAGATGAGAGGAAATTTAGTGAATTTGATGTAGGGGAAGGACACCTATAAAATACATATGTTAAAACCATAGAGTCAAGAAGAATTAGGGGATAGATATCTACAAACCCTAAAGAGGACTAGTGAATTTTATGTATAGATATTGTAAGAAATAGGGGTAAACAAAAATCTTTACTTTTTGTAATATTTTTATACAAATTGAAAAATTATACATACATTGTTTTTGTAAGAATTATCTGAGTCCTTTCTTCAAATCATTCTTTTTCCTTTTTTTTTGAATATTTCCTCATACTCTTTTTTTTCCTTTTCTTCTTATTTGCTATTTCCCCCTTCATAAAATATTTGTATACAATTTCTTTCACAAATATTTTGTCCCTCCAAAAAGCTATAAACTGTAATTCCTTTTTGCAAATCTACTTCAAAAATTTCATCTACCAAAGCTCAAAATTCTGATGCATTTCATTTTTATTTTTAAGAAATTTCTTTAATTTATAATATTTTAATTAATTTTATTTGTTTTGGTTCAACTAAAGAGACCTTTGTTTGAAGGTCTCTTGTATTATTTTTTATCTATACACCTTCAAATGAAGGTCTTCTTTATGGAATATTTTATTCCTTCACACACCCACACAAGAAATTTAGTTCAAAGGTACCTTAAGAGAAAGGCACCTTTGAATTAAGTTCCATTCCTTCATTCAAAGGTACCTTCAAACAACGTCTTAGGATGACCTCTTCCATTTCATATTTAAGATTTTTATTAGAATTTTCACCTTCAAAACTCAAGTTGAACCTTCAAATGGAATCAACCAAACAAAATATTTTTTAGGTTTGTAGCACTCTAATTAATCTTTCCAATGACTATAATATTTAATATTTTTAATTTGGTTATTATATTTATTTTCTATATTCTAGTGAAAATAGGGTTTTCAAAAATTGAGAAGGCCTTTGTTCAATACACATGAAAAATAGTAAAATAGATATTTTTTTGAAAAATAACTATTCTCTAGGTATTGATGTCCTTATTTATTTAAAAAAAAAAGGTTAAATTGGTTGAATACAAAAAAATTATGTGATAATCAATGAACCCATGTCTAAATCATAACTAGTCTCACTTGAAAAATGTAATGCACCGCATGTAACCCTAGAGGAAGTTGGAATAACTATGAAAGCGTACAATTTTGTTTTCATTTAAAATGCAATAAAACATGAAAAACTCACTAACTATCACCAACATTGTAATGCCCCACCATGCAACCCTAGAGGAAGTTTCAATTCACAGTAAAAGTGTACTAATTTTTTTTTTATTAAAGTGAATTAAACATATGTGTTCATCTACAATTGATAACATACCTTAAGGCTACGTAATTGAGATTACTTAAACCCAAATAACATACATCATTTAAAAACCATTGCATTTATTTACTCATGTAGTAAGCATTAATTCAACATACATAAAAAACATAAGATAAGAAAATAAACATCCATAACATAAATTCATTACTTGAACATCTGGTTACATCACTCATTCCCAGAATGAGGCGATAAAACAAAAGTGTTATAATTAACAAGAACCGCGGACTATCCAATTAGATGTCTTCCCACCAAGTATTGAAGATAAAAAGGGGACCCAACAGTGTATGGTGCATGTTTCACTCAACCAAGTGGTACCCGAAGGCCCACCCCCCATGCTAGGAGATAGTAACAACGTAACATGAACAAAAATCTACTACTTCTAACCAAAGGTAGACTCATACTGACACATATTGATTCAGCCAAACATATGCACAATAAAAGTCTATCACTGACATGGTCACATTGCTTCCAGACATAAAATTGATCAAGTATGACAAGGAATCTATACACATATCACAAAACCCAATGTTATCTTAGACAGAGTGTCATCGCATAGTTAGTCATGGGATCTCCTCTGGCATTCTTCATAGGCTCCAGAATTCGTGGTGACCTCTAACAAATCCTAGCCCTCATGCTTCCTCATGCAGAATCAACTATCTCTCGCGAGGACAAGATAGTTGACCTTGCCATTCCAGGCCTTCCCACTCATCTCAATTCTAAATGAGCCCTTGTTTCTATGAGTGAGGCTAAGTTATCTTGATTAGTGTGAAGTGCATCCTAATCATCTAAGTACATTACTTTAATTATCACTTGATTAATTCACTTTTGAAGGTTACCCAGTTTACCTCTTTGGACTCCAACACCTAACAAAAACCACTCTTCTAATGGATAACACACTATACAAAACTAAGCTCCAAGGGTAACTCAAGTGGTTGCAAACTAAACAACGCAATCTCTCCTATTCTAGGAGTCAACAATTAAGAATACTCACTCCAAACACTTGGAGGAAACAAATCACATATAGCACTACCTAAAGGAAAAACGAACAGTTGACTTAACAAAGCAACAACCCACATCCTTTGGAAGACTTACAATTCAAACTCAAATAACCTCTTTTCCCAAATCATGAATACAAGGAAAAATAGCAACAATAAGCAAAGGCAAGGAAATTACACTATTTTTGGCTATATATTAAAACCATTTCCCTATTTAATACTTTTGCAGTAAATAACCAATTACTTCAACCAGATAAATAATAAAATAATTTAATTGCCTTTACTATTACAAAGAAGGGAAAATATATTTATTTAAATAGACACAATTATCTCATCCTCAATTTATTAAATTAATTTGATAATTTTTAACAAATAAGCAAAATAATTAAATGCATTTCTTTATTTTATATATATACATAGTATATATATAATATATATTTATATACAATGTATATATATTAATATAATGTATATATATAAATAATATATACATTATGTAATACCCCTCCATTTTGCTTCTCGTTCGATTTGCTTTATGCTATGTTTGGTTGCAGTTACTTGTAGACTGGATACATTTTGTTTTGATATTTTGATCGTTATTATTGAACGACAACTATTATTGTGGGATGTAGTTATCTGATTATTGTTTCACATGCATTATGGATTAATGATGTTGTAGAGTTAACATGAGATGTTATTATGAGATTACTAAATTATGATGAAAGTGTCAGTTTCAATGAGTGTATTGGTGAAGATGACGGTTTTGCATCACTCGCTTGTGAGCGCCCTACGAATCCGTAATTCCTTCTTCACAGTGTGTATTATATGCTGGACATATTGTATGATGTTTTTTACTTGGTTGCAGGATTGCAGGTACATGACATCGACTCCACCTGGTTTCACAGGTTTGACCGTGTCGATCCAATAGTTAAGTTGAACGGGAGATAGTAGCTAGGTAACATGTGTCAAGTTTACACCCTAGCTTTAGTGTGTCGTCAGTTGTGTGTGTCGAGTCATTGTCTGTCTTGCTTTAATGTTATTTAATTCTGAAGGATTCTTGATTTGGAAATAGATATTTAGAATAATTGCATTTAAATCATGTTGATAGTTATTTAATTTAAATTATGCAATGTGGATAGAAGTTTATATTTAAATTAATTAATTATATTATATTAATTAAATTAATTAAATTTAATCCAAGGGGGTTGAATTTAGTTATTAAATAATTAAATTAATTAATTAAACGTGATGCAAGAGAATGAAAGGAAATAAAAGAATTAAAATTAATTTTGGAATTTAATTTCAACGTGTGGGAATTAAATTAGAAATTGTAATTAAATGTTTATTTGGGAAATTAGTTGCAACTTTGAAAATTAATTTATTATTTGAAATTGCATTTTAAATTGAAAGTGGGTTTTCAAAAAGTGAAATTGAAATTGAAATTGAAATATCTAATTTACATGTAATGTGAATTAGGGTTGTAAATATTGAAATTGAAATTAAAATTAAAATTGAAATTCAAATTCAAATTCAAATCGAAATATCTAATTTGCATGTAATGTGAATTAGGGTTGTATTAGGTATTTTGATTTATAAGGAATACATGTTTTAATTTTAGGGCGGAAAAGTTTTTAGGAAAATTCATTTTTACAGCAGAGAAGAAATTTTAAAAAATTGCACAAGAAGGGTTTGAAGAAAGTTTTGATTGTATAATTGATTGAAGGAAAGATTGTTTGTATTTGTTGAGTTTTTGATTGGATTCTTTGGAGGATTGAAGAAAATTCAGGAAATCTTTGGAGGAGACTTACATCAGAAATTCATCTCTTCCTGTACCTTCTTGTACCAGGTTTTCCTCTTTGTGTTTTATTGTTCTTGATTATTTTTTTTTAAAATAGTAGTGATTAAAGAATTTATTTGTTAAATCTGTTTTAGAAAATAAATTTGTTATTAGGAGAAAAAAATTAAATAAACTTACAGCCTTTGCTTGTGAAAATTCTTGAGTGAAAATTGTGAAAACCTCAATTGAATTTAAACTATTTGGGGAAATCGATTATGTTGTTATTGAAAATCAAACAAAGAGATTGAACAATGCATTTAGAATTTTTTTAGAAAATGAAACCTTCTGTTTATTATTAAAAATCGGATTTTAAAATCTGCAGGATAGTTATATTTTTCATGGTAAAATGGTCTGGTTGCATCACCTATAACTTCACTTACACAAACTGGGTTGTTAGATAATTTAAAGGGTTTCTGCATCTTGAAATTTTCTTATCCCTATCAAAAAATTGCAAATACCCAGATCGTATTTTTTGAGTTATGCTTGAAACATGAGACTGCTGTTAAGTTATTTTCCCATAGCTGCTCTGAAAATAAAATAATAATAAATTGATATTTATAAATATTAATATTTTATGTATTGTTATTATAATATTAAAATATTATTTAATAATATTTTATATTATAATTTATAATATTAAAGTATTATATTTATTTATATTATTTTAAATAAAATTTGTATATTAGATTAGTGAAATTAAAATTATAAACGTATGGGGAAATTATTGTTTTTTTTAAAATGGCATGTTAAAGTTTAATTGAAGGAGTTGAATATTTGATTTAAAGAATGCATAATTTAAAATTTAATTGTGGAATTTAAATTCATGTGTAAAAGGTCCAATTATTAATTTGATTTAATTGGAAAAATATATATATATTTTGGAAAATTGATGATAAGAGATATTTTATTTTGAATTAAACAATTTGATATTCTGTAAAGAATAGAAGATATGTTAATGATTAAATATATTTAAATATATTAATTTATATTTAATATATATATATATATATATTGAAGGTATATATCCATTTGAGAGAGTAAATAATATTTTATCTTATTTTATTCTGTTGTTTGCAAATTGGGTATTATTAGTGTTCTAAAAGAAATGATTAGTATGTGTAGAAAATGTATAGAGAAAGACATTTTTTAATAGAAGTAATTACTTGATTTTAAAAGAAATATTTATTTTGTTAATATGATTGAAAAAAATATATTGAAATGTATATATATATCTATGAGTATTTTCAATCAGTATTTACCTTGTTTTATTTAAGTGCATGTAATTTAGCTTTTCATGAAGATTTTAAATGATAAGTTTTGAATTTATGGTCAAAATTGGTAAGGAAAAAGATATTTAAATATATTGAAAAATTATAGAAATATTTATATTTAAATGCTTGTTTTAATTAATGAGATTTAATTAGAAACAATATGAATGCGTGGTCAAATAGATAAGCCAAAAAATATTTGTATACATTGATAAAATTGCATGTTTTTAAATGGATAGTTGAAGAGACAAAGACTCCGGATAGAAAATTGAAAAGATTGTTTGCAATAGTGTTAGGTTGCATTAGAAGTAGATTTATGAACTAACTATATTGAAAAAGGCAAATACTTATTATGTTTTATTTAGTTCCATAGAGTAATCTAGTCATTGTGAATGGAATATTAAAGAATATATGTAATTAAATTTATTAATATATATATTTGGTGTCTATATAATATGGAGCATATATATATATTAAGTGTAAAATTCATTATCGTATTTTATTTTAATGAGATACATGCAATATATTATTGAATAGAAATTTAAAAATGGATTGATTAGTATATATGGAAAATAGATAGAGAAACAATATTTTATTATATTAAAGTGATTGCATGTTTTAAATTGGAAATTGAATGACATGTAAGATTTGGTTAGGAAATGGAAAGAGTTACTTGCATGGATTTTTGTTGATTTAAAAATAAATTAAGAAGTTGTTTTATTGATGAGGCAATCAATTATGTTATTTATTAATTTCTATTTAGATTAATTGAATCATTGTGATTGGATTATGAAAGAGATATGGATTTAGTATATCCAAAAGCAGTATCTTCCTTTTGATTATCTTAAAGGATTTAATTCTCTGTATTCAGTAAAAGGAAGTAAGTTTAATTGTTTTAGATTTCCAATAATGAAAGGGGAACTAGGGGTTATGATTATTTTAGATGATCTAGTTATCATGTCTTTGACTTTGTCAACACTACCTATTGGAGGAGTATGGATTTAGGAAATCCAAATATTAGATTTGATTAATGACTTGAATGCTTTTGTTGCTATGTCATCAAGTTGCATTTTTGGTTTTGGGATTTAGTGTTAGTCCTAAATTATAAGTCTTCCAGAAGAACCTAGAAGATAAGGGTTGTTGAATTTAATATCATCCAATTGTTTTCCCTTGGGTAGTGCATGGCGTCTTTTCAAGTTTACTTGGTTTTCCTTGAACGGGGATTTTTTGTACCTCCTATGAAAGGAGTGGACTATGTGATTGTTGCCTCCAAGATGTTTGGAGTGAGTTCTATTTTTTGTTTTTTCATTGTTTTGGAGTGGATTATGATGCCTAGTTGATATGTACTTGTGTTTCCCTTGGTGGATTGTTTGGGTGTGTGTTGTCAAATAGAAGAGTGGCTTTTGGTAGGGGCCAGAGCCCAAAGTGGTAAATCGGTAACCTTTAGAAGTGAGTTAATTAAGTGATAATTAAATTAATGTACTTAGATGATTAGGATGCAGTTCACACTAATCAAGATAATTTAATCCTCACTCATAGACACAAGGGCTCGTATAGACTTGGGATGAGTGAGAAGACTTGGAATGACAATATCAACTATCTTGTTCTTACAAAAGGTAGTTGATTCCGCATGAGTGAGTATGAGTGCCGAGATTCGGTTGAGGCCACCAAGATTTTTGAAGCCTATGAAGAATGCCCAAAGGAGATCTCATGACTACTATGCGATGACACTCTATCTAGGACAACTGTTGTTAATTATTTTATATGTATGGTTATGTGAACATACTTGATCTACTTTATGTCTGGAAACAATGTGACCTATGTCAGTGATGTTGGAGTTGTACTTTATTTGTACTTGTATGGTGATTGAGTTGTACTTGTTAGTTCATATATTTGGTTAGCTATAACAGTATGAGTCAATATGAGTCTGCCTTTGGTTAGTGGTTGTAAATCTTTGTCCATGTTACTTTATTACTATCTCCTAGTATGGGGGGTGGGCCTTCAGGTACCACTTGGTTGGGTGGAACATGCACCAAAACTATTGGGTCCCCATCTATCTTCAGTACTTGGTGGCGAGACATCCAGATGGACAACTCGTGGTTCTTATTGTAATTACTTGCATTCTAATATTTTTACTTGTATAAGTTATTTTATCCCTCTTATGTTTATGAGGTGCAATTCTGTAATTGTAACCTTGAGTACTATTGCCTCATTCTGGGAATGAGTGATGTAACTATTGGTTTAAGATAATGTTTATGAGATTGTATCTTGGTTGATTATCTTATTATGTTATGTGGTATTCTTATGATGTATGATGTTTATTTCATAAGTTATAATGCTACGGTTATATGTAATATGTATGTGTGGGTTTTAATAATCCTAACCTTGTAGCCTTAGAGGTTGTTGTTAATTAGTAAGTGAATGTGTATGTTAAATGTACTTTATAAAAAAAAAATTTGGTTCACTTAAGATGTTAATTGCAACTTCCTTTAGGGTTACTTGGCGAGGCATTACACATTATATATATAAATATATATACCACTTATATATTAATTGTGATTTACACATTATATTTACTGAATTAAGTTATTCAATAAATTCAAAGTAATCACAATTCACAGGGAAGAAAACTTATTAAATTCACCAATCATAAAATAAAATGCGGATTTTTTATTTTTGTACAACCGCGAATTTGTATTGTCGAAATCAAGGACAAAGAAATTAAGGGAAAACCCATAATTCACAGAGGTTTTAAAAACTAAATTCTTTTAAACCATTTTCTTGAATTCATAATAATAAAAGATTAAGAAAACAAAAAGGAACCTAAGTAATATCCAAAAATTCTCAAATCTTCTAGGTTTCTCCATTGTAAATTTTCTATAGAGGTTTTTTGAAATAAATTTGTTTTCTACAGAGATTTAAATTTCCTATAATAATATAAATGTGTTGTTTTACCCATAAGTTTTATTTAATAATGAAACTAACATTTACCTCAAATGAAATTAAATTCTACAGAGGTTTGTACAATTTCTCTGAAGAAATTTCACGAGAATAAAAAAAGCTTCCAAAAACTTAATTAATTAATTTCTATCCTCAAACAACAATATTTTTTCCTAAATAAATTTAAACAAACAATTCTTTAATCACTACCATTTTAATTTAAACAAATCAAGAACAAGAAAGCACAAAATAAAACCTGGTGTTGAAGCTACAGGAAAAGAAGATTTTGATGCAGAGCCTCCTCCAAAGATCTCATAGTTTCTCTTCAACAATGCAGTGATTCCAAGCAAGAAAATAATCCAGAAACACAACAAAATATCAACAAAATTTTTCCAATGCAATTCTATAGCCAAATTTTCTTCCAAGAATCCTCTATGCAATTTTTTTTCAAAAATATCCTTTCAAACCTAAAGAAACTTTTCCTCCCCAAAATTCTCTCCATGAATGAATTTGCAACATACTCTTCTAAATTAATTAAACTTACAAATGTTGCATAATTGAAAATATCTTCAACAACCAAATCTAATTTTGAATTTAGTTTATATATTTAAAATATTAAATTAACTCCAAAATTTGAAACCAATTTCCCCAATTAAAACTTAATTCCAAATATATTACTTTATTTGCTTTTATTTAATTTACACAACATAAAACTTAATTAATTAATTTTAATTATTTGATAATTAAATTCAACCCTTTTGGGATTAAATTTATTTAATGAAATTAAATTTTATTAATAAATTTAAATATAACTTTTGTCCACAATTTTAATTAATAACAACTTTTAAATAATATAATTATTCTAAAAATAATTAATTTAATGAACAAGCACCTTCTTGAATCAAATATCATTAAAACAAGGTAAACCACAACTCAACAAACAAGACTAACGACACACTAAGGCTAGGGCATAGACTTGACAAAAGTTACCTAGCTACTATCTCTCGTTCAACTTAACTGTTGGATCGACATGCTCAAACCTGTGAAACCAAGTGGAGTTGATGTCATGTACCTACAAACCTAAAAACCAATTAAACAACATCATCTGATATAAATAGCATAAAATACACACCGTGAAGAGGAAATCACAGAATTGCAGGGCGCTCGCAAGTAAGTGATGCAAACCCATCCCCTTCACCAATACACTCATCAACACTGACATTTACACCATACTCAATAATCTCATATAAAATCACATGTTATAACTACTAACATCATTACACCATTAAAGCATGTGAAGCAATCATCAAATAAACCACATCACACAATAATAGTTCACCGCTCAATAATTAGTGATCAAAACACATTAAAAAGTGTGTCCAATATCATAGTAGCCGCAACCAAACAAAGAATAAAACAGTTTGAACAAAAAGAAAAATAGAGGGGTATTACATTCTACCCCCCAAAGACCAGACTTACTCCTGGAAGCCTACAAATAAGTAAGCATATAACTCCCTCATCCTAACTACATCCTCCTAGGTGGATGAAGCATCATCCCTGAGATCCCACTAAACTCTGACCTGATCAATATCTTTCCCTCGAAGAGTGAGCGTTTTGCACTTCATTATGGTCATAGGCTCCAAAGCCAGCTGCCTGTCTTCTACCTGTAAAGAATTCCAATCAAGGATGTGAGTGACATCTGGATGATATGGCCGAAGAACTGAAACATGGAAAACGTCATGAATACGCACAAGACTGGGCGATAAAGCAAGCCGATAAGCAATTGGACAGATTTTTTTGAGTATTTCGAAAGGTCTGACAAAGCGAGGTGTAATGCCCTGCCACGCAACCCTAGAGGAAGTTTCAATTCACTAAACAAGCGGACTATTTTTTTTTTAAAATGAAGTGAATTAAACCCACATGTTCAACTATAATTGACAACATCCCCTAGGGTTACATAACTGAGATTATTTAAATCCCCATAACATACATCATCTAAAATACATTGCAATTAAATAACTCAAGTAATAACATTCAACTAACATAAGAAGATACAAGATATGAATAAAGCATCCATTACAAAAATCTATTACATAAACCATTTCCAGATTACAATCCTCATTCCCAGAATGAGTCAAAATACATAAGCATAATATTTACAAGGTCCACCTCATAACACAAGAGGGGTAAAACAATATCATTACAATTTGAAAAATAAAGTACAAGGAATAATAACAAGATCTGCGAGTTGTCCGTCTAGATGTCTCGCCACCAAGTGCAGAAGATCAAGGGGGACCCAACGGTTTTGGTGCATGTTCCACCCAACCTAGTGGTACCCGAAGGCCCACCCCCCATGCTAGGAGATTGTAACAAAATAACATGGACGAGAAACCTACTACCTCTAACCAAAGGCAATCTCATACTGACACAGCTGACTCAACCACACATAGGTACAATATAAGTCTAACACTAATCATGGTTACATTGCTTCTAGACATATTATAATCAAGTGTGCTAAAGAAACCATACGCACAATATAACACAGTGTTATCCTAGACAGAGTGTCATCGCAAGGTTTGTCATGAGATATCCTCTGGGCATTCTTCATAGGCTCCGATAATCCTGGTGGCCTCAACCGAATCCTGGCACTCATACTCACTCAAGCGGAATCAACTACCTCTCATAAGGACAAGATAGTTGATCTTGCCATTCCAGGCCTTCTCACTCACCCCAAGTTTAAACAAACCCTTGTGTCTATGAATGAGGTTAATTTATCTTGGTTAATGTGAACTACATCCTAGTCCTCTAAGTACATTTACTTTAGTTCTCAGTTGTTAAAATCACTTCTGAAGGTTACCCGGTTTACCTCTTTGGGCTCCGGCCCCTAACAAAAGCCACTCTTCTAATTGGATAACACACTACACAATCTAACTCCAAGGGTTACTCAAGTGTTACAGAACTGAACCAATGTACTCTCTCCTATCCTAGGAGACAACAACATAGAAATCCACTCCAACACAAGGAGGAAACCAAAACACTTGTAACACTACCCAAGGGAAAATCAAATAATAACTTAACAAGGGAATGACCCACATCTACTGGAAGACTTTACAATTAAAACCTCAAATACTCGTTCTCAAAGTAATCATTAAAAGAGAAATCAATATAATCATGCACTGTAGTAAAAAGAACTACTATCTTTGGATATCCTAAATCCATATTCCTAACTAATGCTTCTCACAGGAATAAGAACAATATCATTCTAGAATTTACATTGCACAATAAATTTTCATTAAATAAATAATTTCCGCAACTTAATCTAATCATGTGCAATACTAGATTCAACTAAAATTACTTAACAAAAACAGAAGCCTACCCTCATGTCAAAAACAAGATATTAAATAAAGATTTACAAATGAAAGCACCCCCAAACTATTAAATATCAATACTAAAATTTAATATAACATTACTCCCACATAATGACCTATTCAAAGAAAAATTTAAACAAAATTAAATATATACAAAATATTCAATTACCAAAAAAATATAAAATAAAATGTGATAATAATAAAAAAATAAAATAAAATAAAAAAAAAACCGAAAATAAATAATAATCACATAAAAAAAAAACAAAACAAAAAAAAGCGAAAGAAGCGACAGGGTCGGGCGGTACCCGTACCCTGCACGCTGACTGCACAGAGCCTGCGCCGACTGTACTACGTACAACGGCCAGCTGCAGTGTCAAGGGGAGGCCGCAGTCCCATGGGACAGTGCATCCCCCCAAGCGGTGGGCACTGCCCAGTGGGTACTGCGTACCCCCAGGGCCGATAGTGGGCGGTGGGGTCATGGCCACCGCTCACTGTGCATAAAAATTTTAAAAATTTTGTATAAAAAATAAAACCCACGAAAATTCATAAAAAACGTGGTAACCCCTGTGCGAAAAACGCACGGCCATGCAATTTAATCGTGGCCAAAAAAAATTTAATACTTCCCCAATGATATTAAAACTCAAAATATATTTATAAATGTATTTTGCATGTATATATATCTGAAGATATAATACATGTAATATATATTTATATATATATTTACACAATAAAATTTACAAGTAGGATAGGGAAGAAAAATTTAAAATAACCAAAAACAAAATCTGATAACAAAATTTCCAGAATCTCTTCCCCCATTTTAGAGATTTAACTTTGAATTCCTTAAAACCCTTTCTTTCATGTTCCAATAATTTAAACAAAAGAAAATAAATAAATTGTTCTAGAGCTTTTCAACAAAATTTTCTAAAGAGGGTTTGTGTTTTGAAATACAAATCTTAATCCTAATGTTGAAGTTCAACCTAGGGTTTTAAATAAATCACAAATTTGCAATTTCTATCATTTAGAAAAATAGATAAACTAAGAACAATCAATCATAGAATAAAGAAAAACCTAGTATTTGAAGCCACAGGAAATAACCAAGATTCTTGATGCAGAGCTTCCCTTAAGGTCCTCACAACTTCTCTTCAACAATGCAATGAATTCCAGCTAGCCTTGATCCAATAGCTCCACCTTCTTCAACAGAATTTCTCTCTTTTCAATTTAATCCTCCAATTTCAATTCCTTTCATGTGCAAACTTTTTCCCCCAAAAATTTCATGCCTGTAAGAAAAAGAAAGAAAAAGAATCCCCCAAACATTTCTGCCCTAATCTTATAAAACATCATTTCCTCATAACTCCAAAATAACCTAATGCAACCCTAATTCACATTCAATGCAAAAAATGAATTTAGATAACAATTTCATTTCCCATTTGGAAGACCCTAATTTTGACTTTAAAGAAAATTTCAATTTCCTATAAATTCCCTTTTGATTTAATTTAATTTAAACAATCAAATATACTTACATAATTATTATTAAATTATTTAATAATTAAATCCAATCCCTTGAGATTTAAATTTAATTAATTAAATAATTTAACTTTAATTAATTTACTTTCAATTATTTAATAACTAAATCTAATCCCTTGAGATTAAATTTAATTGATTAAATAATTTAACTTTAATTAATTTACTTACAATTATTTAGTAATTAAATCTAATCCCTTGAGATTTAAATTTAATTACTCAAATAATTTAAGTTTAATTTCAATAATAATTTTAAATATAACCAATAAGCATAACTTTAATACAATATAAAAATAAACATCTCTTTCAACCAATGTAATTTTCTAAAAGAACCATTTAATAAGTAAGCACTTTTCAAAACATTACATAACATCAAATAAGATACAACATGACTCAATAATCAAGACTGACGACACATTAAGGCTTAGGTGTAGACGTGACACATGTTACCAAGCTACTATCTCCTGTTTAACTTAACCGTTGGATCGACACGCTCAAACTTGTGAAATCAGGTGGAGTCGATGTCATGTACCTGCAACCTAAAATCAAGTAACTAACATAATATACCCAGCATATAATTCACACCATGAAGAAGAAATCTCGGATTCGTAGGGCGTTCGCAAGCGAGTGATGCGAACCCGTCTTCTTCACCAATACACTCATCAAAGACTGACACTAATGTCATAAACAATACTCACATAAATAATCTTATGATAATTCTACTGACATCATTAATCCATTAAAGCATGTGAAACAAAATCAATTAATCACATCACACAATAATAGTTGTCGCTCAAGAGTAGCGATCATAACATCATAACAAAATGTGTCTAGTATCAAAGTAGCTGCAACCCAAGCAAAGCATAAAACAACATGAAACGAGAAGCAAAACGGAGGGGTATTACACGAGGTGCCAACTTAGAACCCTTTCCATATCAGATTGGACTCTTTCGCGGATGCACCCACAAGAACACTTTGTTGCTAAAAAAAAACTGTTGATCCACTCTATGCACATTCACATACTTATTTTGCCTATCCTGTGCTACTACCAAGTGCTCTCTAATCCGATCCACCTGCTGGTCCATGTCCTGTAACATCTCTAGACCCAATAATACTATGTCCTCTAGTTGATCCCAACTCAAAGGAGTACGACAAGAACAATCAATCATAGAATAAAGAAAAACCTGGTATTTGAAGCCATAGGAAATAACCAAGATTCTTGATGCAGAGCTTCCCTTAAGGTCCTCACAACTTCTCTTCAACAATGCAATGAAATCCATCTAGCCTTGATCCAATAGCTCCACCTTCTTCAACAAAATTTCTCTCTTTTCAATTTAATCCTCCAACAGAAAATACTTCAATTCCTTTCATGTGCAAACTTTTTCCCCAAAAATTTCATGCCTGTAAGAAAAAGAAAGAAAAAAAAAGAATCCCCCAAACATTTCTGCCCTAATCTTATAAAACATCATTTCCTCATAACTCAAAAATAACCTAATGCAAACCTAATTCACATTCAATGCAAAAAATGAATTTAGATAACAATTTCATTTCCCAATTGGAAGACCCTAATTTTGACTTTAAAGAAAATTTCAATTTCCTATAAATTCCCTTTTGATTTAATTTAATTTAAACAATCAAATATACTTACATAATTATTATTAAATTATTTAATAATTAAATCCAATCCCTTGAGATTTAAATTTAATCAATTAAATAATTTAACTTTAATTAATTTACTTTCAATTATTTAATAACTAAATCTAATCCCCTGAGATTAAATTTAATTGATTAAATAATTTAACTTTAATTAATTTACTTACAATTATTTAGTAATTAAATCTAATCCCTTGAGATTTAAATTTAATTACTCAAATAATTTAAGTTTAATTTCAGTAATAATTTTAAATATAACCAATAAGCATAACTTTAATACAATATAAAAATAAACATCTCTTTCAACCAATGTAATTTTCTAAAAGAACCATTTAATAAGTAAGCACTTTTCAAAACATTACATAACATCAAATAAGATAAAACATGACTCAATAATCAAGACTGACGACACACTAAGGCTTAGGTGTAGACTTGACACATGTTACCAAGCTACTATATCCAGTTCAACTTAACCGTTGGATCGACACACTCAAACCTGTGAAATCAGGTGGAGTTGATGTCATGTACCTGCAACCTGAAATCAAGTAACCAACATAATATACCCAGCATATAATTCACACCGTGAAGAAGAAATCTTGGATTCGCGGGGCGCTTGCAAGTGAGTGATGCGAACCCGTCTTCTTCACCAATACACTCATCAAAGACTGACACTAACGTCATAAACAATACTCACATAAATAGTCTCATGGTAATTCTATTGACATCATTAATCCATTAAAGCGTGTGAAACAAAATCAATTAATCACATCACACAATAATAGTTGTCGCTCAAGAGTAGCGATCATAACATCATAACAAAATGTGTCTAGTATCAAAGTAGCTGCAACCCAAGCAAAGCATAAAACAACATGAAACGAAAAGCAAAACGGAGGGGTATTACACGAGGTGCCAACTTAGAACCCTTTCCATATCGGATTGGACTCTTTCGCAGATGCACCCACAAGAACACTTTGTTGCTAAAAAAAACTGTCGATCCACTCTATGCGCATTTGCATACTTATTTTGCCTATCCTGTGCTGCTACCAAGTGCTCTCTAATCCGATCCACCTGCTAGTCCATGTCCTATAACATCTCTAGACCCAATAATACTATGTCCTCTAGTTGATCCCAACTCAAGGGAGTATGACAAGGACACCCGTACAAGGCCTGAAAAGGTGCCATGCCAATGGAACTTTGGAAACTATTGTTATAAGAAAACTCTACTAAGTAGAGATAGTCCTCCCATCATGTTTGTTGGTCCATAACATACATGCGTAACATGTCTCTGAGGATCAGATTGACCCTCTTAGTTTGTCCATCTATCTCTAGGTGATATGTTGAACTGAAGTTCAACTGTGTCCCCATCGCATGCTGTAATGATGTCCATAAAGCTGAGGTAAACACTGGATCCCTATTATAAATAATCCGACGCAGAATACCGTACAACCTCACAATGTCCTCCATGAACACTCTAGCAATGGATGATGCATTATATGAAGAGCGCATAGGTGAGAAGTGTGCTACCTTCATCAACCTATCGACTGTCACCATAATAGCATCATATCGTCACGAGGAGATGGGTAAACCAACAAGGAAGTCCAACGAGATAATATCCCATTTCCACTCTGGTACAAGATGTGGCTTTAGAAGCTCTACTGGATGTTGGTGTTCAACCTTCACCGGTTCACACTCCAAACATCTCACTACAAAATCTGCAATATCCCATTTCATCCCTAGCCAAAAATACAATTGGTGCATCTTCTTCACCCCTAGATGGGCTAAATAGGATGCACGAAGTGCCTCAATGAAAACCAAAGTGCAAAGGTCACCTACTGAAGGAACATAAATACGCTCTGAATGCCTCAATAAACCATCTGCCTCAAGTTCATAACCTGTGAACCTGCCCTCTAGAGG
Organism: Sequoiadendron giganteum; assembly: GCA_007115665.2. Lineage (NCBI taxonomy): Eukaryota > Viridiplantae > Streptophyta > Pinopsida > Cupressales > Cupressaceae > Sequoiadendron > Sequoiadendron giganteum. The sequence continues at coordinate 126,568,633 of CM021109.1, read as the reverse complement.
TCTGTCTACTTCAATCTCTACCCTCACATCCTGATACCAACTGTCTGTTGGAAGAGCAGTAAGAATTCGACTTTGCAAATCCACTATAAGAGTCAACTCAGATATCTCATGCCTACGTCTACTAAGTGCATCAGCTATGATGTACTCCTTTCCCTGAATATACTTCACTTCGAAGTCATATTCATAGAGAAACTCCATCCAACGCCTTTGTCTAGTGTTAAGGTTCAACTGAGTGAAAATGTACTGAAGGCTCCTGTGATCACTATGCAACTCAAATCTATGCCTGAGAAGAAAGTGTCTCCATCTGGTCAATGCATGTAAAACTGCCGCTAACTCAAGATCATGTGTGGGATAATTGAGTTCATGATCCTTAAGCTTCTGCGACTCATAACCTATAACTCAACCCTCCTACATCAGGACTGCTCCTAATCCCTCCAAGGATGCATCTATATAGACTATAAAATCTCCTATGGGATCAGGTATCTCTAGTATCGGTGCACTGGTTAGCTTTTCCTTAAGAACCTGAAAAGCTATCTCATGTAATACCCCTTCGTTTTGTCCTTTTGATTGAACAGTGTTATGTTCTCTTATGTTGTACTTTTTGTTAGTACCTTGACGATGGTACTCGACTACTATTTGATCGCTATCTATAAAGCGATGTTAATGCTATCTTTTGATGTGATGGTATTTAAATATGATGTTATCTTTATGTCATGTTTTGAATTAAAGATATTTTATGCTTTGAATTATATTAGTATGTTAGAATTGTCAGTTAGTTGCATTGTATTAGTGAAGGGGATGACATCGCATCATTCGCTTGCAAGCACCCTACGATCCCGTGATTTCCTCTTAACGGTGTGTATTTTATACTACTTATATTATATGTTGTTGTTTGCTTGATTTTCAGGTTGATAGGTACAGGACAACGATTCCGCCTGGTTTCACAGGTTGGAGCATGTTCAATGCCCAACGGTATTTGATTGGGAGATAGAAGCCTGGTTTTCCATGCCAAGTCGTCACCCTAGTCTTAGTGTGTCGTCAGGTGTTGTCAGGTTGTGTTGCCTTGAATATTGTTCCCTCTCTTCGTTATTTAATTTCAAGTTAGAAAAATGTAATTAAATGGTATTTTTGTATTTAAGTTATTGATTAAATTAATCTGGTTATAATGTGGAAAATGTTATTTAAAGTCATTAATTAATTTAATTTAATTAATAAAATAATTTAATCTTGGATTAGATTTATTTTATTGAATTAATTAAATTAATTAATTAGAATGAAGTAATTCATTTTGGAAATTATTGGATATTTTGTTGAAATTGAAAATTAAAGAAAATATTTAAAGGTCAAATTAGAAAATTTGAATTCAAAATTTGAAAAATGAGATATTTCTATTTCTATTTTCTGAAATTGATGAAGGTGGTTGCACTGATATTTTGGAGATATTTTTGGAATTTCTTTATTATAGTATTTTTCTTCACAATTTTGGAGAGGATGAAGTTTTGAAAATTGAAAAGAGAGGAGAGGAAGAATTGTTGCATTTTTGTGGGTTTTGGATTGAAGCTGTGAAAATCTATGGATGTAAAGTTGGCAGTTGAACACCATCTAGATCTCCTCACAAACTCAAGGAAACTAGGTTCAGGCTTGTAAATTTAGATGTTTTGAAAATATTTATATATCGTTTTGCTATTTGAAAATTTTATTTGGGAAACTCCAAAATCTGTATTGTGGAGAAAACTTCATGTTAAATTTGAAATCAAATCTTAAAACCCTATTTAAAAAAATGAATTTCTTCAAAGAAATTGAAAAATGTTTGTTTATAATTCTTCCCAAAATTTATTTGCCCAATTGGATTTATGATTTGAGTATTTTTGCAAAAATAAATCATATATTTTACATGTTTATATGGATATATATATATATATATTGAGAAATATATATATGCATATACACGTTGTGTTGTAAATATTATTGAAGAAAATCAGATTATAAAAAAAAGGGCAAATTTCTTTTAAATCCGCAGTCTACAAAACAAAATTTCATTTTTTTTGGTAAGGGTTTTAAATAATAAAATTTTCATGGGAGGTCGCTAGGGGCTTACCCCCACCGCACCCCCGGGAGGCGAGTGGGGGAAGCCTCACCCAATGCGCCTCCCCTCTCCCCTCCACAGCCGCACCCACAAAGGGACGACTGTGTTTACACACAGTTGCCCCCATTAATGGGGGTCGATTGTGTGTAAACACAGCCGCCCATTTTTGTGGGGCGTGCGCGAACCGAGGTAAGTGGTGAGTGTTTTTTGTTTTATTTAATATTTAGTATTATATATTTATAATATTAAATATTAATATTTAATATTATAATATATAATATTATAATGTTAGTATAATATAAATATATTAATGTGTATTATTATATTATATAATATTAAAATATTAATATTATATATATTAATATTTAATATTATATTTTATAATATTAGAGTATTAATAAATAAATAAGTAAATATGTGTATTTTTGATATACACATATATGAAAGGTTTATTTTGGTAAATGGATTTTATAATTTTAAATATTTTCCACTATGGCATATAGTAAAAATATTGATTTAAAATGATGATTATATTTTAAATGTACTTGTGAGAATTAGAATATGTAGTTTTTAATCAATTTATTAGTTGAAATTTTAAATGCAGTTTGAAAGGATAAACTGAGAATTGACAAGAAATGTGTTTAGCATTGTGATTATTTAATAATTTATTTTGCGATAAACCTATTGTAATTTATAAATGTTATAGTCTGAAATGTAGAAAAATAAAGGACTACTTGTTACCATTGAAACAATTAGTGAAATTAAACATTTGATTAGAAATTTTATCTTTCATTTTAAAGAGACGATATTTAATTCAGTTTTCTTAAGGCTATTAAGTACTGAATGCAAATGAAGATGTGGATTTAGGAAATCCGAAGTAAAGTTAATTTTGATTAAGCTGCTTGTTTAAAAGTAATCTCTTACATTATCGCATTGGGGAAAATTGGTCAGAAGGGTTGTTAAGTCTTCCAGATAGGGATCATATGTTATGTGGGTTGTCGTGTCATAATTTCAACCTATTTTGAATCCCTTGGGTAGTGCATGGGAAATTATCAGTTTTTACCCGGTTTCTACAAACGGGGACATTTTGTGTCTCCTGAGAAAGGAGTGGATTATGGGATCTATGTCTCCTTGTAAGGGGTGACCTTGTTATATGATTTGTGCCTCCAGTGTTGGAGTGCATTTCAGTTTGTTTCGCCTCTTGAGAAAGGAGTGGTCGTCTTATTTGGTTTGTTTGCACTTTGTACCCTTGGTGATTGGATGGTAGGTGTGTTGTCAAGTAGAAGAGTGGCTTCCATTTGGGGCCAGAGCCCAGAAGAGGTAAGATTGGGTAACCTTCAGAATTAGTTAATCAAGTGATAATTAAATCAATGTACTTAGAGGTTAGGTGGTACTTCACACTAATCAAGATAAGTTCTAGCCTCGCTCATATTCGCAAGTGCTTGTTTAGACTTGGGGTCAGTGAGAAGGCTTGTAATGGCAAGGTTATCTATCTGGTCTTTATGATAGGTATTTGATCCTGCATCAGTAAGTATGAGGGTCGAGGATTGGTAGAGGCCACCAGGATAACCCATTATGGGGGCCAAAGCCTATGAAGATCCGCAGTGGGTAACTCATGATGAACTATGTGATGACACTCTGTCTAGGACAACAGTTGGTACTTGTTTATTATGGGTATGGTTTTCGTAACATACTTGATGTGACCATAGTTGGTATTCAATTTTGTGTGTTTGGTTCTCGTAACATACTTGATCTTCTTTATTTCTGGAAGCAATGTGACCATGTAGAGTTGTACTTGTGTCATACTTGTAGGGTGTATGAGTTGTATTTGTGTTGTATATGTGTTTGGTTGTGTCAGTTGGTTCAATTATGATTTAACCTGTGTCTAGAGGTAGATGTCCTTGGCTAGGATTCCTTGTTACTATCTCCTAGCACGGGGGGTGGGCCTTTGGGTTCCACTTGGTTGGGTGGCATGCACCTAAATCCATTGGGTTCTTTCTTCATGTTCATGTGAACGAGACTTCCAGTTGGAGAGCTCGTTGGATTTAGTATCAAATTCTTGCTTTATTTATTTTTAGTTGATCTTGTATACTTGTACCCCTCAGTTGTTATCAAGGTGGGAAGTTATAATTGTAATTATGTTTATTGGACTTACCTCATTTGGGGAATGAGAGATGTAATTGTAATATTTAATTATGCATTAATGAAATGGAAAGTTATCTTTATGCTTGATGTAAATTAACTTAATTGGATTGTATGTGTTTAATTATTATCTAAATAATTAACATGGTTTATATTCATGTTTTTTGTTGAGGTTCTATATAACTTCTGTCTCGTAACCTTAGAGGTTGTTGGCAATGGGTAGTGAACTTGCATGTTAATTGCACTTAAACAAAAAGAAAATTATCATGTTTAAGTAGTTTTTTGCAACTTCCTCTAGGGTTGTGTGGCGGGGTATTACATCTCACATTGCTCTGACCATCCAAACCTCTTCCCTTTCCTCTGAAGAGAAGTGATAGGATGTCATATCCTGGAAAATCTATGAACAAACCTCCTATAATATCCTACAAGCCCCATAAAACTATGGATATCTGCCACATTTGTGGGTGCAAGCCAATCTAGGATAGTTTGGATCTTTCAAGGATCCACAGATAAACCTTCTCTTGAGATCACATGACTAAGATACTTGATCTCAGTCTTATAGAATTCACACTTTGACAAGTTGGCATAAAGTTGGTTTTCTCATAAACACTACAGTACCTATCGCAAATGCTCCTCATGTTCCTCTACTATCCTAGAATATATCAAAATATCATCTAGGAACACAAGGACAAACCTATCCAAGTAAGTACGGAATACTCCATTCATCAAACTCATGAACATAGAAGGCACATGCGTCAACCCGAATGGTACCACAGTAAACTCGTAGTGATCATATCGCATCTGAAACACCGTCTTATGGATATCTAAGTCAAAAATATCGAGCTGATGGTATCCCAGCTTAAGGTCTATCTTCAAAAAGATGGTAGCACCCTTGACTTGGTCAAACAAGTCATCAATTTTGGGAAGTGGATAATGATTCTTGATTATCACTTTGTTCAACTGTCGATAATCAATGCACAACCGAAGTGAACCATCCTTCTTCACGAAGATAACTGGTGCTCCCCATGGAGAAACACTAGGATGAATGAATCCCTTCTCTAACAACTCCTCCAGCTGCAAGCAAAGCTCTTTCAGCTCCTGAGTGGTCATATGATAGGGAGCTCATGAAATAGGCTCCGATCTAGGTACTAAATCAATCTTAAAATCTATATCTCTTCGCGGTGGCAACCCTGGAATGTCATCTGGAAAAAAATTTGAGAACTCCTAAAGAACAGGATGACTATCAAGATATACCTTCTCCTCTCCATCTCCTAATCCCAATTCCTCAACTGTAACCGCAAAAAATTGACAACCATGCTGCACACATCTCCTCAACTGCATAGCTGAGATAATCCTCAAAGATATCAATCTTTGTACTCCTATAATATCCACCTTACCACTAGATGCATTAATGCATCGAATCAACTTATGTCGACAATCAATAACTTCTTGGTGAGCCTCTAACAATCCATACCTATGACAACATCATAGGATCCCAAAGGTATAACCCAAAGATCCAAGGTAGCAAGGAGTGGTCCAATCTCCAACCTACAGTCAGGTACTACAGAATGCGATGCAACTTTCACACCAGACGCTAACTCGAGCTGCCACCTATCATCTTGCCTTATGGCCCCCAATCTGCAACGTGACATTACAGATTAAGAAATGAAGAAGTTTGAAGCTCCTGAAATTTAATAGAATGGTAACAGGGTTACCAAAAAATATACCATAAGTCTCAACCATGGTACCTTGGTGCTCTGCTTGATGGTTATCAACCGCTGTGAACACATGATGGCCTATACTAGCATCTCCCACTCTCGGCTTTGACGCTGCTGGTCTCTATGTGAATCTTGACGTGCCCTTGTTAGGACACATCCTAGCAATATGGCCTTGCCGACCACAAGAGAAGAAACCTGTGCCTCTACCATATCCTCTGCCTCCAGCTGGTGCACTAGACTGTTGTGCATTTCCTCCAAAAGTAGACTGGACACTTTGAGGAGGTTGCTCAAAGTTGAAATGCTTCATGCACCTCTAGTTTTTGTCACCTTGTCTCTGCTGAAAACCTTTTTGTTTCCCCTGAAATGCCTGCTACTGACTGGCCTATAATGATCCATGTTGTGTCTTAGGAGGAACAACTCCCTGTGTCTGTCCCCCTCGAGCACTAGTCCCAACTCCTCAACCACTTCCAATAAGAACAGCTATATGGCCTCCTAGTGCCATAGTCAAGTTCTCCTCCACAAGTCGTGCCTTCTCCACAACTATCTCCATAGACTTGGGCTCAAAGACCCACACACCACCACTAATACGGGAATTTAAGCCCCTGATGAAATGTTGCACGAGCATCCCCTCATCATCTCCTATACTTGTGAACTGTTTAAGTTAATAGAAACGTCTCTCGTACTAATCCACAGTCAAGGCTGATTGTCAAAGGGCATGGAAATCATCACCCCTGCACTGACGCCAATGGTCAGAAAGAAAGAGGGCTCTGAACCGCTCAAGGAAAATCTCCCAGGATACATAACTCATGTCAATGTGGAGCTTCTACTCCTCAAGTCTCCACCAAGTGGTCGCAAATCCTCGCAAGTGTATAATAGTGCACCGCGCTTTAGTATTTCTATCAAAAGGATGCATAGAAAAGTATCGATCCAGACCTATCAGCCAAGTCTCAGCCTCTAAACCAATACATACTCTGTCAAACCGAGGTGGCTGTGACTGAATCAATTCCCTCATATAGGAAGATGCTAACATCTTTGACTGTGCTATAGTTATCCTCACCCCAGGGTTAACCTCTAGTACTACCTATCTTAGACCTAAGAGTGACAAAGCCTCCTCAAAATCTCTACGTGCAGCTTCGACCCCTGGAGGATCTATCTATCCACCATTGCCTCCTGGACCATTTTGTGAGGCTTGTTGTTCCTTATGCTCTAGTATAAGTGTAACATGAGGTGGCGAGTCATGCTAAATCCCCTCACGACCGCCTACCTGGCCACATCCTCATCCTCTCCCTCATCCATGTCTAGGAAGCATACTCCTACATAGAAATAAAAATATACTAGACAAGGTACACTAGGAAACCTATGCAACTAAGCTTAATGGGTACATCATAATCCTAGAGCACCCAATTTTTAAACCTAGGCTCTGATACCATGTGCAATGCCCCGCCACACAACCCTAAAGGGAGTTTCAATTCACAATAAAAGTGTACTAATTTTTTTTTATTAAAGTGAATTAAACATGCATGTTCATCTACAATTGATAACATCCCCTAAGGCTATGTAACCGAGATTACTTAAACCCAAATAACATACATAATTTAAAAACCATTGCATTTATTTACTCATGTAGTAAGCATTATTTCAACATACATAAACAACATAAGATAAGAAGATAAACATCCATAACATAAATTCATTACTTGAACATCTGGTTACATCACTCATTCCCAGAATGAGGTAATAATACAAAAGTGTTATAATTATAGAAATCCACCTCATAAGAACAAGAGGGGTAAAAAAATAACTTATTACAATTTTGAAATACAACAATGCTTTAATTAAAAACAAGAACCGCGAGTTGTCCAACTAGATGTCTCACCACCAAGTACTGAAGATAAAAGGGGGATTCAATGGTGTATGGTGCATGTTCCACCCAACCAAGTGGTACTCGAAGGCCCACCCCCCATGCTAGGAGATAGTAACAACAAAAGATGGACAACCTCTAACCAAAGGCATACTCATACTGACTCAACCAAACATATGCACAATAAAAGTCTATCAATAACATGGTCACATTGCTTCCAGACATAAAATTGATCAAGTATGACAAGGAATCCATACACATATCACAAAACCCAATGTTATCCTAGACAGAGTGTCATCGCACAATTAGTCATGAGATCTCCTCTGGCATTCTTCATAGGCTTCAGAATTCTTGGTGACCTCTAAGAAATCCCAGCCCTCATGCTTACTCATGTGGAATCAACTACCTCTCGTGAGGACAAGATAGTTAAACTTTCCATTCCAGGCCTTCCCACTCATCCCAAGTCTAAACGAGCCCTTGTGTCTATGATTGAGGCTAAGTTATCTTGATTAGTGTGAAGTGCATCCTAATCATCTAAGTACATTACTTTAATTATCACTTGATTAATTCACTTTTGAAGGTTACCCAGTTTACCTATTTGGGATATGGCGCCTAACAAAAGCCACTCTTCTAATGGATAACACACTATACAAAACTAACCTGCAAGGGTAACTCAAGTGCTTGCAAAATAAACAATGCAATCTCTCCTATTCTAGGAGTCAACAATTAAGAATAATCACTCCAAACACTTGGAGGAAACAAATCACATATAGCACTACCCAAGGGAAAAATGAACGGTTGACTTAACATAGCAACAACCCACATCCTTTGGAAGACTTACAATTCAAACTCAAATAACCCCTTTTCCCAAATCATGAATACAAGGAAAAATAATAACAATAAGCAAAGGCAAGGAAATTACGTTATTTTTGGATATATATTAAATCCATTTCCTTTGCAGTAAATAACCAATTACTTCAACCAGATAAATAAAAAAATAATTTAATTGCTTTTACTATTACATAGAAAGGAAAAATTATAATTTTATCCAAACACATCTTTGGACTACTTTTATCAGAAACATAAAGCCGTGCAAGAGAAATTCTTTGAGTTTCACAACTAACACATCTAACTCCTACAATTGCTGAAATTAAATAATAAACACAATCACTTAAACATGCACGAATTTAAATATATATATATAGACTGTATATAATATATATTTATTTAAATATACACAATTATTGCATCCTCAATTTATTAAATTAATTTTATAATTTTTAACAGATAAACAGAATAATTAAATGTATTTCTTTATTTTATATATATATATATAAATATATATACCACTTATATATTAATTGTGATTTACACATATTATATTTACTGAATTAAGTTATTCAATAAATTCAAATTAATCACAATTCACAGGGAAGAAAACTTATTAAATTCGCGAACCATAAAATAAAACATGGATTATTTATTTTCATACAACCGCGGATTTGTATTGTCCAAATCGCGGACAAAGAAATTTAGGGAAAACCCCTTTGTTTAGGGCAGTTGTGTTTACACAGCCGCCCCAAACACTAGGGTGCGGCTAATGGAGAGAGGGGAGGAGGGGGATGTGGAGGTTTATCTCCACAGTCGTCCCCTCACGGGGGTGGCGGTGGAGGCAGTGCCTCCCAAGCCTCCCCCACATAAAAAATAAACCCTAACATATGAAAAATGCGGCCAAATATTTTGACAAATTTTGGATGTTGTACGGACGATGACACAGAATTAAAAAAATAGAATTACAACAACAATATTAAATATATATCATATGTATATATATATACACATATGGGTATGTGCAGGATCATCATGGAAAAAATAGGCCCTTAAGTGGCAATAAAAAGACAGAAAATCAGAGTTAGAAAACTTGACGTAAAAATTTGAATAAGTTCTCTTTATTATTTTAAAAAAATGTAAAAGTAGAATCTGTAGCAAATTAAATGTAGTTTCTAAACCACTAGACCTTTATTTTTAAAAAAAAAATCTATTTGGTGAAAATTTGAAATTTCAATGCAGTAGTATTTAAATTTCAGGGTAAAAATAAGAAGTAGGTGTCTGTCTGACCACCCTAACCACAATAAAATGATAATATTTTTTTATAATATTTTATATATAAGTAGAGAACTCATGTCCCGATGTGATGCATATTTTTTTATAAATTGTTTCCAAGTAAATAATTAATTGTGATTTTTTTATTACAACTTTAAAAAAATATAAAATGTTGTTTGTCTAACAACCTTAACTTGGTCAAAAATTCATGAAATTCAATTTTTTTTTTTTTAATCCTATAGTATGCAAAGCATAGAATGTGACACATATTTCAGATTCAAAAAATGTGAAACTGTTTGAAAGTTATACATGTTTTTCAATTAGTCTATCAATTAGGACTTTATTCGTAATTCTAATAGAAAATGAATACTAATTATTTATTAAATTCAAAGTAAAGCATAATTTATATTCGTGGAAAGCTAAGAATCTCTTCTAAAAACCCTTTTCATTTCATCAATTTTAGGTAAAAAAAAAGTTGTTAGCAACATGGGCCATCATATGGCTTACATATCACCACTTTTTGGCCCATCATGATCCTGCACATACCCATATGTAAGTATATATTATATATTTATTTAACTAGAAATTCAACTACAAGACAAATTGATGAAATTTTCCTGAAACATTCACCTACAGGTGAAATGTGAATTTTTTTTCCACAAAAATCCATAATTCACAGAAGTTTTAAAAACTAAATTCTTTTAAAACATTTTCTTGAATTCATAATAATAAAAGATTAAGAAAACAAAAAGGAACCTAAGTTATAACAAAAATATTTCAAATCTTCTAGGTTTCTCCACCATAAATTTTCTACAGAGGTTTTTTGAAATAAATTTGTTTTCTACAGAGATTTAAATTTTCTATAACAATCTAAATGTGTTGTTTTACCCATAAGTTTGATTTAATAACGAAACTAACAATTACCTCAAATGAAATTAAATTCTACAGAGGTTTTTACAATTTCCTTGAAGAAATTTCATGAGAATAACAAAAGCTTCCAAAAACTTAATTAATTAATTTCTATCCTCAAACAACAATCTCTTTTCCTAAATGAATTTAAACAAGCAATTATTTAATCACTACCATTTTAATTTAAACAAATCAAGAACAAGAAAGCACAAAATAAAACCTGGTGTTGAAGCTATAGGAAAAAGAAGATTTTGATGGAGAGCCTCCTCCAAAGATCTCATAGTTTCTCTTCAACAATGCAGTGATTCCAAGCAAGAAAACAATCCAAAAACACAACAAAATATCAACAGAATTTTTCCAATGAAATTCTACAGCCAAATTTTCTTCCAACAATCTTTTGTGCAATTTTTTCCAAAAATATCCTCTCAAACTTGAAGAAGCCTTTCGTCCCCAAAATTCTCTTCGTGAATGAATTTGCAGCATACTCTTCTAAATTAATTAATTTTACACATGTTAACATAATTGAAATATCTTCTACAACCAAATCTAATTTTGCATTTAATTTATATATTTAAAATATTAAATTAACTCCAAAATTTGAAACCAATTTCCCCAATTAAAACTTAATTCCAAATATATTACATTATTTTCTTTTATTTAATTTACACAACATAAAACTTAATTAATTAATCTTAATTATTTAATAATTAAATTCAACCCTTTTGGGATTAAATTAAATTTTATTAATAAATTTAAGTATAACTTTTGTCCACAGTTTTAATTCTAATTTTAATTAATAACAACTTTTAAATAATGCAATTGGTCTAAAAATAATTAATTTAATGAACAAGCACCTTCCTGAATAAAATATCATTAAAACAAGGTAAACCATAACTCAACAAACAAGACTAACAACACACTAAGGCTAGGGCATACACTTGACACAAGTTACCTAGCTACTATATCCCGTTCAACTTAACTGTTGGATCGACACACTCAAAACTGTGAAACCAGGTGGAGTTGATGTCATGTACCTACAAACCTGAAAACCAAGTAAACAACATAAAATACAAATCGTGAAGAGGAAATCACAGAATCGTAGGGCACTCACAAGCAAGTGATGCGAACCCGTCCCCTTCACCAATACACTCATCAAGACTGACATTTACATCATACTCAATAATCTCATATAAAATCACATGTTATAACTACTAACAGCATTACACCATTAAAGCATGTGAAGCAATCATCAAATAAACCACATCACAAAATAATAATTCACCACTCAATAAGTAGTGATCAAAACACATATAACAAAGTGTGTCCAGTATCATAGTAGCTACAACCAAACAAAGCATAAAACAGTCTAAACAAGAAAAAAAATGGAGGGGTATTACATTCTCCCCCCCAAAGACCAGGCTTACTCCTGGAAGCCTACAAACAAGTAGGGATATAACTCCCTCATCCTAACTCCATCCTCCCAAGTGGATGAAGCATCATCCCTAGGATCCCACTGAACTCTGACCTAGTCAATATCTCGCCCTCGAAGAGCGAGCGTTCTGCGCTCCGTTACAGCCACGAGCTCCAAAGCCAGCTACCTGTTCTCTACCTGTAAAGAATTGCAATCAAGGACATGAGTGACATCTGGATGATATGGACAAAGAACTGAAACATGGAAAATTTCATGAATACGTGCAAGACTCGACAGCAAAGCAAGGCAGTAAGCAACTAGACCAATCTTTTCGAGTATCTCGGAAGGTCCGACAAAGTGAGGAGCCAACTTAAAACCCTTTCCATATCAGATTGAACTCTTTTGCGGATGCACCTGCAAGAACACTCTATCACTGACATAAAACTGTCGATCCACTCTATGCGCATCCGCATACTTATTTTTCCTATCTTGTGTTGCTACCGAGTGCTCTCTAATCCAATCCACCTACTGGTCCATGTCCTACAACATCTCTGGACCCAATAATACTCTGTCTTCTAGTCGATCCCAACTCAAGGGAGTATGACAAGGACTCCTGTAGAAGGCCTAAAAAGGTGCCATGCCAATAGAACTCTAGAAACTATTGTTATAAGAAAACTCTATGAAGTAGAGATAGTCCTCCCATCATGTTTGCTAGTCCATAACATTCATGCGTAACATGTCTTTGAGGATCTAACTGACCCTCTTAGTCTGTCGATCTATCTCTAGGTGATATGCTAAATTGAAGTTCAACTGTGTCCCCATCACATGCTGTAATGATGTCCATAAAGCTGAGGTAAACACTGGATCCCTGTCAAAAATAATTCAACACGAAATATTGTGCAACCTCATGATGTCCTCCATGAACACTCTAGCAACGGATGACACATTATATGAAGAGCACATAGGTGAGAAGTGTGCTACCTTCGTCAAGCTATCGACTGTCACCGTAATAGCATCATGTCCTTGTGAGGAGTTGGGTAAACTAACAACGAAGTCCAATGAGATAATATCCCATTTCCACTCTAGTAAAAGATGTGGTTGTAGAAGCCCTACTGGATGTTGGTGTTTAGTCTTCACCCACTGACACTCCAAACATCTCACTACAAAATCTACAATATCCCATTTCATCCTAGCCAGAAATACAACTGGCATAGATCTGCGTACATCTTCTTCACCCCTGGATGGGATGAATAGGGTGCATGATGTGCCTCAGTCAAAACCAAAGCGCGAAGGTCACCTGCTAAAGGAATGTAAATATGCTTTGAATGGCTTAGTAAACCATCTGCCTCAAGTGCATAACCTATGAACCTTCCCTCTAGAGGTTTTCCTTCCTCAATCTCTGCCCTCGCATCCTGATACCAACTGTCCGCTGGAAGAGCAGTAAGAATCTGACTCCACAATAAGAGTCAACTTGGATATATTGTGTCTACTTCTACTAAGTGCATTAGCTACAATGTTCTCCTTTCCCTGAATATACTTCACTTCGAATTCATATTCACAGAGAAACTCCATCCAACGCCTTTGTTTAGCGTTAAGGTTCGGCTAAGTGGAAATGTACCGAAGGCTCTCGTGATCACTGTGTAGCTCAAATCTAAGCCCGAGAAGAAAGTGTCTCCATCTGGTCAATGCATGGACAACTTTCGCTAACTCAGGATCATGTATGGGATAATTTAGTTCATGATCCTTAAGCTTTCGTGACTCATAAGCTATAACTCGACCCTCCTGCATCAAGAATGCTCCTAATCCCTCCAAGGCCATGTCTATACAAACTACAAAATCTCCTGTGGGATCAGTTATCGCCAGTATCAGTGCACTAGTTAACTTTTCCTTAAGAACCTTAAAATACATCTCACACTGCTCTGACCATCCAAACCTCTTCCCTTTCCTCTGAAGAGAAGTGATAGGATGTCCTATCCTAGAAAATCTTTAACAAACCTCCTGTAATATCCTGCAAGCCCCATAAAACTACAGATCTCTACCACATTTGTGGGAGCAGGCCAATCTAGGATAACTTGGACCTTTGAAGGATCTATAGATATACCTTCTCCTAAGATCACATGACCAAGATACTTGATCTCAGTCTTAAAGAATTCACAATTTGACAAGTTGGTATAAAGCTTGTTTTATCGTAAACACTGCAGTACCTATCGCAAATGCTCCTCATGTTCCTCTATTGTCCAGGAATATATCAAAATATCATCTAGGAACACAAGGAAAAACCTATCTAAGTAAGTGCGGAATAATCCATTCATCAGACTCATGAACACAGAAGGCGCATTCATCAACCCGAATGGTACCACAGTAAACTCGTAGTGACCATACCACGTCCGAAACACCATCTTATGGATATATGAGTTAAAAATATGGAGCTGATGGTATCCTGACTTAAGGTCTATCTTCAAAAATATGGTAGCACCCTTGACTTGGTCAAACAAGTCATCAATTTTGGGAAGTGGATAACAATTATTGATCGTCACTTTGTTCAACTGTCGATAATCAATGCACAACCGAAGTGAACCGTCCTTCTTCACGAAGATAACCGGTGCTCCCCATGGAGAAACACTAGGATGAATGAATCCCTTCTCTAACAACTCCTCTAGCTGCAAGTGAAGCTCTTTTAGCCCCTGAGTGGTCATACAATAGGGAGCTCGTGAAATAGGCTCTGATCCAAGTACTAAATCAATCTTAAAATCTATATCTCTCCGCGGTGGCATTCCTAGAATTTCATCTAGAAAAACATCTGAGAACTCCTGAAGAATGGGATGACTATCAACAAATACCTTCTCCTCTCCATCTCCTAATCCCAAGTCCTCAACTATAACCACAAACAAATGACAACCATGCCGAACACATCTCCTTAATTGCATAGCTAAGATAATCCTCAAAGATATCAGTCTCTGTACTCCTATAATATCCACCTTACCACCAGATGCATTAACGCATCAAATTGACTTACGTCGATAATCAATAACTACTTGGTGAGCCTCTAACCAATCCATACCTATGACAACATCATAGGGTCCCAAAGGTATAACCCGAAGATCCAAGGTAGTATGGAGTGGTCAAATCTCCAACCTATAGTCAGGTACTACAAAATGCGATACAAATTTTGCACTAGATGCTAACTCAACCTACCACCTATCAGCTTGCCTTACAACCCCCAATCTACAATGTGACACTATGAATGAATAAATGAAGGAGTGTGATGTTCTTGAGTCAAATAGAATGGTAACAGGGTTACCCAATAACATACCATAAGTCTCAACCATGGTACCCTATGCATTGCTTGATGGTTATCAACCACTGCAAATAGATGATGGCCTCTGCCAGCATCTCCCACTGTCAGCTCTGACATCGCTGGTCTCTGCATGAATCCTGACGTGCCCTTGTTAGGACACATCCTAGCAATATGGCCCTGCTGACCACAAGAGAAGCAACCTGTGCCTCTACCATATCCTGTGCCTCCAGATGGTCACTAGACTATTGTGCATTTCCTCCAAAAGTAGAGTAGATGCTCTGAGCAAGTTTCTCAGAGTTGAAATGCTTCATGCGCCTCCAGTTTTTGTCACCCTGTCTCTACTGGAAACCTTTTTGTTTCCCCTGAAATGCCTGCTACTGATTGCCCTGTGCTGATCCCTATTGTGTCTTAGGAGGCACAAATCCCTCTGTTTGTCCCCCTTGAGCACTAGTCCCAACTCCTAAACCACTGCCAATAAGAACACCTATATGACCTCCCAATTCCATAGTCAAGTTCTCCTCCATAAGTCGTGCCTTCTCCATAACTATTTACCATAGAATTGGGCTCAAAGACCCACACACCACCACTAATACGGGTGTTTAAGACCCTGCTAAAATGTTGCATGAGCATCCCCTCATCATCTCCTATTCTTGTGAACTATTTAAGTTCGTAGAAACGTCTCTTGTACTGATCCACAATCAAGGATGACTATCATAGGGCATGGAGCTCATCACCCCTGCACTGATGCCAATGGTTCAGAAAGAAAACGGGCTCTGAACCGCTCAAGGAAAATCTCCCAAGACACAAAACTCATGTCAATGTGGAGCTTCTGCTCCTCAAGTCTCCACCAAGTGGCCGCAAATCCTCGAAATTGTATAACAACGCACTACGCTTTAGTATTGCTATTAAAAGGATGCATAGAAAAGAATCGATCCAGACCTATCAGCCAAGTCTTGACCTCTAAACCGGTACCTACTCCATCAAATCGAGGTGGATATGACCGAATCAAATCCCTCATATAGGAAGATGCTAACATGTCTGACTGTGTTGTAGCTATCATCACCCCAGGGTTAACCTCTGGTACTGCCTATCTTAGACCTAAGAGTGCCAAAGCCTCCTCAAAAGCTCTATGTGCAGCTTTGACCCCTGGAGGATCTAGCTGTAAACCATCGCCTCTTGGACCATTTTGTGAGCCCTGCTATTCCTCCTGCTCTGGTATAAGTGTAACATGAGGTGGTGATTCATATTGACTCCCCTCAGTACCACCTACCCGGCCACGTCCTCATCCTCTCCCTCGTCTGCGTCTAGGAGGCATACTCCTACATAGACATAAAAAGGTATTAGACAAGGTACATTAGGAAACCAACACAAGTAAGCTTAATGGGTACATCATAATCCCAGAGCACCCAATTTTTAAACCTAGGCTCTGATACCATGTGTAATGCCCCGCCATGCAGCCCTAGAGGAAGTTTTAATTCATAATAAAAGCGTACTATTTTTTTTTTATTAAAGTGAATTAAACATACATGTTCATCTACAATTGATAACATCTCCTAAGGCTGCGTAATTGGTATTACTTAAATCCAAATAACAAACATCATTTAAAAACCATTGCATCTATTTACTCATGTAGTAAGTATTAATTCAACATACATAAACAACATAAAATAAGAAGATAAACATCCATAACATAAATTCATTACTTGAACATCTGGTTGCATCACTCATTCTCAGAATGAGGCAAAAATAAAAAAGTGTTATAATTACATAAATCCACCTCGTAGGTACAAGAGGGTTAAAAAAATAACTTATTACAATTTTGAAATACAACAATGCTTTAATAAAAAACAAGAATCATGAGTTGTCCAACTGGATGTCTCGCCACCAAGTACTGAAGATAAAATGGGGACCCAATAATGTATGGTGCATGTTCCACCCAACCAAGTGGTACCCGAAGGCCCACCCCCCATGCTAAAAGATAGTAAGTACATAACATGGACAAAGATCTACTACCTCTAACCAAAGGTAGACTCATACTGCCACATATTGACTCAACCAAACATATGCTCAATAAAATTCTAGCACTAACATGGTCACATTGCTTCCAGACATAAAATTGATCAAGTATGACAAGGAATCCATACACATCACAAAACCCAATGTTATCCTAGACAAAGTGTCATCACAGAGTTAGTCATGAGATCTCCTCTGGCATTCTTCATAGGCTCCAGAATTCTTGGTGACTTCTAACAAATCCCGGCCCTCATGCTTACTCATGCGGAATCAACTACCTCTCCTGAGGACAAGATTGTTGACCTTGCCATTCCAGGCCTTCCCACTCATCCCAATTCTAAACAAGCCCTTGTGTCTATGAGTGAGGCTAAGTTATCTTGATTAGTGTGAAGTGAATCCTAATCATCTAAGTACATTACTTTAATTATCACTTGATTAATCACTTTTGAAAGTTACCCAGTTTGACTCTTTGGGCTCTGATGCCTAACAGAAGCCCCTCTTCTAATGGATAACACACTATACAAAAATAACCTCCAAGGGTAACTCAAGTGCTTGCAAACTAAACAACACAATCTCTCCTATTCTAGGAGTCAACAATTAGGAATACTCACTCCAAACACTTGGAGGAAACAAATCACATATAGCACTACCCAAGGGAAAAATGAACGGTTGACTTAACAAAGTAACAACCCACATCCTCTGGAAGACTTACAATTCAAACTCAAATAACCCTTTTCCCAAATCATGAATACAAGGAAAAATAATAACAATAAGCAAAGGCAAGGAAATTATGCTATTTTTGGATATATATTAAATCCATTTCCCTATTTAATACTTTTGTAGTAAATAACCAATTACTTCAACCAGATAAATAATAAAATAGTTTAATTGCCTTTACTATTATAGAGAATGGAAAAATTCTAATTTTATCCAAACACATCTTTTGACTACTTTTAAAAGAAACATAAATCCATGGGAGAGAAATTCTTTCAGTTTCACAACTAACACATCTAACTCCTACAGTTCGTCAAATTGAATAATAAACACAATCACTTAAACATGCACAAATTTAAATATATATATATATATATAGACTGTATATTATATATATTTATTTAAATATACACAATTATTGCATCCTCAATTTATTAAATTAATTTTATAATTTTTAACAAATAAACAAAATAATTAAATGTATTTCTTTATTATATATATATGTATATATGTATATATACATATACTTATATATACAATGTATATATATATAAATAATATATACATTATATATATAAATATATATACCACTTATATATTAATTGAGATTTACACATTATATTTACTTAATTAAGTTATTCAATAAATTCAAAGTAATCACAATTCACAGGGAAGAAAACTTATTAAATTCGTGAACCATAAAATAAAACGTGGATTTTTATTTTCATACAACTGCGGATTTGTATTGTCCAAATCGCGAACAAACCTAAAGAAGCTTTTCCTCCCCGAAATTCTCTCTGTGAATGAATTTGCAACATACTCTTCTAAAATTAATTAAACTTACACATGTTGGCATAATTGAAAATATCTTCAACAACCAAATCTAATTTTGCATTTAATTTATATAGTTAAAATATTAAATTAACTCCAAAATTTGAAACCAATTTCCCCAATTAAAACTTAATTCCAAATATATTACATTATTTTCTTTTATTTAATTTACACAACATAAAACTTAATTAATTAATTTTAATTATTTAATAATTAAATTCAACCCTTTTGGGATTAAATTTATTTAATTTAATTAAATTTTATTAATAAATTTACATATAAATTTTGTCCACAATTTTAATTCTAAGTTTAATTAATAACAACTTTTAAACGATGCAATTATTCTAAAAATAATTAATTTAATGAACAAGCACATTCCTGAATCAAATATCATTAAAACAAGGTAAGCCATAACTCAACAAACAATACTAATGACACACTAAGGCTAGGGCATAGACTTGACACAAGTTACCTAGCTACTATCTCCCATTCAACTTAACCGTTGGATCGACACGCTCAAACTGGTGAAACCAGGTGGAATCGATGACATCTACCTACAAACCTGAAAACCAAGTAAACAACATCATCTGATTAAACAACACAATACACACTGTGAAGAGGAAATCACGAAATCAAAGGGCGCTCGCAAGCGAGTGATGCGAACCCATCCCCTTCACCAATACACTCATCAAGACTGAAATTTACATCATACTCAATAATCTCATATAAAATCACATATTATAACTACTAATATCATTACACCATTAAAGCATGTAAAGCAATCATCAAATAAACCACATCACACAATAATATTTCAGCGCTCAATAAGTAGTGATCAAAACACATATAACAAAGTGTGTCCAGTATCATAGTAGCTACAACCAAACAAAGCATAAAGAAGTCTGAACAAGAAGCAAAATGAAGGGGTGTTACAAACATCCTCTAAGGCACGAGGCTAAGGTTACGTTTGATTTACATAACATAAACATAAACACATCATAGCATATGATTAACTACTTATGAATTTAAAGCACATGCATTCCAAACATTAAAATTACATCACATAGATAAGATATACATCAAGATACAAATATTACATTAATTCTCAAATAAGGTTTACAACACTCATTCCTAGAATGAGATAGATCATGCATATGTGTTACAAAATACATGAGACCTCCTTCAATACAAGTATGGAGTAATAAAAGTACAAGAGTCATCTGTAATAATAAACAAAGCATGGAATAATAAGTCGGATTCCATGAGCTCTCCAATTGAAAGACCTCGCCATCATGAACTGAAGAAAGGGGACCCAATGAAATAGGGTGCACATTCCTCCAAACCAAGTGGTACCCGAAGGCCCACCCCTATGCTAGGAGATAGTAACCAAGATTCCTAATCAACACCTACTATCTCTAGACACAGGCTAACACATAATTGAACTCAACAAACAAAAGAACAACACTAAACACATGGGCTACATTGCTTCCAGAGTTATAATAAATCAAGTATTCTAAAAAATCATATACACAAATCGTTGTCATAGGAAGAGTGTCATCACACCAGCTTGACATGGGTTACCCAATGCGGATCTTCATAGGTTACCAACCCCTATTAGTTAAACCCTAGCAACCTCAACTGATCCTTGACCCCCACTCACTCATGTGGGATCAAAATACCTTTCGAAAAGACAAGGTAGATGACCTTCGCCATTCCAGGCCTTCCCACTCATCTCAAGCCCAAACCAGCACTTGAGTCCATCAGTGAGGCTATCTTATCTTAATTAGTATGAATTACTACCCAATACCCTAGTTACTTTAATTATATTTCACTTGATTAACTACTACCGAAAGGATACCCATTTTACCTCTTTAGGGCTCTAGCCCCTAACAGAAGCCACTCTTCTACTGACAACACATGGATCAACACCAACATCCTAGGGTAACATAGTGTACAAAACCGGATAAAATAACTCACTCCAAACATAGGAGGAAGCACAAACAAAGTACACTCCATAGATAGGATACAACACTTAACAAAATCCACTCCACACAAAGGAGGCAACACATAACATAATCTACTCGAAACAAAGGAGGCAATGCATCCCCGTTTGTGGTAACTAGGTGACTCATTGAAACCAAAAATCACACTACCCAAAGGAATAAAAATGGTCTGACAATAAAATTACAACAACCCCCAAATCCAATGACTCTTCTGGAAAACTAATAATTGATTAACTAAGACTTTAACCCATTTTCCCCCCAAAATGTAACTAGAAGAAATAAGATACTAGAGGGCAATCAACACAAGAAATAGATCTATCATTTGGATTTCCTAAATTGACTTTCATTCAGTAAAAAAATAATAATAATATAAATCTCCCAAATACACTAATTACATAAAACCCTTTTCACAGATAGAGAAGAAAAATCAATCTAACTGCCTCTTCAATTTCCTCAATTACTTTTATATAAAATTAAAATTCTTCTATTTAATACCTAACATTTTAAAAATCCTCGAATGGTGCATTTAATGCATTCACCCAATTAAAAAATTCCATTAGAATGTATATATATATATTAAGTATATATACAATTATATATGCACATATATATATAATTATATATACACAAATATATATATATAATATTTAATTATTTACAAACAAAACAACTTAAAATACCCAAACTAATATAAAATAATATATATATATTAATATATTTATAGATATATATACACATACATAAATATATATACATAAATACATTTATGTATACAAATTTATATATATATATATATATATTTAATATTAAAATCCAAACTTAATATACACCAAATCGAAATCCTGAAACAAATAAAATCTTGTGAATAAAACTTGGCAGATGAAACATATAATAGAATTGACATGTATTTGAAATGTTTAAGGGAAGCATATTAATATTGGGGAGGGGGCGACTCTGGGAAACCATAGCCAAACCCTCCCATCATCCATAGGGTGTAGCCATTGTGTGAGGAGTTGTGGAGGGACTCCTCCACAATGCCGCTCCCGTATGGGGGCGACGGTGGGGAGGCAACCCCTCCCCAACCCCCATATATTTACAATGAAACAAAATCAAAACATAAAGCCTACAAAATTTAATATTCGCATTAGATTTAACAAAAGAAAAAGCCTCCATTGTACAGAAACAATTAATAGGGTTTTCAATACTTATTACTTTATATTATATATATATATATATATATTTATGTTCATGTATATAAATATATATATATATATACACACACACACACACACACACACACACACACACACACACACACACACACACACACACACATATATATATATATATAAGAAATTCAACACAATAGTTTTAATTGGGGAAATAATTTTTTCAAAATGCGTTCTACAGGAATCTTCTCAAAAAAAACATCTAAAAATCCAACATACAGGAAATACAGACGAATTTCTCAAATGAATCACAAAGGAATCTTAAGCGAATGAACAATAAAATTCTAACATACAATTTTACAATAAATTTCCCAAGAAGCTTTAATCCTATGGGAAAATTTTCTACAAAAAACTAAATTTCTTCTCGATGAAAATTTTATTTCCAGATCCCTAATTGAATTCTTCTAGGGTTATCTATGTTTACAATAATTCCCAACTTAAAATTTGCAATGGTTTCCACCAAATATTTCGTTTCAATAGAGAATTTCATTTTTAAAAATAATTTCACACAATATTTTCAATTTTTAAACAAAACTCAAAGCTTTAAAACTTGTACAGACAATTTTTTCCAGAGAGTAATCTAAACTAAGAAGCTTTTCCAATATAAAACTAACAAAAAAATTAAAACAAGAACTTGAAATCCAACACCTATGAAGATTTAAATTGAAGTAGCGCCTCCTCCTCAGATCCAAGTATTTTCTCCTAGATAAACAAAAGCTTCCTCCAGAACAATAAAAATCCCTAAACACAAATTTTTTCCTGAGAGTATTTTTTCAAAAATTCCAACATGCAATCAAAGAACTTTTTTCTTTTCTTTTCTAAAACCTCTTTTCCAACCAAATATCCTCTATCTGTCTTTCATGAAGAAGCTTCTCACTTCTTCGCGTTACAACCACAAATTTCTCCTCATGAATAAATTTTCGCAACAACCCTTATTAATTTACAAAGCACATGTTGAAAACCCAAAATATCTTTTACAACCAAATTGCCCAAAATCCTCCAGATATTTTAAAATTAACACATTTAATAATTTCTAAAATATTTAACATTTCTAATTTAACTTAATTCAACTATTTTAATTAATTAATAAATAATATAATCCTAAGATTAGACTATTTACCAATTAAATTAAATTAATTAACATCTTCTAACATTAAAACCAGATTAATTTAATAATCATCTTAAATTTTTAAATCCTTTAAATTACCTTTTAAAAAAATTGCAACATAATAATTTCAAAGCAAAATTAAACAAATTTTAACAAACAAAACTAACTAACACTATGACTAGGGTAATTGTTTGGCATAAGAATCCTAGCTATTATCTCCCAATCAACATTTCTATTGGGTAATGGACACACTCAAACCTGTGAAACCAAGTGGAGTTGATGTCATGTACCTGCAAACCTGTAAACAAGACAATTATAGAACATGCATATATACATCATAATAGAACACATTGTGAAGAGGGAATCATATAATCATAGGGCGCTTGCAAGTGAGTGGTGCGATTCCATCCCATTCACCAATATAATATCACAACTGATGATTTTAACATAAATAATCTACTCATGTGCAAATAACAATATTAGTTCAAATAACCATTATGCTAATCAAAGGCATGTCAAAATGATAACATCAAAATAGAGAAACATCACATCATAACATAAAATCCACATCTCTCTATAAATAGCAATCAAATAATACTCAAGAATCATAGTATATCAAAGTCAACGTGCTAATATAAAACAAAGCAAAACTAGGTAGGACACTATTTGATACAAAGAGAAAAACAAAGGGGTGCTACAAAAAAGATATAAAAAATAAATTATGCAATAAAAATTTATGGAAAAATATTCATGCCCTACATATCTACATTACAAATCTATATTTAAAAATTTATAATTTTATCCTTCCTACAAGAAAAGTTATGCTATATTGAATAAACACCACTTTTTAAAAATATTGTTAACTATAAAAATTAATTTATTAAAAGTTACTTACAAAAAATATCAAATTATTTCTTAAAATTCAAAATATATATTTATAATTTACAAAAAAAATCTCAAAAAAATAGTTCATGTCATCTTATAATTCTTAACTGTTTAGTTGTTGTAGGTGTTAAAAAGTGAAAATTTGGTGAGAAATGTTGATTTCCTACCTTGGCCAAAAAGTGGGACTCATTATTATGGGATCACCTTGAGGTGGTGGTTAGAGGATAGATGTTTGATAAGTGTTGATGAGTTTTTTTTCACATTCACAACACATACAAAGTAATAGAGTACCTTATCTCTTGAAAGTAAATCTAACTTCAGAAACTTTAGAAAGATAATTGTTGTCACTTTGTGCCACCTAGTGGTACTTGCAAATTTTTACATCTCTATGGCACCTTGGTCTATTGGAAGGGACCCTTGTTGTGGAGGGGGAGGTTGAAAACCATGTTTTAGGGCTTCCTAGCCCTATGCTATGCCTAAAACCATAGGTATGAGTAAATCACTTGTGTCTTATTCTAATCTTGTGTTGACCGATAATCGAGACTACCCTCACTTAAGTTACAACCTCATGTCTTACATTCGTCTATGTACCAAACCCTCCTTCCTAAGGTCATCAATCAAGCCCAAAGCTTAGAATAATTTTTCAATTTCCTAAGTCTTATTTCATCAAAAAATTGTTGGCTTATTGACCACTTTCCTTCCCACATTATATTTTATTGATGAAATACTCAACAAAACCAATAAAATATTGATAATTATCTCTTTTCTATTGGATTCCACAATTCCATAGAGGGTTTATTACTAAAGATTAAAGGTGGTAGTGGAACAATTAAAATGATGATGTGTGACATGTTGAGCATCTCTCACCACTACAAGACACATAGAAAGACCCATGAGTACCATGTGGAATATTTAAGGCTTTTCACCATTGCGCAGGTATATCAAGGGTAGAACCACTTGCTAGTTATAGAGTTGGGGATTTTTTCCACTTGGCACCTCTTCACATGCTCTCTTTTTCGAGGGTAGTCTTTTGGTGAAGGTATGAATGCTTGTCACATATCCTAGGTTGCTTTTTTGTTTGAATGTGACTTGAGACTTTTCTATTGGATATGAATAGTCAAGGCTTATTAACCCTTTGTCAATATTATTCAAACCCAGTCAATATGAATCATCTATTGATTTTATTTGATATTCTTAAATCAAACAACCTAGATTCAAACCTCCACAATGGTTAGATGCACCATTTTGTGGGAATGTCTCCATTCATGGCTGAGTGACATCTTTAGCTACCTAGATTAGATTTAATCACTGTAAGATTTATCTTTCATAAAATTTGATGCCTATTCAATGCAAAAGTAGCACCCATACTCCTTAGTGTGTTGTAAAGACATTCCTTCTACTATGAGATCAAATTTCATGATGGGTTTTATGGGAGTTATCTACTCTAAACTTAGATAAAATTCAATATAGAGGCATGACATTCACATCATGTTGGACATTGTGGTTGTATTTATGATATGTGGTTGTCATTGATGTCAACACTATTAGCATTAAATCTTCTTAAGGTTGTATATGTCGAGGATATTGAGAAAATTGTAAAAAATATAGTATAGGAAGCTAGTGGTGCTGAGAAGGTCAGAATGTTGGAAAGCTCTATATGTTCAAGATCTAAAGGTGCACTTCAAAGGGTTTGTTTCTGAAGCTTTCTAGTATCTTGTCCGAAATTTTCAGAGGTTCGCATAAAAATTTGTGGAAGTTATGAAGATCCGTGTGCCTATAGTTACTTAGTTTCTGTAGATGGTGTTCTTGGTTGAAGTGGATGAAATTATGGTAATTTCATGTGTTGCGCATGTACCTATGACATTAATGGATGAGTCTAGATCGTGCTATATCCTTGATGTACATCTACATTGATTGAAGTGTTAATGATCAAAGATTTTTTTGATGTGTGCTTGAGTTTTCATGTTCTTCGCCGACATGATGATGTTAGCGTGTTGTGGATCCATAAGGATTCATATTTTATTTATTGGCATGTTTGGAGGTGTTTTTTTGGATCCTCAATATGCTGTGACCGATTTGTGTTGGTGTGCATTGTAATTTATTCATGTATCAAGTTCGAAAATTGCAATTACTCTTTATTTGTGGCCGACTGAATAGTGGATGTAAATCCGTGTAGTGGATATATATATGAGATTGTTTTCCTCATTTAGGGGAAAGTGTTCAAGTGTACAAGTGATCTACATGTGTGAATAAAGGTCAGATCATTCAGAGTAGAGTGTGGAAGATTTTGAGCAGAGGGTGGAAGAGTTTGAAGAATTTTTTGTGCACCTAACCAGAACTATAATCAGGATTTTGTAGAAGCTAATTTCTTTGTTCAATTTCATTAGATGGATTTAATTGATTATTGTATGTAAGGTAGTGAGCCTTCCCTTTGAGCAATGTTCTCTAGGCAGTGCGCCTGAATGCAAGTGCATTCCTTTTTATTCTTCATTATACTTCTAATAGGGTATAATCTTGTGGACTAACATCCACTGTGGTTTTCCCCTTAACAGGGTTTCCATGTATAAAATATTGGTGTTTATGTGTCTTTGATGTGTTGTTGATTTAATGCTTGCACTGTTGATTATTAGATATGTGATATAAGGTTGATTAATGTTGTATAAGTTTGATTTTGGTAACAAATGATTCACCCCCATCTTAGTTGTCTATCCTTGTATTGCCAACAATTGGTATCAGAGCTAGTTCATCTAAAAGAAGCTTAACAACTTGAGGTGATCCGAGATGGAATCATTCAAGAAGGATAGTCCTAGATTTGATGGTACTAACTACTCTCTATGGAAAGTCAGGATGGAATTTCATTTGAAGTGCATTGGGGAACCTTTTTGGTAGATGACACAAAGTGCATATACCATTCCTCAAAATGGTCCTTCCTCTGAACATGAAATCAAGCAAGCAAAAATTAATACCAGGGTAGTAGAAACATTTGTGAGTGCTTTGATAGATTTAGAGATGATAAATGTGTTAGGATTGAAGATTGCATACTAGATTTGGAAAAATATGGAAACATTGTATGAAGGAGATGCACTAGTGAAAAGTGCTAAGCTACAAAGTCTAAAATGAAAATGGGAGAGCTTGAAGATGAGTGAAGATGAAAACATATTTTCCTTCTCACAAAAGATAAATGAATTAGTGATGAATATTAGATGTGCTGGTGGAACTTTGGATGATGATGAAATAGTGGCTAAGATACTTAGATTTGTGCCCCCTTCCTATAAGACAAAAGCTCATACTATTGATGAACTCAAGATAGTGACAAATATTATAAAAGATATGCTAATTGGAAAAATTGCTGCATTTGAATTGAGTGAATTCGGTGAGTGTGCTACTTAGTCTAAATTTGCTTTCAAGACTACTATATCCAGGAAAAACAAGTAGGGATATGATTCAAGAGAAATTTCCAAGAGAACATTCAGGTATGAAGATGAGATGAAGCAGATTGAAGATGAAGAAAAGGAATTGGAAGAACTAGAAGCATTGATTGTGAAAAGAGAATCAAGAGGTCATGGTAAGTACAAAGGAAATTTACCTATTAAATGTTTTTCTTTTAGTAAAATAGGTCATTTTGCTTCTAGATGTCCTGAAATAGTTTCAAAGTATAAACTTGAGAACACTAGATTTCAAAGAAAGTGCTATTATGCTGAAGGTGTAACTGATGAAGAATATGATAAAGGAACTAACAATGAAGATGAATGGGTATTTATTTCTATCAAATAAAATGGTCAGGTGTCCACTGAATCTGCTAGTATTGTGAATATTGAGAAAGCTCTTGCAGCCAAAATTGAAGAAAAAGATGAGTGGGTAATTGACAACGGATGCTCACATCATATGATTAGTGAAAAAATAAAGTTTGTAAGCTTAGAAAACTATGATGGTGGTGTTATGAGATTTAGAGACAACACTTCTCGTGTGATTCATGGTAGAGGCACTATTTCTTTTGGTGGTAAGAACAATACTAAATATGTTCTTTATGTAGAAGGCTTAAAGCACAACTTGTTGAGTGTTGGATAGATGGTAGGCAAAGGTTACAATCTGCAGCTCAAGAATGGTAAGTGCAAAATAATGAGAAGTTCAAGAAATATGATTGCTTCAAGAACAAAGACAAAAGGTAATATCTTTCATTTGAGTGTTGCCTGTGAAAGTTGTTTAATTGCTCAAATTGATGTAAGTTGGTTATGGCATAGGAGGTTGTTTTATGTGAACTTTGATAACATTGTGAAGATAAGCTCTACTCAAGAAGTTAGAGATCTACCTAAGTTATTGAAGCCTACTAACACTATGTGTAAGGAATGTCAGATAGGAAAGCAAACAAAAAACTATTTTCGGAGAAAATAGTATAGCTCTAATGGAGTACTGGATTTGATACATATTGATCTATGTGGTCCTTCCAAAATCAGAATCCTACAAGGTGAAAGGTATTTTATGTTGCTTATTGATGATTATTCTAGAATGATATGGGTTGCTTTCTTAGGAGAAAAAAATGAAGCATTAAAAAATTTCAAAAGTTTTAAAGCTATGGCAAAGAATGAGATAGGTCAAATGATCAAATGTCTAAGGTCAGATAGAGGTGGTGAATTTACTTCAAAGGAATTCAATTATTTTTGTGAAGAGCATGGAATCCAAAGACAACTATCTACTCCCTGGACCCCTCAACAAAATGGAGTTGTTGAAAGAAAGAACAAAACCACTCTAGACACTACTAGAACCATGAAGCTAGAAGCAAATGGTCCTCATTTCTACTAGAGAGAAGTTGGGAGTTGTTGAAAGAAAGAACATAACCGTTCTAGACACTGCTAGAACCATGATGTTTGGAGAAAATGTTCTTTATTTCTACTGGAGAGAAGTTGTAAGTACTACTGTGTACACCATTAATAGGGTGAATGCCAATAGTAATTCTGGTAAGAGACCATTTGAGTTATGGTTTGGTTATAAGCCTACTACCTAGTATTTCAAAAAAATTGGAATCAAATGCTACATCAAGAGAGACGATGATATAGCTAAGTTTGATGATAGAAGTTATGAAGTAATCTTCTTAGGATAATCAACTAAAAGCAAAGCTTACCAGTGCTTTAATAAATTTTTGAAGAAAATGGTTGAAAGTGCAAATGTCAAAGTTGATGAAGATATTTGTAAATCATCTAGATCTAGTGATTATGATTCAGATGATCAAAATGATAATACTAACAATGATGTTCAAGCACAAAATCAGCTTCAAATTATTTTGGTGAACTAAGGGAATCAAGAAGAAGAAGTTAGTAGAGGTACAAAAGAAAGAACACAAGAACAAGAGGTAAGAGAAAATATCAAAACTCCTAAGTATGTAAGGAGAAATCATTTTGATAGTCAGATCATAGGAGACAAGAGAAATGATGTGCATACTAGAAGAAGAATTCTGGAAGAGTATTGTCTAATATCTAAAGCTAGACCTAGAAATATAAGTGAAGCATGCAAAGATGAACATTGGATGGAAGCCATGAAAGAAGAAATATTGCAGATACATAAAAATGATACATGGGATGTTTTTCCTAGACCTCAAAACAAAAATTTGATAGGAACCAAGTGGGTGTTCTAGAATAAGTTGAAAGAACAAGGTGATATGGTTAAAAACAAAGCAATATTGGTTTGCAAAGGATACTCATAGATGGAAGGTATTGATGTTGAAGAAAATTTTAATCATGTTGCTAAAATTGAAGCTGTAAGATTATTTATTGCTTATGCTACTTTCAATAATTACAAATTTTATCAGATGGATGTAAAGTCAACATTTCTGAATGGTGAATTAGAAGAAGAGGTTTATGTTGAAAAACTAGATGGATTTCAGTTGACTGATGAAAATGACATGGTATGTCGATTGAAGAAAGCTCATAGAGCTTGGTATGCTAGATTGGATAAATACTTGTTGAAACTTCTAAAGAAAATCAAACAAGATACATGTCAATGATTGGTGGATTACTCTATTTGACTCAGAGCAGGCCAGATATAATGAATGTTGTGTGCATGGTTGCTAGATTTCAAGCTGATCCTAAAGAGTCCAATGTGAATGTTGTGAAAACAATATTCAGATATCTGAAAGGGACAGTTGATCTTGGTCTTTGGTATGCTAAGGATGATGATCTTACTCTAAGTGCTTTTACTAATGCTGATTGGGCAGGAGATTTAGATGACCAGATGAGCACTAGTGGTGGTGCATTCTTCTTAGGTAAGAAGTTGGTATCTTGGTTAAGCAAAAAGAAAAACTCGGTTTCATTATCTAATAATGAGGTAGAGTAAATTGTTGCTACAAATAGTTGTACCCAAGTATTATGGATGAAGCAAATGTTGAGAGATGTTAGAATTGAATATGAAGAATCCATTGCCATATTCTGTGAAAATTCAAGTGTAATTAACATTTCTAAGAATCCAGTGTTACATTCAAAGAAAAAGAATATATCCATCAAGTACCACTTCTTGAGAGACAAAGTAAGTGACAAAGAAGTTAGATTGGAGTACATACGTACCAAAGAGAAAATTGCATATATCTTTACCAAGTTGTTGCCTAAGGATACTTTTGAGTACCTCAGAGGAAAGTTAGGGGTGATTTCACTTCCTAATCAGAACTAAGATGCAGGTATTTGCATCACTCCGTGAATTTATAGGCATATCATATTCTTGCTTGATGTTGTGGTGGCTACTACTTAGGTGGAGTAGTCAAATGATTCAAATGTGTGATCAGAGCATGTGTACCTTTTCCATGGATGTCAAAGGGGGAGAGGAAAAGTGTAAAAAATGTGGGAAGGAAGAGCAATGAAGGAAACATGAAAGAGTGCACAATATCAGGGGGAGATTATTAAAGAAGAGTTAGTTGGGTTAATGGTATTAATTTTCACATCATGTGTTACCAACAATGCCAAAGGGGGAGATTTTTGGATGTTGTGGTTGTGTTGCTGATATGTGGTTGTCATTGATGTCAACACTATTAGAATTAAATCTTCTTAAGGCTGTATATGTCAAGGATATTGAGAAAATTGTAAAAATATAGTATAGGCAAGAAGTGGTGCTAAGAAGTTCAAAATTTTGGAAAGCTCTATATGTTGAATATCTGAAGGTGTACTTCAAAGGGTTTGTTGCTAAAGCTTTCTAGTATGTTTTTCAAAATTTTCAAAGGTTTGCATAAAGATTTGTGGAAGTTATGAAGATCTGTGTGCCTACAATTACTCAGTTTTTATAGATGGTGTTCTTGGTTGAAGCAGACGAAATTATGGTAATTTCATGTGTTGCACATGTACCTGTGACGTTAATGGATGAGTCTAGATTTTTCTCTATCCTTGTTGTACGTCTGCATTGATTGAAGTGTTCATGATCAAATATTTTTCTGATGTGTGCCCAAGTTTTCATGTTCTTGGCTGACATGATGATGTTAGCATGTTGTGGATCCATAAGGATTAATATTTTATTTATTGGCATGTTTGGAGGTGTTTTTTGGGGTCCTCACTATGTTGTGGCTGACTTGTTTTGGTGTGAATTGTAATTTACTCATGTATCAAGGTCGACAGTTGTAATTTTTTCTTTATTTATGGCCGACTGAATAGTGGATGCAGATTTGTGTAGCGGATATATATGAGATTGTTTTCCTCATTTAGGGAAAAGTGCTCAAGTGTGCAATTGATGTACATGTGTGAATAAAGGTCAAATAATTTAGAGCAGAGTGTGGAAGAGTTTGAGCAGAGGGTGGAAGAGTTTGAGCAGAGGGTGGAAGAGTTTGAAGAAGTTTTTGTGTGTCTAACCGAAATAGTAATTAGGCTTTTGTAGAAGCTAATTTCTTAGTTCAACTTCATCAAATGGATTTAATCTTATTATTATATGTAAGGCAGTGAGCCTTCCCTTTGAGTAGTGTGCTCTAGGTAGTGCACCTAAATGCAAGTGCATTCCTTTTTATTCTTCATTATACTTCTAATGGGGTATAATCCTGTGGACTAACATCCACCATGGCTTTTCCCCTAGCAAGGCTTCCACGTATAAAATATTGGTGTTCATGTGTCTTTGATGTGTTGTTGATTTAATCCTTGTACTGCTAATTATTAGACCTGCGATGTAAGGTTGAGTAATGTTGTATAAGTTTGATTTTGGTATCAACTGATTCACCCCGCCCTCTTATTTTTCTATCCTTGTATTGCCAACACATCAATGCCATTCTGGCTCATCTTTAACAGGGGTTTCGATACCCAACTCTTCTACTCGTGATTTGATCATATTTCTACTAATTGCTAATCTTGGTAGGGTTAGGGTTTGGCTTGGAGTCATCTAAGTTATGCCTAATCTCTATAAAGGACATAATTTTATTGGTTCTAAGGATTCTTCCTCTGGCTCCTGTGGTAATTTTTTGTTGCAAACACGACATCCTTGCATCCAACCGTTGTAATGTTGGATTCCATGCCTTTATGTTAACGAAATTTGGTGCATCTCACCTCTTCTTTTTTGTCATATATTGTGTATTCTTCTACCTTCATGTTCAAAGTTCCTTGTGATGTTTCATTCATGTATGAGTGTGTTTTCTATGTTTTGGTTGTTGTCTTTTGAAAATATTTCTATGTAGTATCTAACAATCCCTAACCTTCATAATGTTCCTTGGAATTTCACAAAGTAAAGACCTATATAGACCTCTTGGCCTCTTTTATCCATATCTTTTTTTGTTCTAAAATAGGAAGAACTGCATTTCTATCTTTGTGTATTTCCTTCCATTTCCCTTTAATGCATTCCTTCTATCCCTTTTTCCTTGAGAGTTGATAAAGGAGGGTAATGGTAGGATTTTATGTGTTGGGTTTGACCCAAAAAATTGCACTTGGATTAGAAGAGGAAATTTAACTTCTCTAGAGATATAACCTCAACTACAAGTTCCCACACCTTGAGGTTATTTCCATTGTGTCATTGGAATACTAGACGTATGTTCAATAGGGTGCAATTTATTGTGACAATAGTTTTTGGCACACTCGATGGGACCATTCAAATTTGATCAACTTCATTTAATTTTGTTGAGGGAGTGGTACTACTCAAAAAATCCATCCATAAAGAGGAACCTAATAAAGTACCCAATGAATCTACATTCAAAGGAGGACATTACAATTAAATCGGTGACCCTATTGTAACCCATTAATCTTGGTTATAGATCAAACTTACAAATTTTATGCCAAGAATTCAAACTAGAGAATCTTCTAGAGGTAATTTTGAACACATTGAGCTAGCATTTTTTACTTCTAAATAAAAAAATAGACATTCTTTATCACCTATAAGGGGAAGTAGGAGTCCTACAATTCTATCCCCTAGAGCTTGATCCACACCAGCTATGGGTAGATTATTCAAGGCTAGAACATATTTTTCTCATACAAAAAAAACATTATTTCACATGGATGCCCCTAGAAATTAACCATTTTTCACTTTTAATGATGGTAGCCCTCTTGTGTTAGCCAAAAGAGATGACATACTATAAAATGCTTTGAAAAGTATTCCTCATTTCACTGGTGAGACATCTACCACTCCAATAGAGAATAGTAAATATGTGGCCAATATATGCTTTGTGCATAATATTACAAAAGATAATATGGTTGTTAGACTACTAGGAGCCTCCTTAAAAGGTAAAGCATTGCAACGGTACAATTTTTTGCAGCCTAACTACATTCACAACTTGGATGAGTTAGGTGAAAAATTATGTGAAAAATTAGAAGACAAGAGTGATCACTTTTCTTTGGTGGAACAATTGAAAACAATCAAAAGGGCACCCCATGAATTCATGGGAGATTTTAGGTTCATATTTATGAAGACGAGATATAATCCCTACCTTGGTGAAGCCTTTTCTAAATCATGCCTTCCTCTACTATTTAAGGTATTTTGAATAGTGATGTGGGTGTCATGATTTAGTCCGTGGGTGGGGTGACTCTACCAAATGAATATGAAATTTCTATCAGGGTAGATAATTGTCTAATACAAGTTGGGAAAGGTTTCCAATGCCTCTATTCCTAGATTTTATTCCATAACAACCCACATTAATCCCTATTCCAATTGCATCTACCAATCAACCATCTATTTTTGTTGCACCTAAAAATGAATTACATTAGGTTAATGCCCTACAAGTTTTTTTTGGAAATGATTTAGTGATAATTAAGAGGAAACAAGCTCAAAATAGAAAACCTTACCAACATTAGAATCAAAATTATTAGCAAAATAGACAGTCGTATCCTGGGAAAGATCAATGGAATTATGCTAAACCCTTAAATAGTGTAAATCTAGCTACTACTAGCACTTCAAAGGATCTTGTTCCAATTCAAAACAACTTAGCCTAAGAGCATGATTGGTGTTACCCATTTAATTAGCAACATGACTAAAATACATGTCAAAATGGAGAGTTTGTGCAAACTCTAATGCTTCAAAATGAAACCCTAGTTCTAGAGAAATAATTTGATGCAAATCAAGCAACTAATAATAGGAAATATCACATACTAGGAGACACCATGTTGGTCAAATGACACCACGATAATTTTTGTGGTATGAATTAAGTAGCCACTAATGTAGTTGAATAAAATACAAGATCAAAGAGATGAGTAGTGGATAATGGTACATCGTCCACCATTGGGAAAGTTTCAAATTACCAACCTTTTCAAGCCACTACAGTTTTTGATACCATTGGTAGGAAAACTCTGCTAAAAACACATCAGCCTATTGATAGGGGTAATAAAACCTTGGAGCAACCTCAAAGTGGCCTAGCTACAAGGATTGATCTTTCTTTTCCAAAGGTTTCTTCCAAGACCAATCAACTTCCCTTAAACATAGTTGATCAAATGAAGAAGGCTAACCTAAATGTCACCATGTCAAAATCTATATCCATTCCATCTAAGATGGATCTACTACAACAAGCTCTAAAGGAGAATAATCAACCAAACGATGTATTAGAAAAGGAACCAATCACTCCATCAATCTATCTAATGCAATCTAGAGAAGAAAGGAATCAAAGAAAAATCAATAAGCCACCTCCTTTATATTTATCTTTAATTATTGGGAATCATATAGTACATAATTGAATGATTGGTTTGGGATCTAGTAGCTTTCTTATGCCAAAGAAGATAATTGATAGCCTTGGCATAAAATATGAGTTTGTGGATGAGGGAATTGTAGAATTGGATGGTACTACTATCAAGATATAGGGGGTTATTAAAGATTTAAAATTGACCTTGCATGCATTCCCTAGTTGTATAGTGTTGCAATATATTTCGATCATTGACCTCCTTACCTTTCTTGCCATATGCCTATCTAGAGGATTCATTGCCAAGATAGGTGGATACCTATCTTTTCATTGGTCTCATATGTTATTTAGGATTAGATACAACATGAAGGTGAATATCAATGTTGAAACCATTATAAAGGATCATATTGAACCTTACACTCTAAGCCCTATATGTTGATGGTGTTTTTATGCACTTCTCAACACAGGTAATGCGTAGGTGAATTACCTCTCCTGAAAGACAGTCTTCCACAATCAAATTGCAGAACACTATCCCAAGGTCTCTCGGATGTCAGGTCCTGACGATGCTCGGAATATTTCAGTTGATTTATGTGATTTGTTGGAATCACAAGGTGGACTTATGGACGAGTTACAAAGTGGGAAAGTTGGATAAGCAAATGGAGTTTTTAAGTTGGGAAAGTTGTTGAGTGTTTACTGCATGTTCAAATAGTAGTTTGGAACTCCATTTCAACATCAAATTTAGCTTTACAATGTGCAATGATCCTTTCCTAAGGTTACTTATTAAAAAAAAGGAAAAAGGGAAGGGAAGAGAAAAGGTTCCTGGGTCTAAAACAACGAATGAACAGTGATCATGGAGGCTGTTACAGTAGACAAACTCCCTAAACTGGGTTTTGCTTGGCCAAGAGGATCCTACAGTTACACAAAACCAGTGCAATCTTCTAAGGACTGCAGATTTTCAGTTTGCATACACACATCATGAACATGCAAGTGAACTAAGTTGCAGCAATCAAATAAAGAAGCCCAGACTAACTTTGCATAGCAGCTTGTCATCAACAAGTGCCAAAAGTATGAGCTAGAAATTCATCAAATACTGTAACAGCATTGTCCATCATCACATCCATTCAAGAAACTACAACTAAAACTAACTTGGAAGGTAGAACCATGCACACATAATGATAAAACTCAAAAATAACACCCATAGATCATGCAATGTTGCTTTCTATTGCTGCAAAATGTTTTTACAACAACTCTCCAACACTTACAAATGAGGGGAAGACCCCTATTTATAGTTTACCAAATCCCAAATGAATGGCTATGATTGAGTTACATTGTGTGGCTCAGATTCAATTACATCAGGGCTTCACCTATCCCACAATATTCAGTAATTCAAAATACATTTTTGTCTTTTCCCTATTCTGTCTTGTAGTGGCTAGTCACTGTAACAATTTTGTATTCTAGTTGATTTTCCTTTTACTGTAACTGAAATTGATTGAAAGCCACCTTCTCCTGATGGAATTTCAGCATTACTCATTAGATCAAATGGTTCTATCGACAGACCCATGGTAGGCTCCTTGAAATCTGAAATGAGAGGCCGAAATGTTGTTTTAGGAATGCTGATTTGAAAACAATGAACAAAGCATGGAACTCCGGATGGTATTTCCGGGCTGCAACTTTGGAATTTGAAAGTTCCAAGGAGGATAAGATCTAATTTTACCATCTGGGTCGAAGTCCATTTTTGATTTGGAGGTGCACTTGTACGTTTCAGAAACACGAGGCCGGAATGCCGTTATAGGAATGCTGTTTTGAAATGGCCGACAAAGCACAGAACTTTGGATGGTATCTCCCAGCTGCAAATTTGGAATTTGAAAGGTCAGGGAAGGATAAGACCCCATTTTAGCATCTGGGTCAAAGTCTTTTTTTTATTTGGAGGTGCGCTTATACGTTCCGAAAATGTGAGGCCGAAATGCTGTTGTA
This sequence comes from Sequoiadendron giganteum, assembly GCA_007115665.2. Taxonomy (NCBI): domain Eukaryota; kingdom Viridiplantae; phylum Streptophyta; class Pinopsida; order Cupressales; family Cupressaceae; genus Sequoiadendron; species Sequoiadendron giganteum. The sequence goes on along the minus strand of CM021109.1, from coordinate 126,531,301 downwards.
GGAATGTTGTTTTGAAACGGCCGACGGAGCACAGAACTCCAGATGGTATTTCCCGGCTCCAATTTTGGAGTTTGAAAGGTCAAGGGAGGATAAGACCCCATTTTAGCATTTGGGTCGAAGTCCGGTTTTGATTTGCAGGTGCGCTTGTACGTTTCAGAAACATGAGGCCGGAATGTCACTGTAGGAATGCTATTTTGAAATGGTCGACGAAGCACGAGACTCTGGATGGTATTTACCTACTGCAATTTTGGAATTTGAAAGTTCCAGGGAGGATAAGACCCCATTTTAGCATCTGGGTCAAAGTACGGTTTTGATTTGGAGGTGGGCTTGTACGTTTTGGAAACATGAGGTTGGAATGTTGTTTTGAAACAGCTGACGGAGCACGGAACTCCGGATTGTATTTCCCAGCTGCAATTTTGGAATTTGAAAGTTCCAAGGAGGATAAGACCTCATTTTAGCATCTGGGTCAAAGTTAGGTTTTGATTTGGAGGTGCGCTTGTACGTTCCGGAAACATGAGGTCGGAATGCTGCTGTAGGAACATTGTTTTGAAATAGTCGACGGAGCACAGAACTTCGGATGGTATCTCCCGGCTGAAAATTTGGAATTTGAAAGTTGTAGGGAGGATAAGACCCCATTTTAGCATCTGGGTCGATGTCTGTTTTTGATTTGGAGGTGCACTTGTACGTTCCGAAAACGTGAGGCCGAAATGCCGCTGTAGGAATGCTGTTTTGAAACGGCCGACAGAGCACGAAACTCTGGATGGTATTTCCCGGTTGCAATTTTGGAATTTAAAAGTTCTAGGGAGGATAAGACCCCATTTTAGCATCTGGGTCGAAGTCCATTTTTGATTTGGAGTTGCGCTTGTACGTTTCAAAAACATGAGGCCGGAATGCTACTTTAGGAATATTGTTTTGAAACAGCCAACGAAGCATGAAACTCTGGATGGTATCTCCCTGCTGCAAATTTAGAATTTGAAAGGTCGCGGAAGGATAATACCCCATTTTAGCATTTGGGTTGAATTCCGTTTTTGATTTGGAGGTGCGCTTGTACGTTCCGGAAATGTGAGGCCGGAATGCCGCTGTAGGAATGCTGTTGCAGGAAAACAGTTTTGGAATTTTCAAAACTTCCTGAAACTTAATAAAACCTTGGCAGTTCTTTTAGGCACCACAAAAAAATCCAAAATCCATAGGAAATCTATCCCCAAAGTCAAATAATGAAGGAAAAAGTGAATCAAGCGAGTGGGAGGGGTGAAGCCCGAAAAACCCAAGACTTAGCTATTTTTTATTTTAGGGGCAAAATATGGTTAGCCAAAAATGAGACTTTGAAGGGCATGTTGACCAACTAGGATAGAAAAATGAGGGGCACGCAAAATGAGATGAGAGAAAAGAAGCCTGTTGGGAGCGAAAAAAGAGGGTCCCTACCAACGGTGGGGCGTGTGTGCGAAATATGCACAACAAATGGTGACTCACTAAGGGAAATGCTCTAGAGCATTTCGATGAAAAATTGGAATCACGAACCCATAATCTTTGGTTCCGACCTTCATGCTAGGGAAAACAAGCCAAACACTCAACCAAAGGATCAAAACCACTAGTTAACCCAACCTTTAGTATGCTGAAAATCCCAAGTGTGTGCAACTATGTTAATTTCCATCCTTCAGTTGCTGCAAGAACCTAAGCTCCATCAAGTTAAGCTACGTAGTTTATTCTAACTCCAAAAGCATCCAGGACATTGTCTCACTGCCAGTCAGGCGTCCATAGCCTCGACGAGGTTGTCGCTATGATTCTCCTGAATATTGCTCTACTGTCAGCTGGGCGTCCATAGCCCCAGTAGAGTTATTCGTATGCCCCTGAAAAGTTGAATTTCTCTCCTTTTGATTTTAAATATTTTTCTTTCTTTCTTTTGTTTCTTTTTCTCTTTTCAGTTCTTTTATTTCAACCTGCAAACAATGAAGCTCACGCTCAAGGCTGAGAATCATAGTGGCGTTGGAGCAGAATTTTAGATTTTTTACTTAACTAGACTTCACAAAGGGCCTACAGTGACCGTCAAATTCTTAAAATTTGTAAGAGATATAAGATTCAAGAATGCTTCAAAACTAGACCAACCAACGACTTATGCACTTTGAATCAAACATCTAGATCACTTGATACTAACAGAAGATCCTCACCATCCACTCTGAAAACTTGATTAGAGTTTGACAAAGAAATACATAGAACAACCCCAGCTGAGAAGAATGGTTGTTGTGTGCACAGATGCACCCAGCCAAAAATAGAGGGACCCCAAAGAAAGCGGCAGCAAAGCGAGAGCAAACAAAAGAAAATGAAAAGCAAACACCAAAATGAGACAGCGAAAGAAAACAACGAAAGAAAACACCCCAAAGCAAGCAACCTACAACAAACCAACTAACCTAAGGAAAGAAGGAAAGCGGAGTATTTACAAGAAACCTACACTACTCAAAACGAGTTATGTACAAAGATATTTACAAAGAACTATGTTCAAGCAAAGCCAATTGATACTCATGCCCATTGAATTTTGCAATGCATAGACAAGCAAATGGGCAATCGTTATAGTTCTATACCATGCAGATTTATCCTTATATTCAGAGGGAATACATTCAATATGGCAGATTTCAAATTCTACCCCAACATCACAAAGAATCAACAATTGAGGAGGCTCATTAAACCCATGATTAATCCATAAGCACATATGTTTTTCCTCACTCCCATAATCAAAATGATAAGTGTAGCTATGAAAATTAATAGGAGGAAGGAAGGATAAAACCTGGATTTTGTCACATGGAGGTGGCAACATTTGACAATCAAGAGAAAGCACTACATCATCAGTCTTTGCATTAGCAACCTCTGGCGGGCATGGTGGAGGGCACAACACTTTAGGAATCAATTCTGCATAAGGCAAGATGGCGGGGCAGCAAACACTTCTTCCATGTCTTGCATGGGATCAATAATCCCCCTTGGTAGTTCTTAAAAAAGAAGTACTTCATCATATTGATCATTCGCAAACTTGGGATCCACTTGATTGTTGTCTCGAAAAGGTAGCACGTTGTCCCATCTCCTTTCCCAAGTGTCGAACCTATCTTCAAAATGCTCAATATCATGGGATGATGACATGTACGAATCTGTCCTGTTGCAGCCATCTGAATAAGGAGGATCCACAATGATCATGGTGGAAGGACTCCAAGTTGCATCTTGTAGTCGACTGGGTGCTTCATCTCTATTGGCAGCTATCTCAACACCCCCGCCTTTGTTTTCTCCTCTTTTTTTGTTCATGCAACTCATAATGACGTTCACTCATTTCCCCTTGCTCACTATCGCTATAAACGAAGAAGGAACCCCTCTCCTAGTCCAGAAACTCTTGTGCATCACCATTCGGAGGCTTAAGGAGTATGCCCTCATCACTACCATCTTCTGGGATGTGTTCTTCCTCGATATGAGCATACCTTCGCAGCACAACTCCCAATGGAAAGAAGTCATCAATTGATGGTACCTCATCATGGGGGCCAAAATTTACTATGTGATTTTCCCACAAAGACTCACCATAAAGCCCATCGTCCATGGCGCACAAATGTTCTTCAAGAGGAAATTTTTTTTGATGATTGGTGGACAACATTCTAGTTTGATCTACTTGATCACTCAAAAGCTCGAGATTGTATTGTTGTACTCTTTTTATTGCTGTCCCAACATTGTCTTGAGGATTGCCTTCAACTAAGTTGTCACTTGGCTCGGGCTCTTGATCCTCATGTTCCATCCATGAAGCCACTTCAGGGAGTGGTGTGCTCGGCTGCCTTGCTTGTTCTCTGACTTGCTTCATGGCTTCTTGGCACATTTCGCATGTGAACTCAAAGTGGGATGAATCATGGAGCCTACACCATCTTGGTAGCAGCAATACCTCCAAATCCACCTGAGATTTTAGCTCTGACCAATCTTTTGCTAATCTGGAGATGAGCTAGTCATATATTTCTGCTACTGGGTCCTCATCATCACTTTCTGCTGTCCTAAGGTTGTCAACCTCTTCCTCTTGTTGATTTTTAGCATTTTCATTGGCTGCCCCAGCATATACTGCTACAAACTTGATTGACTCATCCTCAACTACCAATGGCTCCTCTTCTTGAGTGGAGGACCGCCCCTTACTGGTGAAGGAGATGCTTTTCAACTCCATTCCTAGTGAACCTTCACCAAAGCTTTCTGTTGTCCCAAGGAAATCAACTTCTTCCTTTTCATTTTTAGCTTCAACGTTTGTTGTCCCAACATCTATTTCTATGGAGCTTCTTGGTCTATCTGCAATGTGTTGTCCTCCAGATGCTGATAGTTTTTCTGCCTCATGGGATGACTCATTCTCCTTGCCAGTTGGTTGCTCCAACCTGCTCAAATTTCCTTTGACTTGGGTGATGATGTTTGCACATGACAAGCAAGTAAATTTTGAATGTGGTGCATTGTGAAATCTGCACCAACTTAACATTAGTGCTTCCTCCAATCTTGGTCTATCTCTACTGCCCAAACATTCTTGGATCAGCTCTTCAAATGCCTTGACTATCATGGTTGTCAATTCTTCCTTCGGGTCTGCAAGGGCTAAAGGCTGATATATTTCCCAAAAGGGAATCTCTCCTTACAAGGCTCTTTCAATTCTACTCAAGAAGGTTAGACACTCCAATTCATTGTGTCTACAAGTGCAATGGATCCTACACTTATCTACCAATGCAAATTGCTGCAACGACCTTCTCAATCTCCTATTTAAATCCGCATGTAGCTGAGTGATGCTGATTTGCACGTGTTGCTCCATTTTGACTCAGCTTCTTTTTGCCTTCAAAATTTTCTGATTTTATGTTTTAGCATTAAAAGAGATCTCTCTATCTCAAATTTCTTCTTTGAAAGTGCTCTTATCAAAATCCAACATTCAACTTTGTAGCCTCAACATGTCGGCCATCCTTCTAGCACCAGTTCTATTGATGGTGTTTTTATGCACTTCTCAACACAGGTAATGTGTAGGTGCATTACATCTCTTGAAAGACAATCTTCCACAATCAAATTGCAGAACACTATCCCAAGGTCTCTCGGATGTCAGGTCATGATGATGTTTGGAATATTTCAGTTGATTTATGCAATTTGTTGGAATCACAAGGTGGACTTACGAATGAGTTACAAAGTGGGAAAGTTGGATCAACAAATGGATTTTTTAAGTTGGAAAAGTTGTTGAGTGTTTGCTGCAGGTTCAAACAGCAGTTTGGAACTCCATTTCAACATCTGATTTAGCTTTACAATGTGCAATGAACGTTGCCTAAGGTTACTTATTAAAAAAAAAGAAAAAGGGAAGGAAAGAGAAAAGGTTTCTGGATTTGAAACTAGGAATGAACAATGATCATGGAGGCTGCTACAATAGACAAACTCCCTAAACTGGGTTTTGCTTGGCCAAGAGGATCTTACAGTTACACAAAACTAGTGCAATCTTCTAAGGACTGCAGATTTTCAATTTGCATACACATATCATGAACATGCAAGTGAACTAAGTTGCAACAATCAAATAAAGAAGCCCAGACTAACTTTGCATAGCAGTTTGTCATCAACAAGTGCCAAAGTATGGGATAAAAATTCATCAAATACTATAACAGTAATGTCCATCATCACATCCATTCAAGAAACTACAACTAAAACTAACTTGGAAGGTAGAACCATGCACACATAATGAGCAAACTCAAAAGTAACACCCATAGATCATGCAATGCTACTTTCTATTGCTACATAATGTTTTTACAATAGCTCTCCAACACTTACAAATGAGGGGAAAACCCCTATTTATAGTTTATCAAAGCCCAAATGAATGGCTATGATTGAGTTACATTGTGTGGCTTATATTCAATTACATTAGGGCTTCACCTAACCCACAATATTAAGTAATTTAAAATACATCTGTCTTTTCCCTATTCTGTCTTGTAGTGGCTAGTCACTATAGCAGTTTTGTCTTCTAGTTGATTTCTCTTTTACCGTAATTGAAATTGACTGAAAGCCACCTTCTCCTAATGAAATTTCAACATTAATCATTGGATCAAATGGTTCTATTGACGGACCTATGGTAGGCTCCTTGAAATTGGAAATGAGAGGCCGAAATGTTGTTTTAGGAATGCTGATTTGAAAATGACGAACAAAACATGGAACTCCGAATGGTATTTACGGGCTGCAACTTTGGAATTTGAAAATTTCAAAGAGGATAAGATCTAATTTTACCGTCTGGTTCAAAGTCCATTTTTTATTTGGAGGTGCGCTTGTACGTTTCGGAAATAGGAGGCCAGAATGCCGCTATAGGAATGTTGTTTTGAAACGGCTGACGGAGCACGAAACTCCAGATGGTATCTCCCGATTGCAAATTTGGAATTTAAAAGGTCAAAGGAGGATAAGACTCCATTTTAAAATCTGGGTTGAAGTCCATTTTTTATTTGGAGGTGCGCTTGTACGTTCTGGAAACGTGAGGCCGGAATGCCACTGTAGGATTACTGTTTTGAAACGACTGATGGAGCACGAAACTCCGGATGGTATTTCCTGGCTAAAATTTTGGAATTTGAAAGGTCAAGGGAGGATAAAACCCCATTTTAGTATCTGGGTCAAAGTCTGGTTTTGATTTGGAGGTACGCTTGTACGTTCCGGAAACACGAGGCTAGAATGCCACTGTAGGAATGTTGTTTTGAAATGACCGACGAAGCACGAAACTCCAGATGGTATTTCCCAATTGCAATTTTGAAATTTGAAAGTTCTAGGGAGGATAAGACCCTATTTTAGCATCTGGGTCGAAGTCCAGTTTTGATTTGGAGGTGCGCTTGTACGTTCCGGAAACATGAGGTCGGAATGCTGTTTTCAAACGACCGACGGAGCATGGAATTCTGGATGGTATCTCCCAGATGAAAATTTGGAATTTGAAAGTTCTAGGGATGATAAGACCCCATTTTAGCATCTGGGTCGAAGTCTGTTTTTGATTTAGAGGTGCACTTTTATGTTCTGGAAATGTGAGGTCGGAATGCCGTTGTAGGAATGCTGTTTTGAAACGGTCGACGAAGCACGGAACTCCGGATGGTATTTCGTGGCTGCAATTTTGGAATTTGAAAGTTTTGGGGAGGATAAGACCCCATTTTAGCATCTGGTCCAAAGTCCATTTTAAATCTGGAGGTGCGCTTGTATGTTCCGGAAACACGATGCCGGAATGCCTCTGTAGGAATGCTGTTTTGAAATGGTCGACGAAGCATGGAACTTTGGATGGTATCTCTTAGCTGAAAATTTGGAATTTGAAAGGCCAGGGGAGGATAATACCCCATTTTAGCATCTGGGTCAAAGTCCATTTTTGATTTGGAGGTGCGCTTGTATGTTATGGAAACGTGAGGCCGAAATGCCTATGTAGGAATGCTGTTGCAAGAAAATAGTTTTGGAATTTTCAAAACTTCCTGAAACTTAATAAAACATTGTCAGTTCTTTTAGGCACCACAAAAATATCCAAAATCCATAGGAAATCTATCCCCAAAGTCAAAGAATGAAAGAAAAAACGAATCGAGCAAGCGGGGGGGGCGAAGCTCGAAAAACTCAAGACTTAAGTCATTTTTTATTTTAGGGGAAAAATATGGTCAGCAAAAAATGAGACTTTCAAGGGCACATTGACCAACTAGGACAGAAAAATGAGGGGCACACAAAATGAGACGGGAGCAAAGAAACTCGCCGGGAGCGAAAAAAGAGGGTCCTTACCAACAGTGGGGCGTGTGTGCAAAATATGCACAACACTATACACATTAATTGCATATTGTATGGTCAAGAGGATGAGTGTATTGTTCACAAGCCTGCTACTCTTGTGGAGAAGATTCTTGATTTTTTTTTAGATGAATGGGGTAGTGTTTCAATTTGAGACACGCCAGAGCTGAAATATAGGAGATTGGTCGTGACACCTAATGCATCCATGAAAAGATGCTCATATCCCCAATCTCATAAAAAACTCAAGAAGATCTGGGGGGATTATGGTAGCTATTTTTAATGGTTTGAGAAACAATAATGGTGCAGGTTTTATGATTCTATTATCCCTAAGTAAGGCTAAGTATAACTTGAATTTTAGAATTTATTTTAGTTTCATTGAAATTGTGGCTAAGTATGAGGCCCACATCCAAGGTATCCAACTTGCACAAAAAAATAACATCACATTCCTACAAGTATTTGGTGATAGTGAACTAGTTGGTCATCAAGTTAGAACTCAAAACTCAACCAAGAATGGTTTGATCAAATCCTACAACCATAGGGTTTAGAATTTGATTGAGGCTTTTGAAGGTTTCAACATACAGATAATTGTCAGAGGTAAGAATAAACATGCTGACAGGCTTGCAATAATTGGTACATGTTGTGTGGTCTCACAATACACCTCATTTTGGAAAAATGTGGACCCTTTTTTTTCCTTGTTCCCTTTCACTTTCATTTGCTTTGGTTTTGTTCTATGGCTTGGTCGATTCTTGCTCTCTTTTCTTAAACTTGTTTGGTGCTTATTTTGCCCTATATTTTCTTTCCCAGATTCAGTTTTTGATCTTGTTATAAAGTTTGATATATTACTGGAAACCAAAATCTTAAAGTTCTATGATTGCATGAAAGTGAATTGTATCTTCAGTTGGTCTTAACCTCGCTCAGTAAGTTGTTGACCAAAAGTGTCAATCTCGGTGATATATTTTATTCTTATATTGGAGTCTAGTAATTTTATTTGTAACTCAAAAAATAGAGGGTTTCTTTTGAAATGTTTTGTTCTCTCTTGAGCTTGGTTTTCGGTCTTTTCTTTCAATTTAGTTTGTGTTTTCTCTCTTAATATTGGAGGTAAGTTCCCCAGATCCTGATACTTCTCCTAAAAATATACCAGAAGTTATTAATCTCGGTGATCATAAATTGATCATGTATATTTAATGGCCTATGGCTTGCAAATGATTAGAGTGACACCAGAGTGCCACATATGATCACCACATCATCTTTCTCCTTTAGTAGTGAGCCCATGCAAAAATTCTAGGTGTTCATAATTTGAACCCTAATCTGTAATGATTGCACATTTATTCAAGAAATTAATGAATTGTAATAGTTAATTAATGAAGGTGGAAAACTAATCATGTACTTGGCATCACCTTAAGCATACAATTGCTTTTGTAACAACCTACTTCATGTCATGCTACCAATTTGCAAAGGACATTGAAATAAAAAATAATACTAGCACACAAGAAAGGTAAATTTTGAGAAACCAAGAACACAACTACCAAGGGTTTTGGAGTTTCATTTCAAAGATCATCATTATTAGCCAGAACTAGGTATTTTTTAAATAACTAATTTTATGTTAGCAATTTTCATGTATGGAGATCTCTAAAGATGTTTTTTACCTTTAAAAATTGAAATGAAGATTATTCTTTGATTTTGAGTTCAACTGAAAGGTGAATGAAAGTTTTATAAAGTTTAAGAAATTTTGGGTTAAATTTAACCCTAACTCACACATAAGGCACACATTTGAAAATACAAAAAACACCAATGAAAATGAGTACTTCTGACGCAAGAGCATAAGATGAATTGAAGTATTGCAATTCACAATCCATACCAATCAATGTGGTAGTGAAAAACACTCATATAGGGTGCTTTTTTGATGTTGAAATTTGCACTTGGGTACGATAGGAAAATGCTTCTTAGCATACTGGGAATGTTATAAAATGTGATTTATTTTTAGCAGGAGGGTTTTTGCCAGCAATGGAGGCCCTTGAATTGGTTACACAATGTATTAATTATTATAACCCTGATAAAAGAGTTGTTGAGAAGGAAGGAAAAGTTTATGCAAATCTCATGTCGAAAGGAATTATGTACACATTTGGGCTTCCTACTTTCACTCAGATGTACTATATTGATATAAAGGTGAAGGCTAGGACATATCAGAGAGCTAAGGATCAAAATAGGGAAATTATTAGTACCTAATGGTGCCAAGAGACAATTACACCATAGAACAAAGTAATTCAAAGGTCTATGTTCAACCAAGAAATTCAAGATATTATAACTCTGCTAAGCAAGATGGCTGGTTTAAGAGATTCCAGTAAATTTGAACCTTGGATGTTTGTAATAATATCCATATTGATGGAGAATCCATGCAAATGCATGGGGGAAAATTTACTAGTGACAAATTATATGAATAGATAAAAACATTTCCCAAAACCAAATGTTTTTATTTGCCTTCACATTTGATTTATTCCTGTGCCCTGGGGGCAAACAAAGAAGGGTTGAAAAGAGTTGGTACTCTGGGTAGGGAAGTTGGAAATAGTTTGATATATGCTCATTTACCCCCCAAATCACTATCCATGGATATAAAGAGAGTTATAGGAGAGTTAATGACGTGTTCTCCATGAATCTGGTTAGAACAATGGAAGGTGATAAATCTAAAATATTTTCCTTTGAGGCACAAAGTGTTATTAAACCAATGGGAAGCTAGTATATTCAGTTCCCCACATACTCCTAAATTAGAATGGAAAGGTTTAATGAACATCCACTTATGTTGCCTAGGTACCCAACATATAAAATTGTTTTATTAGAATTGGGAAGACAATTAAAATTGTCTCAGGCTCTTTATAATAAGGCTCACAAGAATACCTCTTTTAGATTTCCTATAATATTAGGGAATTATAAATGCAATGCAATAAGGGTGTCTGACTTATGTGAAGAATAATTGAGAACATATGATTTTGAGTTTTTTCCACTTCAAGTAATGTACTACGATCCTGAAGGGAATATTGCCAAGACTGTTGCTGGTTACTGTGCTCATGTCCAACACCTAGAAGATTATTGGCTTAATTGTGAAGATGAGCACAAATTAAGGTTGAGAAAATATGAAATATTATCTTTAGAATCTACTTGGATTCTTATGCTTCATGATATTCCAGACTAGATGGAAGATGATGATGGAGAAGTGTTGAATAAAGCCTATAATGAAGATAGGATGTATGATGAACCTATTCCAGACCCTGATTATGAGGACAAAGAAATGATATCAATTGATGAGCTCTCTACACTAGTTCTATTACACAATCAACACTGCATAAATGATTTTTGTAAAGCCTTGAGAGATAGAGGAATTGAGACCATGTTCTCAAAAGATAAGAGAAGAAAATAAATAAATTAATGAAACTACATTTGAGAGTGGGGAACTTGCTAGAAAGAAAAGGAAAACTAGTGAGGTGGCTCCTGGTATAAGAATTGAAGAGAAAACCCCTAACATTTGAAAACAAGAAGTTTCAATGAAGCCATTTGATAAGCAGAGGGATGCAAAATTGAATAAAGATAAATCAAAAGTAAGAACTAAAGGCACATCTTCCTCTACAACAAAACCAAGAACTAAACTAGTTATTGAAGAAGAAATAGGAGTAATAGAAAATTTTGGTACATAGATAAGGTCTGCATCACTATTTACTTCGCTTCCCTCTATTAATATGGATAATGTGAAATAAGCATTGGGAGGAAATTTTGTGGTCTTAGATGAAATTTTTGAGATAAATGAGGGTAGAATTAAGGAACAAATGGATAAATGGGATGCCATGTGGGAGAATATAAAATAAAAGAAGTCCAAAGAGAAAACCATGGTACAATTAGTGATAGAAGAAATTCCTGATATAGGGTCCACCCCTATAAATATTGAAGAAGAAGATTTCATACAAGGAATGCTCACCTTAGAAGTGGGGAACCCTGATATTTTTGAGATGGAAAAATAAGAGACTACATAACAAGATCCTATTGATGAAACAATTGTTGAAGATGCTTTTGATTCCTAGCCTTCACTTGGGAATGTGTCAAATGATAATGAACAATCATGGGTCTTTGAAAAATTAGAAGAAGACTGGGTTGTAGCTAAAGTTGAAAACGAATAAGCTACACAAGTTTTAGGTGAAGAAGTTGAAAATGAAGAAAATTTTGATGTAGCAAAGAATAAAGAAGGTAATGTTCAAGAAATTGATATTGAACATCTAGATAGATAGGAAAATGTAAGTCTCCAAATAGAGGAGGTAGTTTCAAATCTTAGTAATCTCGAATCTATGCCATAAATTGTTAAAGAAATTCCCATTTCAAAAGAAGTAACAAATAAAGCTAAATAAATAAGAGAAGAGATTCCTGAATCTAGTGAAAATTAGTAATGCTACAGAGGTAGAGATAAATAATGATGCACCTAACTGGTTGATCAGGGAATTGTCTTCCCCAATGGAAGTGAAAATATTGCCTCTAGACTTTAATATTTTTCTATAGGAAATAGATACTCCAAAGCCTAGGTGCAGAGCTAAATCAAAATATGTCATACAAATAAATACAGATGGTGACATAATCATCCATATAGCTACTCCAATAGCTGATAAAAATAGACATGAAATAATGCCTAAGGAGTATAAGATAACAAGTATTAATCTTAAACACTCATCCTAGAAGCAAGAGTTGGATGAAATAAAGGTGAACTTGGATTCCACTATTTCTATTGTACAAAAGTATAAGAATAAGAAAAGAGAATTGAAAAAATGGGTTGCTACCTTAGAACATTTTATAAAATCGCTAACCCTATCTGGTGAAGCATAGACTGAATTTCCCCAACATCCAATACTAATGTCGCACAAACAGGTGGATGCAATTGCAATGTTCCACCACAAAATGAATTTATTTGAAGAATGGATAGAGTATTTGGTAAAACAAGGGGAAGAATCCATCACAAATGCAATAGGAAAATATAAGGAAGCATATTGTTGGTCTGAAAAATCCAAAAGATTTGAAAGTGAATGAAAGGTTCGTCAAGAAAAAAATTGGTATTGCAAAGAAAAATATTGAAATTCTCATACAAATGGATGTCCAAGGTTTAATGAAAGGAAACATAATGTCAAAGAAAGAAGCTCCATTGCTATAAATATGGAATAAATAATTGAAGGGAGAAAGTGACATGTTGATGCAATGTGTTAGAGGATTTGAAAAATTCACCATGGAAAGTGGAAAATTGCTTGATAAGTATCAAGATTTTATTGAATTGTTAGGACAAGAGGGTAAAGAAACTAAAGCTTTCAAAGAATGAATCAAAAGAATAAATACATACCCTATTCAATTATTCCCTCAGGAGGTCATAGATGAGATCATATAGTGTAGGAACAATGTAGAGAAATATGAAACAAATAGAGTGCTAATAAATGATATAATTCCTGCAAGTATTAGAAGAATATACTAGGCTTAAACTCACTTGGAAGGCTATACAAGTGATTTTAAAAGAGCATATGCATGAAGCATTGGGTACTTTCTAAGAATATCAATTGAAGAAAGATAAAGAAATGATCTCAGAGCCCAAGCTTGAGTCTTGAATGATAGAAGATACTAGATACCAGAGGTGTTGTAATGATATTTCTTTTACAGTTTTGCAGGTTGTTCTCGATCCTGGTGGATGTTTTTGGTCTGATATTTAGAAGGATGCAAATAGCCTTGGTTTTTGTAGAGTATTGCATACTGAAATAAGAAGTGAAGAGTGTTGTTTTTGATGAAGTAAAACCTTTGACTTCATCTAGAATATTATAAATGATAGTTGGCATATGCCACATGCTATCTTTTGATTTACTATTTCTGATTCTCTGGATAAAATTTAAGTTTGAACTCTTGGGGTGTTGTTCCTATAAAAGGCCATTTATTGCTTTATTTTCATTTTATGTTCATAATTTGTGGATGTCAAAAGAGCCAAAACTTCTCTAAGTTTTGTTATTTTTTCTTGTTTTTTGAATTATTTATGTCTAAAAACTTGTATGCACGTAGAAATTAATTAATATCAGAGCCTATTTGATAGCTACCTATCTCATGAATCTTTTGTAGTTGGTTTTGTTAGTTTATCCAAACAAGACTGTATGCTACGTCATTTAAGGGTGCATGCAAAACCTACTCGATTTCCAAAATAAAATCCTCTCTTTAAAAGCTTGCACTATTTTATATGTAGTTGTGAATCAATCTGGTGAAGTATAAATAAATTTGCTTTGATTTAATTAATTCTTTGGGGCATGCATGGAGAATAATCGGGAGAAATTTTTATTTTCAGTATTTTATGCTTTATTTTAGAGTAGATGTTTATATTTTTGGAAATGTTCCAAAAAATAGATGAATGGAGGGAAATTTATTGAAAATATTTTATTTTCTATGAAATTGCTGAATGCTTAAAGCTAAATCTACTTAAGTGATAGCAAATGAAATTGTTGATGTTCATGAAATATTATTTTAAATATATTTATTTCATGATGTTATTTTTATGAATGAATTGGAAATCTTGTGTAAAAATCTTATGATTCTTGATAAAACCAAAACCAATCATAATCCCTTTGAGATTAACAAAAAAATTACATCATACCCTAGAGTGAATCTAGTATGATCATGACCTGATTACCAGAGACTTGGGATTGAAATCAGTCAATATTTTATTCTGTTAAGGTAGATTCCCCCTTTAGATTGTCTTGTTACATATCTTTCAAGAAGGATAAGCTCTTTGTGGTTTTCATGTGAATATTTTTGTTCACCTTGTTGCTGCGAGTGAAATCATCGTCAACAGTACACAACTAAATATTCAAACCAAACCTTGAAAAATCCCTAATGTTTACTAAAATTTTCAATATCGTCATCATGTTTCTCCTCCAAATGAAGGAGTTGGGAAAGGTGAGATTCTAACTTATCCCCTTCATTATAGTATTAATTGATAAATTTTAAGGTGGGTATTTTTAGATGGATTGGGAAAAAAGGCTCTAGACCATACACCAGATGGTAAGGAGATGTTCCTAAGGCTACCTTCTTGCATGTGCGATTTTCCCATAGAGAAAAAAATAACTATGGGTGCCAGTCCTTAAGATTTTTATCTAGAAATTTATGTATGATAGTTAAAAAGTTCTTATTAGTTGATTTAGCTAGGACATTACCCTGAGGATAATAACTGGATTCGAATTTCAAAGTAATTCCATAATCAAAATCCCAACTAGAGAATTTCAAAGATGCAAATGTAGGACCATTATCACAAATTAATAAAAATGGACACCCAAAAGGTGTTACAATATGGTCTTCAAGAAACTTAATTACTACCTCAACAGTGTATTATTTATATGTTATAACATTTTTCTATCTAATACAATAATCGATAGTGGTTAGAATATACCTATGGCCCACAAGTGAAGGAGAATTGATCATACCGATAAAATCGAGTCCCCATTGTGCAAAGGGACATACCTTGACCACTAGCTGAAGAGGAACAAAAACATACCTTTTCTTGTTCTTAGTTTTTTAGCATGTGTGACAAGTGGGAACATGTGAGTGTGTATAATGAAACAAGGTAGGCCAATAATACCCTTCTCTTAAGATCTGATGTGTAGTAGCAACTCTCAAACCATGACCTATCCCAAATTTGTTATGAAAATCGTTCAACATAGTAGATGCCTCCTATTTGCCAAGGCAACTTAAGTAGATACGCTCATTATTCTTCTTATTTATCACTTCTCCATTAAGCATAAAGATATTAATTTTAAGTTGCAAGGAACACCTTTGAATGACATTCAATTGGGATGGATAGTGTTGCTTGAGCAAGTAAAAGCTAATATCATCATACCATTCATCCAAAGAGACATCTTCAAGATTATACTATTGTGCGGTGAGCCCGAATCAATTTTTATCATAGTGCATGTTAATGATTGTCCTTAAACCAACTTCATTGGCTAAATCTCTAGATCAAATTCTTGTAACATGGTAACCCACTTACCCATAAATTTCCATAAGTCATTTTTTATTATTAATATCTTTCTAGCAAGGTCGAGAACAATTCCTTTTTTTTTTCCTTAAAATGTAGTACCTAAATTTTATAACTACCTACACTAAAGCACAAACCTATTTTTCTATATTCAAATATCTCAATTCAACATCTTTAAAGGGGACACTCATGAAAGCTATTAGGCACTCATCCCTAGGTTCCTTCTTTTGTGTAAGAATTGTACCATAGGGATAATCTAAGGCAAATGAATAAATATAGAAGGGCATAACATAATTTGGACTTACCAACACTAGAGCATTAACAATTTCCTGCTTGATTTCTTCAAAATCCCATTTAGCTTCCAGAGTCTACTCGATATTTGTATCTTTCTTTAACATGACATTCATAGTTTTAACCATTTCTATAAACCCCATGATAAAGTTTTACACAAAGTTGATCTTACCGAAGTATGATTTAAGATTCTTCTTCCTTGTTGGTGGTTGGATTTTCAAGATAGCTTGAAATCTTTTAGAATCGATCGAAATCCCCTTCTATAAAATAATATGGCCTAATAATTTTCCTTCAACGACCCCAGAAATGTACTTCTTGGGGTTCAACAAGATACCGGACTCCCTACATCTCTGGAACACTTTTCATAAATCTAATGCATGATCTTCTCATCTCTTTGAAAAACATTGTCAGATAATCCATGTAAATAATTATGCATTTTCTGACTAATTATTTTAAGGCTATATTCATGGCTTGTTGGAAAGTTTCCCTTGCATTGACCAATCCAAAATGCATCCACTAGTATGCAAAATTTCACCATTTGGTGGTAAAGGTTGTTTTCAATCTATTCTTGTGTGCTACTAACACTTTCTTATATCCTGAATATCCATCTAGAAATGACATCATTTGGGACCCATTCAAAATCTCCAATACCTCATCCAATGAGGGCAACAAATAATTGTCCTTCTTTAAAGTGTGATTAAGGTTATAAAAATCTACAGAATCAAATATTTCCATTGTTCTTCTTGATTGGGACTAAGTTGGCTACCCTGTGGAATGACACACAAGAAAGATAGTCCTTGTTGATAGTAATTTTTGGATTTCTTTATAAATTACTAGCTCCAATAATGCATTGACGAGATGCTAGCTTTGTTGAAATGACTTGACATCAGGCTTAAGAGCAATGCAATGTGTGATTATCTAGACTTGTCATAAGTCTTTAGATCCTCATAACTCCTTGCAATTACATTATGATATAAATGAAGAGCTTTAATTATACCATCCTTTTCTATTGGGGTACAAAACTTTTTGATAAGGACATTCATTTCTTCTCCAACTATTCCCATGGGTTAAATGTCACATTTTCTGCCTATCGACTCTTCTTTAGAATGCTAGTCTTTATACCTTAGTATGTCAAAATAAGAAATCCATTCTAGCCAAACCATACCTCTAGGACCTGTATTGGTCTTCAGATTGACCACTCCTTCCAAGTATAACTCAATTTCCTTGAGCTCTACCTCATCTATAATCTATGATACAAACACATTATATGAATTGGTAATTAAATCTAGTACATTATTATCATCTTGGAATATCTAAAAATTTGTGATGTTATTTGACACCAAAGGAGTGAGTTTAAGTTCAATTGTAAATTTCTTCAAAACTAATAATGATAATGGTTGTAATGTACTAACTACCTAAGCTAATGAATCAACAACATGATTTTTAATCCTAGGAATCAACTAAATATTAAAGGCATTAAATATTTCAAACAAATCCCATACATGATGTTGACAATTTACTAACCTCTTGTTGTGATAGGAATATTGTTTACGTACCTATTTTACAGCCATTTTAGAATCTCTTAAAACCTACAATATTTTGGCCTTTTTACAAATTTCCATCAAAATACCATGCACTAATTCTTCATATTCAATCATTTTATTTGTACAGTAAAGATGTAATCTATGAGCTGTAAAAAATGTCTTCTCGTTTTGAATTATTAGCTAAAAACCAGCTCCAACACCTTATTTTGATTTGAAACCATCAAATATTAATGTCCAAATTTAGCTTTGTTTCCACTATCTGGTGTTTCCTTATCTTTTTTTGGTGGAGCTTGTTTATAAGGTTGCTCAACCTGCATGGGTTCTTTCTCCATACTATTCATCTTCAAGCCAAAGATGTTTAACTAATATTTTATCTTATCAACTATTGTCTAACATAAGAAAAATTCAAATTTTGAATGTGATGCATCATGAAATCTACACCAAAATGGCAGTAGCAAGTCATTGGTGTTTACCTTGCTTCCTGAACTTATCTGATCATTGACAGATCTAGTCATGAATTCCTAGAATCTTTCACATATGACTCAATATAAATGGATAGCATCACCAGTCTCAACATATTCCTTCGTATTGTTAGGAATTTGTCTCAAATCTTCAACAAGCATAGCTATATCATGTAACATCATTATCTCTTTAGTCCATAGAGCTACTAGGGAGTATAAACCAAGATCAATCTCTAAGAAAAAAAATTCATTATTCTAATTGTACTCTATAATCATGTGCTTCATCTAGGGTTCTCTTTCAACCTTGATTTTATAAGCCATACCCCTCCACGGGCACCCCATGTGAGAGAATCTAGTGGACATATATCTATTCTATGTCTTAGACCAATCATAAATCAAAATAATTTCATATATTTTAGGTATATCAACAAATTGAATATCAATCCAATGTTGGACATGGGAATCAAAGGAAATTTTCATATGAATAGGATCCAATTCCTCTACCACATTCAATTTAGTCTTTTTTAATTGAATTAATTTAATAATGGAAGGGGTAGGGGTAAGTCCTAATTATTTGCATACAACTAGTGGAATTACATTGGTCAATGCTCTTGAATCAACTAGGAAATTATGTAAATTTTTACCAAAAATATACACAAAGTAAAAGGAAAGGTGGAGATTCTCTCTTATGTTTGAAACTTCTAATTGGGGTATACACCTAGGAGATCTAAATTTTGGCCTTCCCTTTTTCTTGAACATCTTTAGGTACCAACATGTTGGATGGGATATTGGGTCCAAAAAGCTCTTTGATAGAATTGAATAATGCATTTCTTAATTATAACACTTTTAGCAATTCGATTACGAAAAGACACCTTCATTTTTTTCATCTCTTCTGCAACATTCTACCCCATTTTAGCAATTTTATCCTTACTGTGAGAATCCTTTGATGAGAATTGAGTAGGTACCTTAGGTGGTCTAGGATTATTGCTAGTATTCAGATCTGGAAGTACTGAATGGAAGTTTTGAATGGACCTTTTGGCTTATTAGTTTGAAAATTATATGCCCCTTTAATTTTTCTATAAAATCTGCACATGATCCTCCCCATTGTAAATTGATTCTATTTTGAACAAAGTTCCAAGAGGTTCTTCCTCTTCATGACCATTTTCATCTTGGATAGGAAAAGGATAGTTTTTTATGACCATAAAAAAATCATAAAATTTGAAGGAATGATTTCCTGCCCATAGTAGCTAAAAGTTTGTAAAGATTCAACATTTTGGACTTCAATCAAAAAAATACTAGTTGTGCCTTAGAAATCTTGCTGATTTATCTCAGAATGTTGGATAGTATTATGCAGTTTGCACTAGTTTTATATCATTTCTTCAGCCAAAAACACTCATCTTGAGGGTATTTTATTAGATGTATTTGCTACATCTAGTGGTGATGGAACTCCTCCATTATTTGGGTGGGTATTCCAAGGTTTTTTCACCTTTGATAGCCCTAATTTTGTCCTTGATTTTGGCTAAAACTAGATTGATAGTTCCTTTGAGCATTCTATATAAAATTATTCTAATTTCTTAGACGAGTAACCTCGCTAGTCAGTTTCTTCTGTTGAGAAACTATGTCTCAAATTCTAGCTTGGAGCCCCATCTTTACATACTTGGCATTAAAATTGTTTATTTATGGCTTTACCACCATACCGTGCATGATCTCCTTCCTCACCGTGGTGGCCATGATAACAATCTTTTAGCACTGGTTGGCGGTTACCACCATACTGTGGATAGTCAAGAGACTAACCGTGGTGGCCGTGGTAAGACCGCCAATGGCCTGGCTGATGGTTACCATTGTACCATGACCAGTCAAGAGACTGACTGTGGTGGCCGTGGTAAGACCGCCAACGGCTTGGCTAGTAGTTACCGCTGTACCGTGGCTAGTCAAGAGACTGACCATGGTGGCTGCAGTAAGACCGCCAGTGGCCTGGCTGGCGGTTACCATTGTACTGCGGCCAGTCAAGTGATTGACCGTGGTGGCCGTGGTAAGACCGCCAACAGTCAGCCAGGTTAGTTCACTGCCATACCATAGGACATCTCATGCCTAGCCGCGGTAGCATGGTAAGAGCTCAGCTGGCTTACCACCATACCGTGAGCTAGTCAGATGGGCTTGGCGATAGCGCGGAAAAGACTTGGAGAGCTCGGTCGAGCTTGGGGCTAGTCTTGACCGAGTTGGAATTGGTGACAAAAGTAGATGGTGAATGAGATGTGGACACATGGCTCAAGGTCTGAACTATGATTGGACGGAAACCAAAAGATTAATTACAGTAGGTGCAAGTAATCCTAGGGTGGAAAAAACAAAACCTGATTTGGGTGATGGTATTAATGCTTGGGTGGCTTGATGCTGGAAGATCGGTATGGGAAGATCATTGGTGTGATTGGATCAAAGATTGATGTACCCTATGACCGGCAGTTGATTGACAGAATGGAATGCAATGTTTGACTTAAGGAATCGATGACATATTGCATGGAATGAGAGTTTTTGAAAAAGAACTGTATGTTAGGAATAACATTGTAACAGTGAGATAATTCTGTGAGTACTGATGTGAGCTGATCAGAGAAGACTATAATATTGTGTGTAACTATTATGTTACTGAAATACAAAAATAGTCTTGACTTTGTGTGGTGGGTTTTTTACCTGAAAAGGTTTTCCCACGTATATCTTGTGTCAACTGTGAATGCTCAACTGTGTTCTATATTTTACATGTTGTATTCATCTCTAGTAGTTTTAGATGCTATTGAACCCTATTTATGCTCTTCTCCTTTGTTGTATTAGTGTTAAGGGAATGCATTTTGCACTATTGGGTCTCTAGATTCTACATGTTTTTCCCTTCAAGTGGTATCAGAGCCTAGCCAGTTGTGTTATCCTTGTAGAAAAGATTAGTTTTTTGTGCTAATACTGTTTTAGTGGGTGTCTTGCATTGTTGAAACTTGTTTTTGTTTGAGATGGCGAGTACATCAAGTAGAGTATATATTGAAAATTTTAATGGCAGTAACTTTGAGTTATGGAAACTCAAGATAGAAGACTTGCTTGTGGATAGAGACCTCTGGATTGCAGTATTTGGAACTAAGCCAAACAGTACAATGCAAGAAGCTTGGTGATATTTATCAGGGAAAGTCTCTAGTAAATAAGTTATTCCCGAGGAAGAAGGTGCATTTGTTGCAGACCATCTAAACTCGTTTAACATGAGTATTACTCAGCTGGCATCTATAGGTGTAAATATAGAGGAGGAGGATCGTTGCATGCTCCTATTGTGTTCGCTACCTGACAGTTGGGATCATCTTGTGATGGCCATTGGAAGCACTGTTGTTGCTTTCAAGATGGAAGACATTGTTGCCTCATTTCTATCCGAAGAGATGTGGAGGAAGTCTTTAGAGATGGCCAAAGAGGCTCTTGTTGTTCGAGGTAGACCAAAGGAGAAAGGCAAGAAGAAGGACAAGAAGTCAAAATCCAAATCTGCAGGGAGATCAAAGTCTCTTTGTAAAAAGTTCAAGGTGAGATGCTGGAACTATGGGCAACCTGGACATATCCAAAAGGACTACAAGGAGAATAAGAAGAAGAATGCTTCTGGAAACAAATCTTCTCAAAGTGATACATATTCCTTCATTGCAGCAGCCTTGACAACTCAGGCATTTGATGATGTCTAGTTAGTTGACTCAAGTGCTTCTTTTCACATGACATCCAATAGAGAATGGTACTCTAAATATGAGAAGTATGATGGTGGAAAGGTATACGTGGCAAGTGATTCAATGTTAGAGATAGTTGGTAGAGGAAGAGTCAAAATTCAATTTCCTAACGGGAGAGTCAAAGGTATTGGTGGCATACTTCACATACTAGGTCTAGCTTGAAATATTATTTTTGTTAGTAAGTTAAATGATGCTAGTCTAGAAGTTTATTTTTCAAGTAAGGGATGTAAAATGGCTAGAGGTACAATGGTGTTGGCTAAGGGTGTTCGTACTGGCACTCTGTACAAGCTGGATGCACATCCTATTCTTTGTAACATTGCCTCTATAAAGTCAAATATTACTACACCTATAGAGAAAGATGAAGACACTTCTCTGGATGCAAATGCTTTGGAGGTAAAACTCCCAACTGAGAAGACTATGTTGTGGCATCACAAACTTGGTCACATTGGCGAGAAAGGTTTAAAAACCTTGAAGAATAAAAATCTTGTAGAAGGGCTTGATGATTGTAACCTTGAGTTCAATCTTTGTGAACATTGTATATATGGGAAACAACACCGTGTTTCATTTTATTCTAGTCGTCACAAATCTTCTGGTATACTAGACTATGTTGATTCTGATGTGTTTGGTCTAGTTAATGTTCCTTCGTTATCGAAGTCTAGATATTATGTATCTTTTATTGATGACTACACGAGAAGGGAATTTGTATACTTTATGAAAAGTAAATCATAATTTTTCAGCTGGTTTAAAGAATTTAAATCTTTGGTAGAAAATCAGACTGGAAGGAAAATTTAATGTTTGAGGATAGACAATGGTGATGAATTTTTTGTACAGAGTTTGAAAGGTATTGCATTGATCATAGAATTAAAAGGCATAAGACAACACCTTACACTCCACAACAAAATGGAGTTTCTGAAAGGTTGAACAGGACGTTGATGGAAAAGGCAAGGAGTATGTTGAGCGGTGCTGGTCTGGAGAAAAAGTTCTAGGTTGAGGCTCTTTCTACAACATGTTATCTAATAAATAGATCTCCTTGCTCTACTCTTGTTGACAAGACACCTTTGGAAGCATGGTTTGGTAAGAAGCCCTCTCTGAGGCATGTCCGTGTATTTGGCTATGAGGCATATGTTTATGTGCCAAATGAAAAGAGATCTAAACTGGATAACAAGGTTGTCAAGTGTATCCTCATTGACTATGGAGCTGGTATGAAGGGATACAAGCTTTGGAACCCTATTACTAAGAAGGTTTTGTACAACAGAAGTGTGATATTTTGTGAGCTAAAACCTTTAGTATGTGATCAACTATTTGGGACACATCAGAGTGACAAGAAGAAGGATGCAGTTGAGTTTCCCCAAACTCTAGAAAAGGAAGAGCTACATAGTATGTCTGAGACTGAGGAGAGCTCAAGTAGCTTTGGAAGTTCTGATGATGAAGAACAACCTCAGCCTGTAAGAAGGTCTACACGAGAAAAAAGACAACCTGAAAGGTATGGTTTCTCTATGTTAGATTCAAACTATTTCTATGCTTTAATTACTAGCACTGATGAGCCTAGGACTGTAAAGGAAGTAATCAGCATGGTTGATTCAAAGTCTTGTTGGAAGCCATGAATGAAGAAATGGATTCTTTGAAAAAGAATGAAACCTGGAATTTGGTACCACTGCCTCAAGGGAAAAATCCTATTGGCTGTAAGTGGATATTAAAAAAGGAGACAGGTCTTGATGGAAGTGTTGAGAAGTATAAGGCATGACTAGTTGCAAAGGGTTTTTCTTAAATTGAGGGAATTGATTATGGAAAGATTTTTACCCATGTAGCAATGCTGACATCCATCAGATTTTTATTATCATTGGTAGTTGTGTATGATTTTTAAATTGAGCAAATGGATGTGAAGACAACATTTCTCCATGGTGAGATGGAAGAAGAAATCTACATGTCCCAGCCTGAGCATTTTGTTGAAAGAGGTAAACAAAATCTGGTCTATAAGTTGAATAAATCTCTCTATGGTTTAAAGCCATCTCCTAGAATGTGGTACCAGAAATTTGACACATTTGTGTTGTTAATTGGTTTTGTGAGATCAAAATCTGATCATTGCATTTATTATAAATCTAAGAATGATCGTGTTCTTGTTATTACCCTATATGTGGATGATATGTTATTCATTGGAAATAGTAAGACTATGATTTCTGATCTTAAATCTCAGTTGTCTGCAAAGTTTGAAATGAAAGATCTTGGTGCATCTAGGTAAATTATTGGAATGGAGATAACTAAGGACAAAACAAGCAGAAAGCTTTGGGTCAGTAAAAGTAAGTATGTGAAGACAATTCTGAAGAGGTTTAGCATGGATGATTGCAAGCATCTTGTTGTTCCAATCATGCATGGAACTAAGTTGTCTGTTGAAGACTGTCCAAAGTTTGCTACTGAGATGGAGGACATGACTAGTGTGCCTTATGCAAGTGTTTTTGGCAGTTTGATGCATGCCATGGTCTGTACAAGACCAGACATTGCCCAAGCAGTGGGAGTTCTAAGCTGATTTATGGAAAATCCAAGAAGATCACATTGGGATTCTATGAAGAGAGTATTTAGGTATTTGAAGGGGACTTTAGATTATGCACTGTATTACCATGGTAGTATGGTTGCATCAGAAAAACCTCTTAGCATCCAAGGTTATGTTGATTCAGATTGGGCAGGGGACATTGACAGTAGGCGATCCACCATTGGATACACTTTCATGTTTAATGGTGGAGAAATCAGTTGGATGAGAAAGTGATAGGTTGTAGTTGATTTATCCACGACAGAGGCAGAGTACATGGCTATAACTCATGCTTGTAAAGAGGTTATTTGGTTAAACCATTTGTGTTCAGACATTGTATTTAATGTTGGGTAGATTTCAATCTGTTGTAACAGTCAGAGTGCCATTTTTTTGGAAAAGAATCTGAGCTTTCATGCCAAGACGAAGCACATTGATGTGCAATATCATTTCATAAGAGATATGGTTGAAGATGGAAAGGTCAATTTGGAAAAGGTGGACACCTTGAAGAATGTTGCAGATGCTTTGACAAAGCTAGTTAGTACAGACAAGTTCAGATGGTGTGCAAAATCGATGGGCCTTGGGGCCTATGATACACAGTTATTTTTTGAAGCCATGGGGGTAGCTGGAAGTGTTCGCCAAGTGGGAGCTTGTTGAGAAACTATGTCTCAACTTCCATCTTGAAGCCCCATCTTTACATACTTGGCGTTAAAATTGTTTATTTCTGTCTTTATCGCCATACCACTCGCGGTCTCCTTCCTCACCGTGGTGGCCACAGTAACAATCTTTCAACACTGGCTGGCAGTTACTGTCGTACCGCGACCAGTCAAGAGACTGACCACGGTGGTCGTGGTAAGACCACTAGCAGCTAGATTGGTAGTTACCATTCTATCGTGGCCAGTCAAGAGACTGACCGCAGCGGCCGCTGTAAGACCGCCAGTGGCCTAGCTGGTGGTTACTGTTGTACCATGACCAGTCAAGAAACTGGCCGCAGTGGCCGCGGTAAGACTGCTAGCGACATGACTAGCGGTTACCGTTGTACTACGGTGGTCGCAGTAAGACTGCCAGCGGTCAGCCAGGTCGATTTACCGCCATAATGTAGGAAGTCTCATGCCTGGCTGTAGTAGCGTGGTAAGAGCTCGGATGAGCTTGGTTGGCTTACTGCCATATCGTGAGCTGGTCGGATGGGCTTGACGGTAGCACGGTAAAGACTTGGAGAGCTCGGTTGAGCTCGAGGCTAGTCTTGACTGAGTTGGACTCAATGATAAAAGTAGATGGTGAATGAGATGTGGACACATGGCTCGGTGTCTGAACTATGATTGGACGAAAACCAAAAGAGTAATTGTAGTAGGTGCAAGTCATCCCAGGGTGGTGAAAATAGAACCCGATTTGGGTGATGGCATTAATGCCTGGTTGCCTTTATGTAGGAAGATTGGTATGGGCAGATCATTGGTGCGATTGGATCAAAGATTGATGTACCCCGTGATCGGCGGTTGATTGACAAAATTGAATGCAACATTTGACTTAAGGAAGTCGATGACATATTGCATGGAATGAGAGTTTTTTAAAAAAAACTGTAAGTTAGGAATAACATTGTAATAGTGAGATAATTCTGTGAGTACTACTGTGAGCTAATCAGAGAAGATTGTAATATTGTATGTAACTATTCTGTTACTAAAATACAAAAATAGTCTTGACTTTGTGTGGTGGGTTTTTTACCTGAGAAGGTTTTCCTACACAATTCAACTGTGAATTTTCAATTGTGTGTTCTATATTTTACATGTTGTATTTATCTCAAGTAGTTTTAGATGCTATTGAAACCTATTTATGCTCTTCTCCTCTATTGTATTAGTGTTAAGTGAATGTATTCCGCACTATTGGGTCTGTAGATCTTGTATTTTTCCCCTTCATCTTCATCTTCTCTATAATCTGCTTGAGATTGTCTCTCTCCTTTTCCTCTCTAGCTTTGCTAGTTTCAAAAATTTTCAAGTATGGTAGGTATGGAGGGGGAGATTCAACAATTAGAGCTCTTGGGTGAAGAACCATAGTATTTAGTTTTTTTGGGACAAGATTGAGCACTAGTGTATGATGAGTTAAAGCTTGATTATTTTTTTGAACTTGATAAGGCATTCCAAGAGTACCAATGTGATTCACTATCCTTGCACCCAATTGTCCTAATTTTGGATTCACCTTGACAACCTCCTTATATATTTCTACTAAATTATTTGGTGCAATATTTTCCCATTTGACAAATAATGAAATGAGGTTGTCTAGAGAAACATAGTATGATTTTCTAGTTGCCTTGTTATTGAGATGGCATGGGTCTTGAAGGTAGTTGTATGCCTTATGAAACCTATTATTGAAAGCACTAATGATCTTATTATCCTTCATTTTCACTCCTATGAACAACCTATACAAATATATAGGCTCAATATAGAGTTTGAATCTATCCAAAACAAAAAAATTCATGTATCCCCATGAATGAATGGACCTAGCTAGTAAATGAACATACTACTAAAAATATTCCCCCCCAAAGAAAAATGAAAATAATTTGAAATAAAAATCCTCATGCCCAATCTACCTGCTAGCCAAATTTTCCTCAAAGACCATGAGATGTTCTTTTGTAGTGCTATTGGCATCATTAGTGTGAAACTTTGAGAAAAACGTTTTTGGATTTTTGGGTAGGTCATGATAGGCACTGAAATGAATAGGATAAGCATTAGTGGGTAACCAAGCCATTGGTGGAGGTGTTGGTTGTGGTATTGTAGAAGGTATTTGAGATGATGATGATGGTAGAATGAAATATGACGATGAAGTGGAAGTATGAGGTGGAGTTGATGATGATCACTCCCTATTACTCTTCTAGCTCTTGTAGGGGATCTAAGCTCAATAAGTTCTCCCTGTTTCAGTGTAGATATGAGTATTCTCTAAAATATATTGGGAGAAAAAGAACCTATACGATCCAAATTTTAAAGGAAAACCCTCCTTCTAAGGCCAATTCTGTTGATGAGTGTTTTTACACATTCACAACAAAGGAAAAGTAATAGAGTACCCTATCTATTGAAAGGAAATCAAACTTCAAAAACTTTAGAAACATAACCCCAAGGTTTCGATTGTTAGGTATTGAATTTGCATAAAATGACTCAGTGGTTTATGTTTTTAAATTTTTATAAGGGGCCTTACACTTTTAAGCTATAAATTTGAAAACACGAGTTTGTAAGATCTAAAAAATGGAGTGAAACTCTAGTTGTATTTTCATATCTGAAATCCGAAAATGAATTTTATCATCCAATATGACATTTTTGATGGTACTTTTCTTTCTATATACTAACCCAAATTTTAGAATATAAAAGATGAGGGTTGAGAAACTAAATCTGAAAAATCTAAGGAAAATAACAGTGGCTAATGTTGTAGATAAACAAATCCCCCATAAAAACCAAATTTTGTTTAATTAGGGTTAAACCCACAACAACATAGAAACAATACAATATTCAAAGAAAAAATTATAGACTATAAATATTTAAACATATATCTAATTTATTGCCTCTAACTTGGGATATGCCATCTCATAGTACTTGGAGAAGGTTGTGCAATCCTCAACCATCTTACAATTTACTCTTTCAAAGTAAGGAAATTATTGTCCATCTCCAAACCATTTCAATTTCCCTATTACTAGTACCAACAATGTTGTTGATATACTCATGAGTGGACTAAGCCCATGTTTTCATTTGTTCCATTTATTAACCTCCTCTTTAGAGAGTAAATATAGATTTGCATCCTTTTCAAGAACACTTTTAATAGGCATCACAAGTTATTGAATAACGAATACCAGTTCTGCAGTCTGAGCTTTCAACTCCTCCTTTTTCACTTGATCTTTATCCAATTTCTCTAGAATTTTCGACAATGACCCCTAGAATTCATTGATTTCCCGTGCTCTCTTTGTGGGGCTGATGTAAATTGATGAAACATTATACACTTTTAGAAAAACATTGGTGGTATGTTTATCCACCATGGGAGTAGCAACATGAAGGATTCTTGATCTTGAGGCATCCCCACACATGTGACATTATTTTGGCCTTCTTTTTCTCCTTGGGCTTCCCAATATGGGCCAAAATAATCTCAATACTTTCCTACAAAGTTTCTATTACAGGATTCCTATTTTTTATCTTCTCTTTGAGCCAAATAGGAGTTTCTACCTTCTTTGATGAAACAAGAATTTCTGAGGACTTATTTTCTATCACAGTCTCCTATTTTTTCCACCTATATTTTTCTCAGTTATCTTCCTCTATTTACTTCTCTCCATGGGATTCTATTGCTTTAATTTTTACCATCTCCTCAGAACATTTCTCCTCATGTAATAAAAGAACAAAATTCTCCTCCATTGTAGACAATCCTACCATATACTTCCCTTCTTGTTTATGCATTTTCTCAGAAATCTTATCCACACTCTCCATGGAAGGTGGTTCTATTAAATCTTGAGAAGAAGGGGAAAGAGAGGCCTAGGAAAGCTAGTTGATTATTTCCCTATTGGAAGGGGAGAGGAGGACGCCTACAAATGGCTTAGGAAAATTGGCAACATGAGACATGAATGACTCAGGTAGACTAAGATAGGTAGGAGAGGAAGTGGAAGGGATGGTGGGGGGCAAGGTACAAATAGTGAATTTAGGAGTGGAAAAGGAGGAAGATGAGGGAGTTGAAGTAATGGATGCAAAAAGGGATGATTCCACTAGAATGGAAAAAGTGAAGGGAGTGGGAACAAAAGAAGTAAGGTGGTTAGAAAGGTCAATTTTCAGGGGCAAGAAAAGGATGGGTAGAGGAATTGGAGTAGAAGAAATGGAAAAGGATGAGGATTAAGGAGAAGAATATTGTGGATGAGATGGAGGATCTAAAACCAAAGGTGGCAAATGAGGGTTTGGAGGAGGAAGAGGATTTGTAATTGGAGGAAGACAAGGTGTATAATATTACTTTGGGATGGAATCCATTGTTGTGGTCCCCAAATTATTTTTCCTCTTGGGAGGTGGCTTAGTAGCTTCTTTAGCCTTCCTTTTATATACCTTAAGCTTCTTTAA
The DNA here is from genome assembly GCA_007115665.2 of Sequoiadendron giganteum. Lineage (NCBI taxonomy): Eukaryota > Viridiplantae > Streptophyta > Pinopsida > Cupressales > Cupressaceae > Sequoiadendron > Sequoiadendron giganteum. The sequence continues at coordinate 126,501,921 of CM021109.1, read as the reverse complement.
CTGGTTTTTTTCTTCTATGTGTTTCCTACCTTTCCCCTTGGCCTTTGTGGGATTGGACACTTCCTTATAGAGATTATGCCTAAAGCCCCCTCATCTTCAGTCTTCTTATCATCCTCACTTTTTGGGGCTTCACTTGATCATTAATCCACCTCCTTGTCCTTCTAAGAACCAAATAAGTAATGCCATCAAAATCTATTTCTTCTTCTTCTATCTAGTCTGGGAGAGGGAGAAGTTATATGGTCACCTTGTTATATTCATCTTCATCAACAAACTTCTCCTCCTGCAACCGATCAAGAACCTTGAAGAGATGAACAGTGTAAACATATTCCAATGCCACCCTCATGTAGGCACTTTTGAGGATCTCATAATCATTTGATAAATTTTCCCAAAAGTCCTCTATATGCAATTGTTGTGCATATTTACTTCCGACCACTTCTTCATTTTATCATTTGGGTAAAAATTACCACACTAGATATGAAAGTTAAACCTTAGTCTTTGGATTTCCACATCTAAATGCTCAATCAAAGGTGCTGAAGGACACAAGAAAATTCCTCTTCCCATAGTTAGAGGTTAAGGAACCCTTGCTTTATGCTTCCCATGAAGCAAGTGATGTGATGTGCATAATTTCCTAGTTAGCTCCAACATCACAATCCTATCAATAGGATACTAAGGCAATCTATAGGGTGTCCTTGACAAATCCTTAATTATAAAATATGTGAATTCTGGGTATTGGATAAACCAATACCCGAATTGCTTGACCATTTCCATAGTGAAGAAATACAATCTAGCCCCCAAGTCTCCTTGCAATATCCCAAAAAATAATTTTTTGAATGTATCATTAACTCTTTTATAGTCATGCATTTCATTCTAGTACTACAGTTGTGGGTAGCATTCATATACAATATGTTCATTTGGGATCATACCCACATTGTCTTTGCAATTCAAGTCTCTATACCTAAAGTTCATTGCTAGCAAATACACCACATAAAAATTCATGTAAAAGGTGGAAGAATTCTTCACGTCAAAAATTAATTCATGAAGACTATCAATGACAATCTTTTCCCATTCAAATTTAGTCTTTCCTCTCAACATATCCTCAATGAAGTAGAACATCCAATTCTCAAATGTGGATGTGAATGGAAGTCCTTTTACTTTGTTGAGGAGCGTAACTAGACCATTGAATTAATCATTGAAGTCACTCCTATATAGGGTCTTTGGAAAGTTACTTGTATTTTCTCTTGGTTTCTTCATCCAATTTTTATTGATGAGTTGGAGGAAGCCACTAGAATCAATAGTAAAGACCTTGGTTGCATATTTTTGGTTGGGAACCATCACCTAAGACAAATAAAAAATATTGAATTTTCATGGAATAGAAGTGGGGGATAGGTCATCAAGGACTCTCCCTTTTGTTGCAATTATCCTTTTGGAGTCTTTATGATAGTATTCCCAAGATCCCATGATTAACTCAAGGTAAAGAATGGAAGGTGGGAATCTTTCTGCTTAGGCTATTTCACTTTGCCATATCTTCAATGCCAAATCAGTCCTTTGGGATCTAAAGATCCTCACCTTGAATTATTTTATATCAACATGCCTGAGGATAGTATCACACACTTTGTCCCATGCGAACGTGATCTTCGAATGAGTATCAATGCCTTGAAACTGGTACTTCATTTTTGATGCTCTATGTTTTTTTTCCATATAATCTAGAAAAGATAGTGCATAATTAACATTTTGGGAATAAGTATAATTTTGAGAACTAGTGTCATTATCAATTCCTCAAGTTATGCATATAAATTTATAAAAAATGTATATATAATTATGATCAAGAGCATATTACACATGCATGAAATCATCCACAACTAAAAGAATCCCCAAAATTAAGTATATTTTAATCATTTGTGGGTTTTATAGCTTTGCTTGTCTGGAGACCTTATGAGATTTGATGCATTGTCGGGATCAAATTTTTGGCATTAATTTTGATTGTGGGCCTTCAAGAGATGGGATTGCCGCAAAGGAATCCCCATATGACATTTCTACAAGTTTTGAATAATCTATGGAAAAACCCATCTAAGGTTTTGCAAAATTTTGGATGATAAGGAAAACTATGATAAAAATCCCACAAACACCAAATTTTCAAATTTAACAAAAAACACCTTCCCCAAAATAGAAAAAATGCCTAAATGCACAAAAATCATGCAAGAGATGGTGAGATTTACCCAATTATCTATAGAATTTGAGGGCGTGCACCACACGATGATCCAACTAGGAACAAAGTGTAAGAAGGAAAGATTGAATAACCATGAAAATTATTGCTTGAATTCCTCCAAACCACTCCATATCTCTTAGGTGTGAAAAAATAAAATAAAACCTCCTATTTATATCTAACCAAAAACCTAGAACAATAAATGCCCTCCTAACAATGTGGCACACACTAAAAGGTGCAAAATTAGGGATCTAGAAGGTGTGTGGGGAACTGGGTAGTGCAAGTTTTGAGGGTTTGTGTGGATAAGAGGATCCCTAGTTTTGTAGGAAACTACACCACAAAGACCCATAGTGTGATCCACATAGGATGACCATTATGAAAAATTAAACCCGATGAGGATCCACATTATGTGAAAATTTACCTAATGTGGGACTTGACCTTAGCGAGGATCATCATTAGCTAGGCCTTTTACTAAGTTGGACCTTATGTAAGCTTTAATGAACTACAATTTTTTAGGTAAAGGAAGTCGAAAAGGACCTACTCAATAAATTCCCCCCCTACATAATCCCTGCAAAATAAAATCCTTACAAAAATAAGGGACTAAGCCAAAAAGAAACCAAAAATCACAACTAACATAAGGAAAGGTGCAAAAAGGTGAACCCGAAACCAAAACCAAACCAAAAAAGCCAAAAATGAAAAGGGGGATCCTCATGTTCAATGGGCGTGTATGTAAGACACAACAATAATTTCACAATATTGAGATAGAATGATGTCATTGGGAACTCTTGACCCTATTTAGTACATTATTGTGAATAATAGATGTTTTAAGGAGCTCCAAAGTGGATATTTACATAGATTTTATTCAAGATGTTTGATGAGATCATGTAATCCCTGAGGAGTAGTCAAAGGAGGTGCTTGGATGGCATTCTAGTGATTTCTTACAGTAACAACACAATTGGAAGATTTGATTTTGAGTGTATTTACTTATTCATGGCCTTGCTTGATAGCTCCAATGAGAGAATTATAGTTATGTAGAGTTTTATGGTAGTTGATATTATTGGAATAGGTTTCTTGGGTTTGATTTGATTTTTTTATGAAGGGTGGTTTACTTCAGTCTTGGGGAAGGGATCATACTATATTCCCTTTTTTGTTAGGTAATGAAGATGAAGTTTGCTCCACTTCTATCTCACCTCTATCAATGAGATCTTGGATGCAATATTTTAATTCCATGCACTTATTAATAGTATGAACATTAATATTATGGAATTCATAATACTCATTTTACTTGTACCATGAGGGTTTAGGTTAATTTTTGTCAAAGAGAACTTCACTAGTGAAATGTGATCATGGTATCTTTCATGATTTTTTGAAATATCACTGCCACATGTTCTCCTAATAGCATATATTTTTGTTTCTTTTTTTCTTGTTTGGGATGATCAAAGGGGATTATGATGTTAGAGGGATTCTAAAAGTTATACAAATGTTTTGAGTTAATTATTTTCTACCAAATACATTTATTTTCTTTCTAAATAACTTGATTTTTTTCAATTTGAGTTTGATTTTGGTCATGGGAGTAAATCTTAACTAATCAGCTTGAAAATACATTTTTTTATGTTTAGTCCTTTTTTGATGATCTTGTTAAAGGTTGATACATAATGTACTTGTAGATGGAAATCCATCTCCAAATTAAGTTTTGTGATAAAGATGTGAATAAGTTACTTTTCTACAATAAGAGAACCTAAAATATACTTTTAAGGCCTTTTCCTTGATTGGTGTTTGTCATTGCAAAGGTCTAGATCATTGTTAACTTGTGTTTAAAATTATATTGTAAGTGTTTGGCATTTTTTTATGATTTCATCAAATGAGGTGATATTTCAAGGATTAGCTTCCTAAGGTTCAACAAAAGAGGTAGAGCAAGTAGATGTCTTCATATGAAACCTCTTAGAACATCATATAAATTTCTTCTCTTTTTATCTTAGTGAAAATTTTAGTTTTAGCACAACAAAGACTAATTCATTAGCACAAAAAAATTAATTTTAGTGCAAATACCAATCTAATTATTCACTAGCATAGACATCATTTTTAGTAGCACATGAATATTTCTTTCATATAGATGTTTCATTAGTGTCCAAGTTCTTTAGGAAACAACATAGATGCTCCATCTTGACATGAAAATGCTTTAAGATAAATGTAGATGTTTTTTTCTTATTCCCTAGCACATAAATTATTTTTTGCAACATAGTGTTGAGATTTATTGGTAGGGTGGAGCAATTAAATAACCAATTATAAATGCATATAACAAAAATTTAAAAAATTACATCAAGAACACATGAAATTTAATGTAGTTCATCTAATATGGGCTATGTCCACAAAAAAAATATCTAATTTTACTATCCAACAAAAATAGAAGTTAGATTAACTCAGAACAATATCCATAGTTGTGTGTACTATAAAAATGCCTTCAATCTGCAATCTGCAATCTGCAATCCATGTAACTCTCATGTTTTTGTGTGCTCATTTACCAAAACCATGATATATCACTCGTGTGCTGATATGTTCTCTTTTAATTTGACACAAATATGAATTTTCACATTCATTTTGTAGCAAAGAAATAATCATAGTTTTGGAATTTCAAAACTATTTTTCAATTGAAACTATTAACAATTTTTTATATTAAAATATGGCTATTTTTTTGTGCGGGGAGCTTCCCCTAGTGGCCCCCACTAGGTGCTCTATTCCCAGGCCTCCATTAAAGTATGACACCCTCATACCCCATAGGAGGGGCTCTTCTCGCTACACTCCCTTGTTAATTAATTTTGGGGGTAAATTTGGCTACCAAAGTCACCAAAATATTAACAAAAATCATGATCAAGATCCATAGACCAACACATAGATGCCTCAAGGCCTCACATAAATGACATGGACCCCATCACAAATTAATTTTATTATAAGCCACTTTAAATATTTTCAATTTTCTAGCCTTCATAAGCTCATAAATGCACTCAAATGATAATTTTTGAGTTTCAAAAGAGTAATAACTATTGGCCCTCGAAGGTCATGATTATATCTTTCTTTCTTTAAATTTATTCCTTACACAAGGAATTGATATTGCTTGTCATTTGAATGAGGATATGCTTCCCTCATTGGTACGTTAAGGTTACCGTCATGTTCTTCAATATAATCCTAAGTGGCTCATATATTGAGATGATGGGACAAGCCGTGCATGGACACATTTAATCCAACTGCCCCTTTAGCGAATGTTGGAGTCCCTAATCTTTTTTTTCCATCATTCAGGCATATGTTGCTTCCTCATGACGAAAATTTTATGGTACCCTCCTACTCAACAGTACCTAGCATTAAATGTTGGTTCAATTTTATCCTTCTTCACATGATCGATATATCTTACAAGATTTTATTCACAATTATCAATTATAATTATGGTCTTTGATTCTTGTGTGAAGGGTTTCTTGGGCTTTAAAACTAATTAAATCCAATTATTATCTCAAAAGGGTTTGAGAAAATTTATCAACAACAGAGTATAGGAAACACTGAAGTGGGTTTTGAATAGTGGAATCATGGCTCTCTGCCCTTGGAATTTTCAAATCAACTGCCCAATGTAACCTTGGGAAAAATCGTTTGAATGTAGCCTCTCCCGAGAGGATTTATGCATCATCTTTAAAATTACCAGCTTGTGCATTGAGGATGTCATAAGGTCAATTTTAGGATTGGATATTACCAGTCTAAGAGCTCAACAACTAATTTTTCCTTCACATGTGCTATCGATCTTTCTTTCAAATGCTATGGATTTACTGCAATCTTTGAGGGAATTAAAAATAATTGTTGTAAAATTTGTGAATCCTCAGTTCATTGATAAATACGATTTTTTGTCTATTGTGCAACATTATAACCTATTTTCTGGCGAGGGGTATATTGGAGGCTTATTCCCTCAAGAATATGTAAAGGAAAGGCCTAGGTTTGAAGAATTATTTGAAGTAATCAAGTTGGGCCTCCAATTCAAAAATGATTTTTCCGTATTATCTTCTCTGAAGAAACATGGTAAGTGAATAAAATTGTCTCTAGAGTATTAAATCAAAGAGAAATTCTATACCATCTCCTTCCTTTGGGATTGTGAGCTGCATGTGTCCCTTGCTCACTTTGCAGGTAAAAAAGAAAAAAACAAGTTTTGAGCCAGAAGCTCAAATGTTGAATTTTTTTCAAGAGGACCCATGTGCAGACACTTCTGTATAGATGGTTCAGGAACCCTCTCCATGCTTTCAAATTAAAGTTGTGGCTCGCCCAATAGTTGACACTTCTCCTTCTTCTAGTTATGAAATCTTTGTAGGAGAGTTGGTTCTCACCACTCAAAATGACCTACAAACGTGCAAATTGAAGCCCAAGATCAAAGCTCCTCTTGTGAAAAATGAATGGAAGAATAATTAAGATCCTTGTCAGCATAATGTATTCTAGTTTTGTAAGAGGCTATACAAATGTTTTATCATCTTGTGTAAGGGAGGTTTTTTTCATTATAGATTAAGGTATAAACATTAATTAAGACATTTAAAAAACTTAAGGCTTAGCACTTAAAAAAAAATTGTTCATTTTTAAATCTAAATCTTTGGTGTTTTTTAAGCATTCTATTTCTCCTTGGCAATAGACAAAACATGACATCTTGATGAGAGGTATTGCCTTTCTATATTCATTTACACATGGTTGCATTGAGTTTTTGGCTGGCAAGGATATAAGGAGTATTAATGACCTCAAAATTCTTGGATCTTTCCTTTAGAAGATAGATATGGTTACCTTGTTAATTCACTTTATGGTTTTATAATTTTCATGAATCTTGAGTGGAAATGGTCTTGTTATACATTTTACATTTTCTTGGAAACTAGTGCAAAGATATATAATTTGGCTTTACACACCATTTGCAATTATCTAAAAAATTTAGAGCTTATAAATCCATTTTATACATAATCTACAAACACATTTCATGCAATCACTTTGCATGAACTTCATAAGATTCCATGTAGAATGAAAAGATAATGAAGCAATATGATAATCCCACTCTCCCCTTTGCAAACAAACTTACATATTTTTCCCTTGCAATTTCTATGCAACTTGCTTGCTTGCATCTAAGCTACATCTATTTAGGGCTTCTTCTTTAATAACAAAATTTCCTTATCTTTTCTCTCTATAATAAGTGGGAATTGAAAAATTTCATGCAATTTGCCTAGTTGTATTTAGATGATAATATTTATTGAGTATTTTGATAAATATTTAATTAAATTTATTTATTTATTAAAATTTATGTTATATTTTAAGTTGCAAAGTGAGAATTGTGATATATGAATTGCTATTTACAAATTACATTTGAATTTTTTGAATTTTCATGTTTTTGATAAGGTAAACAACATTTACAGGGTGTTGTACCCTTAACACATAGAGCCACAAGGGCCAAAAAGTTCAAGTCCAAAAAACATAGCAACTAAGCAAAAAAAAATAGACCATGGATCAACAATAGATAGTAAAAACACAAACAAAACAACTATTAACTGGAATTTTCCCAATTCTTTGATAGGAGATTAACAAATCATCATCCCCAACCCATTCCTGGTCATCATCGTCATTCTTCCCATCCAATTCATCCTTTATAACCACAAACAAAGTGTTGGTAACAAAGTGAACCAACTTAACAGTAAAATAGGTCAAGCCACAAAATTTATTGTCCAACTTATCCATTCTAACTTATAGCACATGACGCTCTTCCCCATCATCAACAACCATCACAGTATCAACACACTGTATTCCATAGTGGTCTGAGGACTGGGAATCTGAGTTCTCTTTCTGCACTTTATTATTATCAAGAATGGAGTGGGGTCCTCCATTATACTCCTCCTGCTCATCCCTGTAATCTTTGTTGTCAGACCACTCCTCCTTTGATTCCAAGTCAACTTGCCTTTTCTTGTTGTTCTTAGCCAATCTACCAGAACCTTTGATGATGGTCTCCCCACCAGTCACAACTGTCACCACAACCACCGTGTCACCCTTAGAATCCTTTCCTACCATATATTTACCTCTGCTATCCTTTGTCAAAGGCTCCATCAAACCCTGCACATCAACTTTACCTTTCTTCTTCGGGGTGGGTTTGCTGGCAGTCTTGGTAGGGGTAGATTTTAGATCATAAACACTAGCCATAACACAAGTCTAGGCATTTCCCGCATTCCCCTTAAGCTTTTTACTAGTAGGTTTAGGCTTGTGAGTATGAACAACAACCAGATGGGTTTTTTGAATGGGACCTTTGGACTTAGTCGAGGAAATATTGGTCACAACAAGTGTTTCGATTTCCTCCACACAAATAACATATATGTGTTTGGGTGGGCATAACACAAGATGGAAGTGGTAGAGTCTCATAATGAGACCATGGTGCATCAGTAGGGGAGGGGTATCATTAGGGTTAAGGCCAATGACTTCAATGCATTTTTCCATAGAACTTTGTAATTCCTTAAGCAAGAAGAAAGGAAAGCTTAACAAAATTATATACCTAAGGTGATTTAAAAAAGGGAAATGGTAGAAATAGAAGGTTTTGTATCTACCTTCAAGAGTCACATAATTCATAAGGGCCAAATAGACTTGGTCCCATGGTTGTAGAAGGGCCTCTCTCTCAAATCCTGATTGGTTATGAACTGGCTTCTCATTCCCCACAAAGAACACATTTATACTATCATTATCCTAGGTCTTGGTATGCTTCAAATACTTCTTACCAGTACTCTTCAGCCTCGTTGCCTACGTGATCACATCTTTGTTCACTTCAAAGGAAATCCTACCCAAAGTCACTCTTTGGTCTTTCTAAGAGTTGGAAAATTGTACAGATAAATTAGGGTCATGACCCACTAGACTCTCCATCAGAATAGCCAAACCACCTTCAACACATATATGCCACACCAACAGATCTTTGTGAAATTCACCACAGTTGTCGCACTCCATTTGCACACGATCACCACCCATAATGTATCTCTACACAAGAAAAAACCAGAGAACCTATGAGAGTAAAAGGTTAGATAAAATAGTTAAGAGAAGGATCACACACACACACGTAGGTTTTTTGGCTAAGCAGAGAAACATTGGTTAATCAAATCAATGTGCAAGAAACACGAGTGAGGAGTTAAATCTCTTAATGCAATCTTGGCAATATCATTAATGGGAATCTTCAAGCGATTGCAGCTAGGTAAGTAGGACATGATGGGAAAGCAAGGTTTTCCAACCACTTTTTTCTTACACAAAAAAGTAGGTAGGATGGTCATGGGGCCAAAATTAGAAATAACAAAGAGCCCATCTTTTAGAAGAGGAGACAAAATAGTGGAATGGATAGAGCCCAAAAGTAGATTTTCCTTATAACGAATAGTCACATTAGTATTTAAATCAAAGGACTTTATGAAAATATGATAGCTTAGCACAATACCCAAAAGGAGATAATGTAAGGTACAACCTTTCCTAGCCTTGATCACCAAGTACCCATTATACTTCCTCATGATGCCCATTTTTTCAAAGATGGAATTCACCTCATTTTTCAAATTCTTCCACTAGTAGGTGACCTTAGCATTAACACCCATCCTCATAGCCCATAAGATGAGCATGTGCACCCCCATAAAACAACAAAAATTACATGTTTAGTTATCATCATATTAAGTAAGGGCTTTGTTCTTTCAAGATTAGACCTTGAATACCTGGTGGTAAGTTCCCCAAATTGTGCCAGCACTTAGAGTAATTCCAAAGAGTGCCAAATTTGGCTAAGGCATCAACCACTTGATTTCCCTCCTAATAAATGTGGGTAATATTCTTCAAATTTAACTTAGACACAAAAAGCCTTATGTCTAATAGGATATCCTTAGTGCTCCACCCTAGTAATCTACCAAAGTTAACAACATCAATAATGGAATTAGAGTCACCTTTGATGTGAAGGTTCTCAATCCCCATAGAAAAAAAAAATTGTAAGCCCTTGAGCAGTGCACAAGCTTCCACAATCATAAAAGATTGGAAAGCTATTCCCCCAGCATAACCAACCACAAAATTTCCTTTGGAATCTTTGATAACACCTCCTATACTATCTTTTCTCGGGTTGCCTTTGGCTACCCCATCAAAATTGAGTTTAAACCAACCCATATCCGGAGGCTTCCAGATAGTGTTACTTCTAGTTAGGGATTTGGAGTTGTCATAGGAGCTTGCATCTAATTTTTTATGCCAAGCCTTGGCCATTAAAATTTCTCTCTCAAATGATCCCTTATTCGGAGTTTTCCCTTTGAAGAGAAATTTTTTCCTCAATGAGTTGAGAATCTATACCAAAGACCTCCTTCAGACACCTCTCAATGTTCCTATAGATCCTATTGTTTCTCTCTTTCCATAAGCACCAACAGATAATGAGAGGAACTTGGTTCCAAATTTCACAAGGTAATGGGTGAATGTACGGTCCAATCTAGCTCAATATAAAATATTTAATATCCTTACACATGGTCCATTGTATGAACAATCATTCAATAGAAATTCCCCACACATCAACAAAAAAAAGGTAGTGCAACAACAAGTGGTCAACAAATTCTTCATTGCATTTACATAAAAATCATTTGTTGGGAATTTGGAATCCCCTTTTTCTCAAGTTGTCCTGGATAAGAATCCTATTGTGATAGGCATTCCACCAAAATAAGTTAACTTTTAGGATCATGTGCTAGTTCAAAATCCTCTTCCAAAGGTCAATGATAACTCCTTGGTCCATCAACAAATTGCAAGCTGATTTGACTCGAATGTAATGCCCCGCCACGCAACCCTAGAGGAAGTTGCAAACAACTACTTAAATAGGGTAATTTTTTTTTTGTCTAAGAACAATAAATAAAAAAGTTCACTAACACATGCCAACAACCTCTAAGGTTACGATACAGAGGTTATATAGAACCTCAACAAAAAACATGAATTAATCCATGACATTCATTTACACAATTATATAAACACATACATTCCAATAAGATGAATTACATCAAAGCATAAAGATAACTTTCCATTTCATTAATCACAATTAAACAATAAGATTACAACTCTCATTCCACGAATGAGGTAAGTCCAATAAACATAATTACAATTATAACTTCCACCTCAATAACAACTGAGGGGTAAAATGATAAACGATCAACTGAAAAGGAATAAAGCAAGAACTGATACTGAACCCAACGAGCTCTCCAAATGGAAGTCTCATCCACATGAACATGAAGATAGAACCCAATGGATTTAGGTGTACGCCACCCAACCAAGTGGAACCCAAAGGCCCACCCCCCATGCTAGGAGATAGTAACCAGGAATCCTAGTCAAGACAATCTACCTCTAGACATAGGCTAACACAAAATTAAAACAAATTGAATCAACCAATCACATGAACCTCACAAGTACAACTTGAGTACAACAAGAGAAACATAAGTATAACTTAAATACCATGCAAGTACAACATAAGTACAACTCTACATGGTCACATTGCTTCCAGAAATAAAGAAGATAAAGTATGTTATGAGAACCATACACACAGAAAAAAATACCAACCATGCCACATCAGGTATGTTACGGAAACCATACCCACACAACAAATACCAACCATGGTCACACAAAGTGCCATCACATAGTACATCATGAGTTACCCAGCGGATCATCAGGATGGTGGCCCAAACCAATCATCGGACCTCATACTTACTAATGCAAAATCAAAAGCCAACTATTGTCCTAGATAGAGTGTCATCGCATAGCTCGTCATGAGTTACCCAACGGATCGTAAGGATGGTGGCCACAAACCAATCCCCGGCCTTGATAATTACTAATGCGGAGCCAAATACCTTTCATACAGACAAGATAGATGACCTTGCCATCCCATGGCCTTCTCACTCATCCCAAGTCTAAACAAGCCCTGGCGCCTATGAGTGAGGCATACTTATCTTGATTAGTGAGAAGTTAGTCCTAAACTTCTAAGTATTGTTTTAGTTATCACTTGAATTAAACCACTTCCGAAGGTTACCTAGTCTTACCTCTTCTGGGCTTTGGCCCCTATGGAAGCCACTCTTCTACTTGACAACATACATACCAACCAAAAACCAAGGATACAAAGGTGCAATAAATAATATACCATGAGCTCTCCTCTTCAGGAGGTAACATAAGTTCAAACCCTCTCCAAACACTTGGAGGTATCAAGGTATCAAGGTATCAAAGTGCATCAACCAAGGTAATACAACCACTCCAACTCTAGGAGGAAACCTAAAAATAATCTCACTCCAACACTGGAGGCAAAAAACTACATAACAAGGTCACTCCATACAAGGAGACAAAGATCCCATAATCCCCTCCTAAACCAAGGAGGTACAAACATATACATAACCTCATGCACTGCCCAAGAGAATTCACAACAGGTTGACAAACACAAAATGACAACCCATAGAATTGAAAATCCAATCTGGAAGACTTATGATTAAAACACCCTTTAATCTATTTCCCAAACAAGAGCACGAAGGGAATAATCACTGAAGGCACATGAAATAAACTACCTTTGGATATTCTAAATCCATTCCCCATTACATTACGTAATTCATTACCTCGATACAACTGAATTAAGAATTCATCTTTTCAGATAAGGGAGAAATTAACACATACTTAATTCCCTTCTCGCATAATAATAAAATAAATATTTATTTCCATAAATCAAAATACGTTGTTTTAAATTAAATATTGTTTCCTCGTTTCAATATAGCCACTTTAAGACAAATGTTTAACTTAACTTGAAAACGTATTATTTTTAAGTCAAAACTATTTTCCTTTAAAAATAATGTTCAAAGTAAAACAATAATTTAATTTTGAGATAACATGTTTTTCCATTTACTCAATTTAATTTAAATCATGCCATAAGAAAATAAACCTACATTTTCCTAAGCATCTTAATTCATCTCTTCAACTATATCAAATACCTTTTTATAATAATATATAATAATATTTTAATATTATAGCTTATAATATAAAATATTATTTTCAATAAAACATATTTCAATACTATAAAATATAGTATACAAAATATTATATAGTTTATTAATAAGATATATTTATTAATATTTTAGTATTATAAAATATAATATAAAATATTATTATAAATATTTCAATATTATAATTTATAATATATAAAAATATAATAAACATATTTATTTTATTTTCCCTTTTGAAAGGAGTAACGTCGGCCTCGTGCCACGTGCCATACAAGTCATGGGTGGCCGCACGAATCTCGAGGTGACCAGATTAGGGTTGCCGCCCGTGGTTTTCCTGGCCGCGGTTTTCTCTTCCTTATGGCTGCATGGATTTGATAGTGGTGGTGAAATATGAGGTGAGCAGCCGCAGGAGGTGGCGCCACCGGGGAGAGGGAGGCGCGGCAGTTAACTAAGCCGCCGCAGTTACCACGCGGGCGGCGTCGGCAGCGCTGCCACCAACTGTGGTGGCCACTGCCTGCGTAGTCTGCACGGGCCGTGAACAGAGGAGGTGGTGGAAGTAGTGGCGGGGATGTGGGTGGGGAGCACACTGGGCACGGCTCCCTCTACCGGCCTCCCACGGGGGCTGCGGTGGGGGTTGAGCCCCTAGCAACTTCCCCAACATGAAACTTTTTTTTTTTATTTTTTTTTGCATAAAAAAGAAATGAAACTTTTCAACCTATGGATTTCAAAAAACCGGGCCCTCTCTTATGGGCTTTCTACAAAGAAATTTTAACAACAAACATTTTTCTTAAAATAAACAATAATATTTATAAATAGATGTAGATATATAATATATCTATATATATATATATATCTCAATATATATATATATACTCATATATCTATTTTCACAACTAAAATTGAAATTAAATTGAGGAGCCCTAGTTGAAAACAACCAGCCAAGAACAACAAGATTTTTCTTGAAGTAATACATTTCGAAACAGAGATTTTGAAAACAACATATCTAAATCTATCAATTTAATAACACGAACCTGATTTTTTTTCTTGAGTTGCGAAGATCCAAAATAGTGCTCAGCTTCCCACCTTGCTTCCAAATCTAGTCCCACAAATTTTACAGTTCAAATCTCAAAACCCACAAAATGCAACAATCTTCCTTCCTTTCCTTTTCAATTTCTTCCCAAAACTTCATAATCCCCAAAATTGAGATGCAAAATCCAAACATAAGGATTAAACCCTAAAAATTCAACAACCACCCTAATAAATTTTTCAAAACAGAAAATTAGAAAATATCCCAATTTCAATTTTGATTTCAAACTTCCAAATTTGACTTTTAAATCATTTTTCAATTTTTCAATTCCAAATTCCACAAATTGACTTTCATACATTTTCTTATTTTCAATTTCAACAAATAACATAATAACTTCAACATAAATAGATTAAATTCTTTCAACATCAAAAATTTAATTAATTAATAAATAGATTTAATCAACGATTAAATTATTTATTAATTAAACTAAATTAATAATAAATAAATTATATTTCAACATAATTCCAAATTACATTACTCAAAAACTTAAATACCTTAAGCCATTCAATTACCCCTTTTCTAACTTGCAATTAAATAACGAAGAGAGGGAAAAATATTCAAAGCAACACAACTCGACAAACAACTGACGCCAAACAAGGACTAGGGTGACAACTTGGCACAAAAACCTAGCTACTATCTCCCAATCGAATACTGTTGGGCATTGAACATGCTCCAACCTATGAAACCAGGTGGAGTCGATGTCTTGTACCTGTCAACCTATAAATCAAGTAAAAACAACATATAATATGAACAACATAACATACACACCGTGAAGAGGAAATCATGGGATTGTAGGGCACTCGCAAGCGAGTGATGTGATACCGTCCCCTTCACCAATACACTACAAATAACTGACAAATCTAGCATACTATTATAATCCAAAGCATAAACATCTGTAATTCAAATAACCACTATGCTAATCCAAAGCATGGAATAAAGATAACATCTGAATAACCAGAAGCTCATCAAAGCAACATACCCACACAAGACACGCAGTCCAACCAGAAGGCAAAACAGAGAGGTATTAGATCGAAGATCACCTTGTTTATCATGAGTCCAAAATAATGCATCCCCCAAGGAGTTTGAGGGAAGTCTAGTAAGTGAGTAAGTCTTGCAGTGACTTATCTAGGAGGCTTAGTTTAGGGGATATAGGGTAGTACAGAGCCAAAAAATTCCACTTCCTAGCTCCAAGTTGCCCAATGATATAGTCAATGATATGAACACCAAAGAATCATTGAGCCAACCTATTAAGAATTCAAATATCAAAATTTTCAAGCGGAGTGTCAAGTAACTAGGGATCTTCCCAAAATCTGATTTTAGCACCATTACCAATCTTCCATTTCATCCCAATCATGAGGAGACCTTGTAGGCTGCAAATGATCCTCTAGGCCAAGGAACCCAAAGGATGAACCTCCAATGGGTAGTTAACTAAAGGCATGTTTTGAAAATATTTAGCATTCATAATTTTACACAAATCCTTCGTATTCCTTAGTTGATCTCAACCTACTTTAGCCATCAAAGCCTTATTAGTGTAAGAGACAATCCTGATCCCAATCCCACCATAATTTTTACGTTGACAAACTTTTTTCCCATTTAACTGGAGCGAATTTCTTCTTGTCCCCGATCCTGGACCAGAGGAAGTTCCTTTGAATTTTCTCAAATTTCTCAACTATATATCTGGGGATCTTGAATATAGAAAGAAAGTAGATAGGAATACCTTGAAGAGTAGAAGAAAGGAGTTGAAGTTTACCAACATGGCTAAGACAGGAGACTTTCCACCCAACCAGTTTTCAATAGATCCTTTCAAGGACTGAATTTCAAAATTCAAGAGTGACCTCCTTGACAATTTGGGGAAGACCAAGGTAAAATGAAGGAAGAGAACTACTCACACAACCTAGCACAATAGTCACCCTAGCTTACATGTTAGGACTGTTGTTAAATAAGTAAATCATACTTTTATTATAGTTAATGCATTGACCAAAACAAGAAGCATAGTTGTTAAGATAATTTTTCCATTTCCTAGCTTCAATCATAGAGGTTTTCCCAAATAGGAAAGTATCATCCACAAATTGTTGGATCACAATTGGATCTAAAGAACATGTAAATTTGATTCTCTTTTTTGACTTATCTGATAGTAGACTAAGAAATTTCTTGCTCAACACATCTATAATCACGATAAACAAATAGGGTAAAAGGGGATCACGCTATCTGATACCTCTCCCAACATAGAAGAACCCAAAAGGAGCCCCATTTACCAGAACAAAGTACTTGATTTTGTAACACATTCCATTATGAGGTTGACCACAAATTGATCAAAACCAAACTTGATTAAAAATTTAGGGATAAAGTCCCAAATAACTTTATCATAAGCTTTTGAGATATCTAATTTAAGGGCCATACCAACATAGTTACATATGTCCATGGGATGGATTAGTTCATGGGTGGTTATGGTTGCATCAAGGATATGACGACTAGGCACAAAACCTTTTTGAGTGGGGTTGATGAGTTTTTCAATGATAGGTTTGATGTGGTTCACTAGAATTTTAGAGAGGATTTTATAAAAGGTATTGCAAAGGCTAATGGGCTAAAAATCAGTCATTGACTGGGCATCAACAATCTTAGGGATTAAGGCTAGGAAAGTGTGGTTCAGTTTTTTTAGAATCTTACTAGATTTAAAGGAATCAAAAGAAACTAGGATGAGGTCCTCACCAAAAATCTCCCAAAATATTTGAAAGAAGGGTGGTGGAAAATTATTAGGGCCAAGTGCTTTGAAAGCCCCCATGCTAAAAGTAGCCAACTGAATCTCCTTATGAGTGACAACACTGAGGATCCCTAGGTTATCATTCTGGGTAATGATGGTCAAGAGAGGGTCTAACAACAGACTGACTAGAGTTAGATTAGGCACCTCTACAAGAGCTAAATAATCCCTCTGAAAATAATCAGCAACCAAGAGGCCAATTTGGGTGGGTGTTGAGATCACCTCCCCTTGCTCATTTATCAATTTAGAAATTTGATTCCTTTTATTGTGTTTGATAGCTGAAATGTGAAAAAAAGAGGTATTCCTATCACCTTCTTGCAACCATTGCACTCTGGATTTCTGTTTCTAGAAAATTTCCTCTTTCTTCAAAATTTTCTCTCACTCCCTCTAGCTCTCTTTTTCCTCGTTGTAAGTAGGCAGACTAACATCCCCATCCTCCATTTTCTTTTGTATAGTATTCAAATTTTCCCTGATAACTCTTTTCTTCTAGAAAATATCTCCAAAGACACGTTTATTCCATCCTTTCACCATACATTTAATATGTTTAAGTTTAAAAAATATATTGAACATGGGAGAGAAACGAACAACAATATTCTACCATTCAATAATTTTGTTCTTAAAGTCAGGGTGGGAATCACACATTATCTTGAATTGGAAGGGGAAAGGTCCTAGATCAAATAGGTCATTTGAGATCAGCAACAAACGATTGTGGTCTGACACCATTCTAGGTAGAGCCCTAATGTAAGCACTGGGAAGGTTAGTCCAATTACTAGAATAGATGAATGTATCTAATCTCACATGTATTAAGTCCTCGCCAAGATGCCTGTTGGTCCAAATAAAGGCTTGGCCAGATGATTCGATGTCAATCAGACTAGTAGAACTCAAGAAGCTAGCCAAATCAGTCATGCTATTAGAGTAATCCACCAGTCCACCACTTTTCTCTAAAGGATATAAGGGGGAGTTGAATTCCCCAAATACCAACCAATGAGAATCACTATTTTTTTAACCCAACCTAAAAGAACCTACCACAAGTCATTTCTAGCATTTCTCTGGTTGAGAGAATAGACTAGATTTTCATGTTTATCTATTTGCATAGCCTCATTAATGTAATATTAGACTTATTATCATCAAGAGTAAGTTAAATTACCACTATGAATCCAATACAAGACCCTAGATGTAACTATTAAAAGAAATTGTCAAAAGGTTTTTATCCTTAATTTTTTTTTAAATAGTAACCTATAAAACTACACTAAAGCTCTACATTACTACTTATAACAATTTATCCAAACATATGAACACTTTTGTATAAATTATGAATCAAATTAGGCATTTTGCGACACTTCAAAATAACTAAATTTGATTCCAAATCACTTATGAATACAAACAATAGTAAATGATTATTAACTCAATAACAATTGAACATCAAAGTTATTTCATAGGTAATATAATATTAACATCATTTTTAGGAAAGATATTTGATTTATGCATGTTTTAAACTAAGTTTATCTTTAGAAGTGTCCCCCACTTTTTACTTTTTTTTTTTTTTGCTATAGGCCTCCCTAACATGTGCCATGTTGAGTTCTCCCAAGACTTCAAAAGAAAAGGTAAATTATTCTCTCTTGTGGTAGTGTGAACCATGCATATTTTCTATATGGTTTTACTCTAATGGCCTATGAGGAATATGGTTGTTCCTAATCCATTCTCAATAGTGATAGAGTCTAGCAACCAAAATTTAAAATTGTAGCCTCTTTTGAGCAATTCAAGGCACCTCCACTTGTAGAGTTACATATTGAGAAAGATCTAAGTAGTTACATTTCAAATTATATCCCATGGGTTCCATGCAATATTCATTCCCAACAACTTCCCTTGCATCATCTACCACTTGATCACTCACCTACCTGGTAATGGCCCATGCAAAGAGAGATGTTGTAATTCACAAGTTAGATACCTTACATTATTTTAAATGTACTATAGATACATGTTTAGAGGCATTCAAGGTTGACATATTGCTAAAGTCTTCTTCTCTCTTTTAACATGAATTACAATTAGGTCCTTCATCCCACTAGTTTTAGTTTCTAAATTTCATATTTTTAGGAGGGAATATCTATAATGGGTTAGTCAATATATATTCATGAATGCATTCCTTTTGATAGTTTAGATTCCATATTATGTATATGTTCTTTAATACCTTTATATAACATATTTTCTCACTTTTTTGTAGATAAATAGACGAACCTTTATGTAGGCATCCAGAGATAGTGATATTTCATCATATAGAGCTATTCAATATCATCAAAAACATGAATACAAGAGACTAGTATTCTTAAAATTTTGAATCTTATTTATGTGGATAAATTTGTGTGATGCATTTCATGTGATTTTCTATCATTGTTGTTGACTATTGCATTATGAGTTCAAAATATTTTTTTAAGTTCTAAAAGGAAACCTATTGAATGTGTGCCTTCATTTTATGTCATTTATTTTCTTTCATTTCTCCTCTTTTTTCTCCCAACAATTAGTTTTATGTTAGAATATATATGGAGAAAAAATTCAAATCCCAAATATTATCTCATCTAGTTCTATCCCACATCTAAGAGTAATCCATGCTTGGTGGCCCTACATGGTGCATTCATCTTCAAAAAATATTTAAGTCATCAAAAGCTACATTTCACAATCCACTCAAAACACTAGTAATCCTCACACCAACAACATGCATATTTTTTTATAATTTTTTTCCAAGTAAATAATTAATTATGAATTTTTATTAAAATTTTTAAGAAATATAAAAAATCGCATGTTTGACCAACTTAACTTGGTCAAAAATTCATGAAATTCATTTTTTAATCCTAGAGTATGTGAAGCATAGAATGTGACGTGTTTTGGATTCAAAAAATATGATGTTGTTTGATAGTTATAGATTTTTTTCAATTAGCCTATCAATCAGGACTTTAGTCATAATTCAAATAGAAAATAAATAATAATAATTTATTAAATTCAAAGTAAAGCATAATTTATATTTGTGGAAAGTTGAGAATCTTCTTTGAAAACCCTGTTCGTTTCATCGATTTTTGGGTAAAAAAAAAGTATTCAGCCATATGGGCAATCATATCACTTACATATTGCCACTTTTTGGCCCATCATGATGTTGAACATACCCAAAATATGAATATTATTTATTGAATTAAATGCACATTACATTATAGAAATTAAAAAAACAAAACATAGGATGAAATCTTTATAGACTGCAACACATAACAACTTATTTTCCCCTTGGTTTTTGGAGACATATATCTTCTATATATTCAAATCTACCTTCCAAAATACTCTCCCACATTCCTCATGACTTACCATATTCCCATCATCATTCTCCCCCTTGAAAATGCTTGATAAATGATTATAAGTAGCCGTTTGGCACCTTCAAGCAAAATTTTGAAATTTGTTCCCTACCCAAAAATAGCCCAACTTTTGGGAGCCATAACTTTTGATTCAATCACCCGTTTGAGCCCCCAATTTATTCAATTTCCCCAATTTTTGAGGCCCCAAAATATCATTTAAAGCCTCAAAACTTAGTTTTAAATTATCTTTTGAGAAAAATCAAAATGAAAATCTTGAATATCTTCTCACAAAGATTTAATATTGACTCAAAAGTCACCCAAAATTTATAAAATTCAATTACAGAGCTTTGCCAGGGAAAATTTCAATTCCCTATGTGCTCATATGTAAACTTACTAAAAATAGAGGTCGTACTAAATTTAGTGCTTTTAGAAAATTTGAAAGTTGTAAACCACTCTTCAAGAATTTTAATAGGAAATGAGCTTCATGGGTATTCACCTAGACAAACAACAATTAAAATAAAACAATTTTTGGGTGATGCAAGATTTCCCTTACACCCTAGATGCTCCTGCATTGGACACACAAGGTAATTTGAGAGATGACTTTGTCACATCTCTAATATTCAAGGATAAACAAGATGGTCAACCTCTTCCTTAAACAACCATGATGAATATTCAATAGTCCTTCCTTTCCACTTGACCAAATATTCTTCATATTACCTATTTATTGTACTTTTTCTCACATGACTATTTAGGATTTCTTCTGTATCTTCCTTCTCTTGAGTAGGTACTAGAATATTCTATTGTTATTTTATTGGTTTATCCTACATGCCTCCTTCATGATACTCTATCAAATCAACAATGTTGAATAAAAGAGAGATGTTTATTCCACTCAACAACTCTTCCTCACAATCATTTCTTGAATCATGTTTCTTCAGGATCATGCATGGTCCAAATTTCTCCATTTTTAACCTATTATATATTCCCACAAGTAACCTTTATTTTATTAGGTGAACCATGAATTCCTTGCTAACTTGGAATTCCTTAAATTTTTGCTTTTGACCTTCCTTAGCCTTATACTAGGAATTAATCTTATTAATATGTTTTCTTACCTATTCATGTGAGTTTTCTAGGTGTTCTATAAAATATTTTACCTCAACATTGCTCTTTTCTCATTTCTCCACCTTTCTCAACTTAAAATAATTCCTTGAAATATTCCCCATATATAATTCAAAATGTGGATTTACCAGTACTCTTCTTGAAAAAATTAGTGTATGCAAAATCTACCTATGTTAAAATTAAATCCCAACCCTTGGGCTTATCTCTTACTAAGCATCTTAACAAGTTTACCAAACTCTTATTTACCACCTCTATGTGTCCATCAGTCTATAGATGGTGTGTAGAACTAAAATTCAAATTGGTCTTTAGTTTCTTCCATAGGGTTCTCTAGAAATACCTAACAAGTTTGGTATCTTGATCTGAAAGCATACTCTCTGGTAGACCATGTAGTCTTACCACCTATTTGAAAAATAACTCTTCAATGTGAAAAAAATCATTAGTCTTCAAAAATGTAATGAAATTTTCCATCTTTGAAAAATTTTCAACCACCAAAAATATTGAGTCATATCCTCTTTGCATCATTGGTAAACCAAGAACAAAATACATACAAATATCTTCCCAAGGCTTCTCTAGTATTGGTAGTGGTTGATAAATTATAATGTTTTGACTTAATCTTTTGGTCATTTGGCATAATTGGAAACTTTGTAAGAACTTATTTTGTATTATTTTGTAACTATGACCAATAATAATTATCACTAACAAGAGAAACAGTCTTATCTCAACCAAAGTATCTAGCCAACATTCCACTACATTTTACCTTAATTAGTTTTTCTCTCATAGAAATCCTTAGAATGAATTCCTTTCAAAAATATATCATCTTGGATTATAAAATCCAACCATCTCATCCTCTATAATTTAATAGGTCCAAACAATATTTCCAAGCCTTCACAAAGTTTAGATCTTCAGGATACAAAATTTTGAGTTCCTTAAACCCAAAAAATTATTCCTTCT
Organism: Sequoiadendron giganteum; assembly: GCA_007115665.2. Taxonomy (NCBI): domain Eukaryota; kingdom Viridiplantae; phylum Streptophyta; class Pinopsida; order Cupressales; family Cupressaceae; genus Sequoiadendron; species Sequoiadendron giganteum. The sequence goes on along the minus strand of CM021109.1, from coordinate 126,479,477 downwards.
ATTTAATTCATCTGGATCTATGTTTGACCTTACACTTAGGATACAAAATTTTGAGTTCCTTGAACCCAAAAAATTGCACCTTCATCTCTATCAACAAATTATTCCTCTTGCTTAAGTCATCTAGATCTATGTTTGACCTTACACTCCCTTGACTATTAAGAAACTACAAATTCTAATGATCAGTGTAAAGAAATATCTCTTTAGGAAAAAAATAATGTCTCCATTTCTTCAAAGCCTAAACTATATATTACAAATCTTGATCATATAAATAATACCTTTTCTTGGCATCATTAATATTCTCATTAGAATAGGCAATGGGTATACCTTCATAACTCAAAACAACTCCTATGACACTACCACTATAATCACAATCCACCAAAAATACCTGATTGAAATTTGAATGTATCAAAATAGGTTTCTCTATGGATTTATTCTTCAACATATCAAAAATCTTGGCTGATCTTGTGGTCCACTTAAACTTATATTTATCACCTCTCATTGTGTTAGTTATGGGTGCACAAATACTACTAAAATTATTAAAAAAAAATTGCAAAACTCGTTAGACCATGAAATGATCTTACCTCTATAACAACCCTTGGTGTAGGCCCATCAATAATAGCCCTCACTTTATTAGGGTCCATTCTAATACCACCAGCTGAGAAATTTTTTCCCAAGTTTACCAAATCACAAAATTACATTGTGTAAGGTTAATTAACAACCTCTCCTTCCCCAACTTCTCAAAAAATCTATGAATATGCATTAGGTGCTCCTCTAAAGTCTTACTAAGAACCAAAAAAAATTATAAACAAATAAGATAAATTTACCCAAAAAATATTTCAATACCTCATTCATGAGTCATATGAATGTGCTCAATGCATCGGTTAGCCCAAATGGCATGACTGGTTGTCTTGCATTCATCTTCTCCTCTAATTTAGGTTTGCTGATATCCACTCTTTAGGTAAATATTCATGAAGTATTGGGATCCAATCAAGTAATCCATGATGTCATCCATCCTTGGAAATATAAATCTACACTTGATTATGATCTTGTTAATGGCTCAAGAATCTATACATATTCTCCACTCTCCATATTTATTTGCTGCTAGTATTGTACGTATCACATAAGGACTTAGACTCTCTTTGATTAGTCCTTTCTTCAAAAAATCTTGAACTTGTCAGTTTAACTCATCATTCTTTGTTGGAGTCATTCTATGAGCTACCTTATTTGAAAAACTATTGCCTAGTATCAAATCAACCTAGCGATTAATCTTCCTCATTGGTGGCAACCCTTGAAGTACATTATCAAATACAATGTCTTGGAATTATTCCAATTGATCTAAATTTTTTTTGGTACTTTTTCATCTCGTCCTTTATTGGCTCTAGGAACCAAAATAAAGCCCATATTCACATGCTTCATACCATCCAAACAAATTCTTGCAGTGATACATACCTTTTCTTCCACCTCCATCATGGGCTTCAACTTGTGGTAAAATCCATTTGTAGACACTAAAAATTGTCCAAGGCTTGCAAATTCGTCATCGTTTCCCCTTTCATTCTTCATAATTAAATAATTTGAATTATTTAATTATTTTCTAATATCACATGTCTTCTATTAATTAAATAATTTTAATTTTTTAATTAATTCATTTCTATCTTTATTCTTCCCTTGATTAATTAAATAAATTTTATTTATTTAATTATGTCACTAATTAAGTCCCATTCTTTCTAAAATTAAATAAATTCTTATTTATTTAATTTTTGTCCACTTTCCACTATAATTAAATAATTATTTTTAATTATTTAATTATTCATCGGCCTTTTCTCTCCTAAATTAAATAAATTTTATTTATTTAATTTGGTCCACTCTCTTGAATTTTGAAATAAATCATTATTTAATTCAAAATGATTCATTTTGTCACATTCCTCTATAATTAAATAATTATTTTAATTATTTAATTATTCATTTGCCACCTAAATTAAATATTTTTTATTATTTAATTTCTCCTATCACCTCTTTGTCTATGCTCATTTTAAATAAAATTATTTATTTAAAATAGTCCCACTTTCTAATTTCCCTCTTTTTAGTAAATAATTCAAATTAATTATTACTTTCATGTGACCCCACCTTTTGAATTAAATTTAAGTTTTAATTAAAAATAGTCATTTTCCTCCAAAAATCAAGTAATTTCTATTATTATTTGATTTTCTAGCCACCTCTTTTTCTATGCCAATCTTATCTCTTGTCACATGCATTGTCAACCCTTGATTTGATTTTCTAAAAATCAATCTTGTCCATTCATTTCAAATTTGACCTAATGTTTCCCTAACACTAATTATGGGTTGTCATATTGAATCTCATCCATTGATTCTAGGGCACTTCTCAACTTTTAATCTTGGTCATTCACACAAAATTGCATTTTCTATAAAATGATAATTTTGGTCTCATTTTGTCATCTTCCAACTTCATCATCTTGCAACCTCATAAACCTTGCAACCCGATGATCTTGCAATCTCATACTCTTGCACTCTTGTCATTTTTTTCATAGGCATACTTACATTTCATTTGGCATAATTTAGACATATTTAGAGGCTTACTAGTTGCATTATAGCATAGTATTGCATATAGCTACTCAAATCCTTCAACATTTGTTTAGGGCTTGTCATTGTTATTAGATCGCTCATCATAAATCTGAGGGAAACATCAAAATTTCAACAAGTTGAGAAGGTATAATGGAGGTTAGCCATGGAAGTTGAAGACATTTTGGTAGGATTGTTTCATTTGTTTTCATTTTATTCCTTTGCACTTCATTATCACTTTGGGTTTTCATTTTTGAATTTGATTTGCTAACCCTAAGAAAATTACCTTAGTTACATTGGTGAACTTGACATGTTTTGACAAATTTTGAAGAATTTTGGAGTTGAATCTTTTTTGTTGCATGTTTTGTTAGCATTTTATTGTAGGTTTTGCATCATTTTGGAGACAAAACCCTAGTTTTCAAAGATTCAACCATATCTCTCAAACGACTACATATTTTCTAACAAAAAAATTTATGCGAGTTGGGGATAATATCAAGAGCTTTTGGTCCTAAAATCAGATTTTTTGGAGCTGTTTTTTATTTTCTATAATTTTTTTGTTATTTTACATGAAAAATTAATTTTGAGAGAAAACTAATGAATCTTTCATATTTCTTTATATTTCTAGAAAGCTCTCTGAATTTCAATAGGGTTCTGTTATTTATGTTTTTAATTAGGCTACGAAATAATTAGACAAAAAAATAGATCTTTCAAAATTAGGGTTTCACAAAGATTTTCTTTATATATCACAAACGGTTGCAGATCTGTTCACAATTTTTTTTTGCAGATGTGGAATGTTGTAAAAAACCATCAGTTAAAAAATTAGATTTTTTGGACTTGTTAACTTTTAATAATTATTTTATGATTTTTCATAAAAAATAATTCTGGATGCAAAACAATGAATTTTTTGGATTTATTTACATTTTTGGAAAGCTCTTTAAATTTTAGCAAGGGTCTATTCTTTGTGTGTTTACTTTTTATGTAAAAAATAGTTCCAAAAATCAGATTTATTTTGACTAGCTAACCCTCTAATATTAGTGATCAATTATCTTGTTAGGGTTTTGGATTGGTTGTTGGTTTTGTGAATGTGTAGGAACTTCAAAGGGAAAATTGGATCAAGAAAAAAAAATTCTCTAAATTTTCATGGGTCCAAGACATCCTTTTAGACTACTAACAAGTGGTTTTGTAGGTTCGATTGTCCAAGACTTTTATTTTTAAACCATTTGTGTTTGTTTTAGATTAGCAAACACTTCCATTGGTGGTTTAGAAAGCACCTTTGCTTGTCTCACTTAGATTTAATTAGGGGGTTAAAGAAATTTGCTTGATTGTGTTTGGGTGGTAGGTGATTATGCTCTCACCTTGTGCAAACTAGGTAATCAGAAAACCATACCCATCCATTTTTGTGTTTACCCCGATTCAATAATCGAGGTATCCTCTCCCCTTGTGCACTTGTGTGATCCTGGGTATAAGAGAAACAATTATTGACTCTAGGAATTGGGCCTTCTTTGGTGGGAAAAATTACTCACCTGAAGGTGACTCAAACTAGCGACAGAGCTCTTTAGCCGAGCTACCCCCGATCGGTATATAAATGTGAATCCTAAGGGAAATTCTAGGAATACAAGTATGGATGTGTCATATAGACCAAGTAGTACTCCCCAAAAACTTATTGAGTGTAACCTCTTCAGGCTGTAGTGCCTCCTAAATAGAGCTTAATCTTGTACCCCATGTATGGACACTCGAACGGGGGTCCCGAACTAAACACCTTTGTGTAGTAGCCAAAATCCTTCTATTTTCTAGCACAACAATGGTCGTTGTGAAGGAATCCCCATTCTCACAATTCTTAGTAGAGGTGATCAACCTGCCATGTGATTTTTATGGGGGTTGGAAGCTTGTTTGGCCTAAGAAGTGAGTGCAATTTAAGGGGGAGCCTTTACAACCAAGCTTCTGGATTCACACGCTAAGAATAAGTGTGGTTGGGGAAACCCACGTGGACTGTAATGAATATTGTCCTTTCCTGACCTAGGATTGTGCCTGTCTTTATTGTGCTTGATGAAAGATAAAATATTGTTTTTTCCAAGTGTCTTCTCAAACATTCAAACAAATAAACATCATTGAAAAATCTAGAAAATGCTCTCAATATGAAACAAAAAATCAATCCTTTGGTCATTTTCATCCTTGTCACTTAATCCTACAAGAAATTCCTTTGACAATCCAAATTGACACATTGGCCAAACTTTGAATCCTTAAGTGAACCTTTCCTAAAAATCATTTGACATAAGGCATCCCCTTTTATCACTTTTCATTATCACCTTGCATAAAGCATAGCTTTATGTCATCCACCATCATGTCTTCAAGCCACTTTGATATGCTTGCTAGTTGAATTGAATGCCAATTTCTTAGAAATGGTCAAGCCCAACTAGCTAGGGACTTCAAACCACTATACCTCCAATCCAAGTCCAAATCCACAACCCATAGTCAACCACCCAAATATCCATCTTACCAACAATTCATAACTCCTAGTCCTCCATCCATCAACTCTAACTATTAAGAGTCCTTTAAAACAAATCCTTCCATTAGTCCACAAAAAAATTACACCTATTTCCCTTATCCTAACCTTGACAAGGTAAATCAACCATCCAACAATACATTACAAGCCCCCATTTCCTATTCTATCCCTTCATCATATCTTAGTCCTTCATACATGTCCTATCCTATTCCTTTATCCACATCCAATCTGAGTCCTTCATACACTAACCCTTTCCAAGTATCCACATCCTATCCTAGTCCTATATCTACCAATCCATTCCAACTCAATTCATCCCAACACACACCTAGCCATGAAAATTATATCCTTGTCCAAAGTCACATTCCATTGTTTAACTCTAAGGACATATGTCAAGACAAAAACCCAAAGCAGGACACCATAACTCCCCTTTCATGTCAAGATCAAATTTTCCCATCCCGTGACCCCATCATTAAGTCCATTCAAGAAGTACTCCTAGACAATCATGGCATACAAAATACACCCATCCTTGGCCAAAATTCCATTCACAACCATGTTATCCAAGACAAACCTATCCTTGCTCAAGATCCTACTTCCAATCATGTCATCTAAGACAACCCCATCTTTGGCAAAGACACTATCCTTGATCAAGAAGTCCAAAATGATCTACTCCTCGACCTTTATGCCATTCATGACCAAACACTTGATGACCCTATTCAGGCTTCGACTACCGAAACTTCCAAAAATGAGACACTTGCCTCCATGAGACACATAGATGATCTTCTTATAGAACAAGAGGCTACTATTCTAGACATATTTGTAAATGATCAAACTATAGCTGAATTTATTGGACTCTATGACAATGACCATGAAGATGGTTTTGACATCAACTTGGAAGCACCAACTGAATCATTTGAATACGATATGTCACAAAATAATACCATATATGTTAATCAAGTCTCTAGCCAACATGTCAATGAAGCTACAACATCTTATCAACTAGCATCATCTACCTCTGTTAGAGCAGTCTTTCTTAAAGATGAGAATATTCCAATAAACAATTTTGGGTTGGCATCTTGCTTCAAAAATGACAAGTACCCCATCGCAAACAAAATATTTCAAAGCATGCAGTATCAAGGAAAATAACTAGGCATACATGAGAAAGGCATTCGAGAACCTGTACAGCTTCAGGAAAATTACAAACATCAAGGTCTTGGCTATTCCTCAATCAACAAATCTAATGATGTTGATGATACCTACTCGATATTGGGGGCAACTTTATCTAATAAAAGTGTCAAAATGGATGTCATGAGTAGTCCTTGTCATAATATTGCTTCCAACACCCCGTCTATCCACACCATCAACCATCACTTCAACATAAATAAACCTTCCATTTGGAACCAAAAAAAACAAAAGTCTTACAAGTCTAAAGTTCAAAATCAAATGCCAAAGGCCATTGAGTACAAAAATACAAGTGTACAAATGAAACTAACATGGATCCTAAAGAAAAATGGATCAAGTCAGGAAAAGAATGAATCAAGTCAAGAAAATATGTCAAAAATTAAAAAAAAATGTGGAGCCACAATAGAAGAGGACTCCCACATATAATTCATGTCTACCTCCTTCAAAATGGCTATCAAGAAAAACATATGAAAGTGTTGGTTCCAAACACTATCCTAATCTGATGCGCAAAGTTTGGAAAATTAAAATCAATACATTCAAAAATCCAAACAATCCATCCATGTCTACCATCATCCATCATAATCCTACATCTTGCCTAAAGTCTAAATTTCCCATGCCACAAATTCGTCATGTCTTGGCAACAACTCTTTATCATAAGGACTCTCATGGAACTCTATTGTGATGTGCGTATTTTGATAAGGCCAACTCTAGTATCAAAAAGGATCACAATGACATCAATCAGTTGTATGCAAGTGCTATGATCCTGACAAGACAACTACTTCATAAAGGTCATTATTGGCATATCATGGCACCGGTCTCTACATCAGCATCGTCAATGGATTGGGCATAATCAGTGATCATCTAAAGCATCAATGCTATCAGATAAATATATATATAAAAAGAGAGACATAAATAGTAAAGAGAAAAATTTCGTTCAATAGTGAAAACCATTCTTATGGTGCTTTGGATAAGTACCATGATGAAAACTTGGAAAACATGTGTCATGTATAAATAAATTGTATATGTGGACCATTACACTTGGGGGCAAGTTGTCTTATTTCTTATACCTTCGCATGGCATTTTTGACATTTTCATCCATCCATCTACGCCCTATCATTTCATCCATTTTCCCACCTACTTTGATCTTCATAAGGACTATAGTACAAACATAAATCATTCTTTGGGAAAATTTTTTGACATGTCTATCCTTTGGTCATACTTTCATAAATTATCATTTCATCGCCTTCATAAAAATATTCAGGTCCATACCTCGACAAAAATAAATTATCCTTATAATGACATAAGCCATCCATTGTCCTTTTATACCTATCGCCTATCTTGGTTTTCCTTGTCAATGGTCTAAAGATCCTTCATCATCCCATTTAGTTTTAACCAAGTCATTTCAAATGCAACAATATGGCAACTTGGCACATCATCCAAAAAATTCCTTGGCTTTTTCCTTGGCCCTGTTGCAAACTTTTATCCTCTTGTCATATCATTGCCATCTTCACATTGTTCTACGATGTGTCCTTCCCATGTCAAACAACATTGTGATTGTCATCGTCATCTATCAATTGGTATTCAAATTGACTAGCAGAAAAATCATGGTTGTCGTTGGATTCATGTGCATCGACATCATTCACATGCATTTGTCATAATTTTCATAAAACATTAAAAAGTCATAAAAATCAGAAAAAGTCTTGAAAAATCAAAAAAAAAAAAAAGTCTGAAAAAAGAATCATAAAATACAAAAAATCTTAAAAAAATTATTAAAAATCAGAAAAAGTCCTAAAAATAAAAAACAAATTCTGAAAAAAATCATAAAAAGTCTTGAAAATAGACCTAAAAATTGAAAAATGTCCTGAAGAAATCCAAAAAATTTGAAATATCCGAAGAATGCAAAATCAAAGTCATATCTTTTCAAGTCCGTCAAGTCTGTCAGTCTTTGTCATTTGTCCAAACTACGTTGCCTCTGTGCATTTTCTATGCAGGCAAGGCCATCAGTAAATGAGTCCCTGAGACATTAGGTCAATCCTTTTAGGTTTGTCAAAATAAAAGTCATAAGTCAAACATGGTCACGTTGGTCAAATAAAGCAGACATAGTCGCACTTGACACAAGACAACCATTTGAAACATCAATGCCAAAATTGTTCAAAGTCAGACAACATAAGCCAATCAATCATCTACTCAAATTAGTCAACTTTCCAAAACAATGTCAATCTCATCACTCTTTGGTCCTCTCCAAGATTTGTCCTTCTTGGACTTGGACCTTGTCAAAATGTCATTTGCCTTTTTAGGATGTGTCCTTCTTGACCTTAGGCACTGTCAAATTTTCAAACTGTCAAACCATCATGCAAACAATCTTCGGCAAGCAAATATTGGCAAACACATTGAATGGTTGTTGATTTTTCTAGTCTATTTTGTCTTATCTTTGTCTATTTTTGCTGGTTTTTTTTGTCTCTTGGTCATGCTACTAGCTACCTTGAGGATGTCCCATGAAGGATTTAGAGGTGCGATTGCATCCCATGACCTATTTTCTTTCACTATTATCTATGGATTGTCTTAGAAAAAATACTAGGGCAACTTGGCCCTTAGTATGAACTAGAACATTCCTTTTCTGCGACTGTCTATTTTGCAAGTGGATGACCTTGCACAGCTTGGTTTATGTCATATCATGGTTTTTGTTGTCCATTTGTGTCATTTTACCGCCCAATGATGATTAGTGTAGTCTTTTCTAGCAAAATATGCATCTTTAAAATTGTCTCCACTAAACATCCATATCCTCCACACTAACATTTCTTCTATACCGCTTATCTATTTTCCTCTTATCCATTTTGAGAGCATACCTGTGTTCTTCCAACCCACCTATCCTATCAAGGGGGAATCATCATCTCATTCTTATTTCATCATCATCCTATCTTTCTATCATCATCCATTTTCCTCTATCCATACCTTGGCTTCTTTGAAATGATGTTACTCGACACAAAGCTCATCATCTCGAACATCATCTCAAAGCGGGGAAAAATGTAGACACTAAAAATTGTCCAAGGCTTGCAAATTCGTCATCATTTCCCCTTTCATTCTTCATAATTAAATAGTTTTAATTATTTAATTATTTTCTAATGTCATATGTTTTCTATTAATTAAATAATTTTAATTATTTAATTAATTCATTTCTATCTTTATTCTTCTCTTGATTAATTAAATAAATTTTATTTATTTACTTACGTCACTAATTAAGTCCCCTTCTTTCTAAAATTAAATAAATTCTTATTTATTTAATTTTTGTCCACTATAAATAAATCAATCTTATCCATTCATTTCAAATTTGACCTAATGTTGCCCTAACCCTAATTATGGGTTCTCATATTGAATCTCGTCCATTGATTCTAGGGCACTTCTCAACTTTTAATCTTGCTCATTCACACAAAATTGCATTTTCTATAAAATTGAAATTTTGGTCTCCTTTTGTCATCTTGCAACTTCATCATCTTTCAACCTCATAAACCTTGCAACCTCATGATCTTGCAATCTCATACTCTTGCACTCTTGTCATTTTTGTCATAGGCATACTTAAATTTCATTTGGCTTACTAGTTGCATTATAGCTTAGTATTGCATATAGTTACTCAAATCCTTCAACATTTGCTTAGGGCTTGTCATTGTTATTAGATCATTCATCATAAATCTGAGGGCAACATCACATTTTCAGCAAGTTGAGAAGGTATAATGGAGGTCAGCCATGGAGGATGAGGACATTTTGGTAAGATTGTTTCATTTGTTTTCATTTTATTCCTTTGCATTTCATTATCACTTTGGGTTTTCATAGTTGCATTTGATTTTCTAACCCTAGTAAAATTACCTTAGTTACACCATCATTCATGAGGGAATATGTGTTAGCATGGCCATCATGCGCTCTACAGTGATCAAATGTCATGGCCTCTATAGTAAAATTTGAGATGCATTCATGGGTATGATGTCACACAATACCTCATCATAATATGTTCAAACCTTTAAATTTACTATACATTTCTCATTGACCAAATCTTTATGGCCCCTTTGCAACCATGTAATCCTATATGGATGTGAATGCTTTATCTTCTCTAAATACAACTTCCTTACCATCTCTTCTAAAACTATATTATATGTACTTATACTATCAATAATCATATCAAAACACTTACCTCTTTCTTTACACCTTGTTTGAAATAAACTCTTCCTTTGAATTGGTTCCTTTTCTTCATTTAGTAAGGCTCTCCTAATAACAAGAGTCTCCTATCTCTGCATTTTCAGCATGCTTAAATTCACCAAATTCATCTACCTATGTAACTCGTGCATTACATTCAAGCCTTCTATTTTTCCTTCCTTGATGTTGTGGAAACTCATATGCTCGAAGTCCTTCTTGTCCATATTGGAAAAAAGTTCCATATAAGCCTCCTCTTCTAGATGCTAAATTTTTCATTATTCTTTTGTTCTTTGTTTTTCCCTCTATAGGATCTTCCACTAGTCCTTACACTTCAAACTCTTCCTCTTTTCTTTCTCTCAAATCTTCTATTTTATCTTCTCTTCTACCTTTAAGAAAAGCTAATAAACATCCTCTATGGTAGTCATTCTAACCAAACTTAGCTCATCTTGAATACTTAGCTTCAATTGATTCATATAACGAGCTACAAATGTAGACACCTAAAAATGGCTAATGTATTTGCATCTTATCATTTCATCATTATCCTTATCATTTCTTCTATCTATAATAATTAAATAATTTTTAAATTATTTAATTAAGCTAACATTTATCCCTTTTCATTCATAATAATTAAATTAATTTTAATTATTTAATTAATTCATCGCTTATCACTTTCCCTCCAACACTAGTCAAATTTAAATTATGTTCGGTCCTCTATAATTAAATAATTTTCAAAAATTTAATTAGCTAACATTCCTTTCTTAAATTATATAAATTAACATAATTTATTTAAATTAAATATTTTTCACTAAAATAAATATTTATTTATTTCTCCGAATACATCCTTATAAATATATATAAAAAAAAAATTTAATTATTTTAATTTTCTTTGCTTCATCAAAATTCAAATTCAACTCCTACCTTGTCTTGAATTTTCCTATCCATTGATATTTCTAATTAATCTCCACCATTGATCAAATATCAATTGAAAAATATAAATACAAAGCCTTCATTCATTCATATCCCCTAGATTATGATTACTATCAAGAACACTGTCAAGCTATCACTATCAAGCACTATCAATAACTATCATTTTCAAGAAAACAAGTTATCATTATCATTATCAAGGATAGGTATCATTTATCTTTGAGTATTTTAACATTATCATTGCATCATATCATCCTTTTTCTTTCATGGTTATTGTTATTTTGAAGAGAAACCCACAATGGAGAAAATAAAGGTCTTTTCTATGATGAATTTGTTTGTTATTCAATTTTTAGCCAATATATTGAATTAATTAAGTGATTGTTGAAGTTTTAATTTTGTAATTTCATTGAATTGTTACTATTTGTGATTCATATTTTCATCATCCAAATTTTGGCACGCTTGATGGGACTCACTTCCCTAATATTATTAATAAGTTATTTTGCAATAAATTTTATTTTTTAAGGTTATAGATGAAGATCTATGCATATGAGTAGTTTCATCATGCTTTTGAGTTGACTTGCAATGCCTTTGATCAGATCTGGGGTTCTTTTGAGATGAAACATGAAATATTTGATATATATACACATTAATTTTTTGCATTTTTGTTAGATCTACATATTTGAAGATTGTCATACATCTAAAAAAATTTGTTGCTTATCTCACCAATTCTACCGTGAATTCATGTCCAATTCTACTACACATTTGACAATATTTTTTGTGATTTTGATCAATTTTGTAGTGCATCTGATATATAACACATTTGAAGCATTTTGTTGAAATTTTGACCTTTGTCACTCTAGATCTCATCAATATTTAGGGTTAAATTAATATTTTAATTTGTTCATTCTATATCTATAAGTTTTTTAATTTCTAACATATAACCTCATATTTGACTTGAATCTAACCCCAAATCTAAGATCTTTTTGATATATTGGACTTTGTTTTTTGTCAATTTTTATTGGTATAAATTGGGTCATTTGGGATTAAGAGGCTTACAAAGAGTGGACTTGGAGCTCTTCATAAAATTATCATCTCAAATTTAGCATTGGATTCCTAGTTCTATCATTCTCATCCTCTTATCTCTTTTAATTTTTAAAAGTGCTCAATAGTTTCATTATTTTCTTTGCTATATGTCAATCTTGCTTGGAATGTCTTGATCACATTGAAAATTGGTTAAAACTAGTCTTTCTTTTTTGCATTTGTACTCTAAAATAAACAAGTTTTTTTTAATCCTAAATATATTCTTACACATGATGTCCTCTCACCCCTAGTGGTGATCTTTGTGTAAATGCACAAGATAATTGAGAGGGGGGTGAATCAGTTGTACCTTAAAAACTTCAAAACCCTCATTAACATTCAAATCCACATTCTTTTTGTGAATGGTGAATCTATACCTACACATTGAACACAAGAGAAAAAACATAAAATTAGATCATTATGCAAGTTATATCAACATTCCCCATGAAATTAGTTTGAAACATTAAGATAGGAAATAAAATGAAGAACAACACAATAAAAGCTAGTTAAATCCAATCTAATGAGAAAACTCTCAATTTCATGGGGGAATTGGTGCCATTTTGATGTGGAAAATAGCCCTTTCCCAAATCCTTGATGTGATTTGATGATATTTGATTCCTTGATGAAATTTTCCAATAAATTTGATAAAACTATGAAACTTGAATGAAAATGGATTAATTTGTAGATGAAATTGAGTATAGTAAGCTTGGATGGATTGTGGATGATCAATTAAATAGGAGAGACCCTCTATTTATAGAAGAGAATGAGGGAAAGAGAAGAAAAATGGATGAATGTGGGACAAAAGACCAACCAATGAGAGAAGTCCACTTGTCCACATGTGATTAGAGGAGGAATTAGCATGTTTTGATGAATGTGCAAATAAATGAAGTTAGGTGGAATTTGAAACTGTTGAGATGACAAGTTGGAGGGAGAGAATAATGGATTAAATTCCACTCGGCTCAAGGCAAAGGACATGCAAGAGAAATTTAATGCCTTGTTGGATGTACTCATCCCTTTTGGAGGGATTTTCAAATTTGAAGAATATTCCCTTTTGATGCCAAGTTGAGAGAAAATGGAGGAATTAATAAATCAATTAAATTGATTTATTGTGCAAGTTGTAAAATCTAGAGGATTTGATGGATTAGGATTAAGATTAATCATGATTTGATTAAATTAGATGAAGATTAGTTGATTTGACAATTTTGACTTAGATTTTTGGATTTAAATAAATCAAAGTTGAGAGGAATAATGGAATTAGATTTAATCAAATAAAGATTGGTGTATTTAATTAAAGGATATTGATGTTAGTGTCAAATCGAATAAAGGTAGATTTATTTAATTTAAAGAGACAACTTTAGAGATTAATTATATAAAGTGAATTATTTAATTACATGAGGGATTATCAAATTAATTAAATAAAATAATTTATTCAATTAATAGAGGCGGGTGACTTAA
>CM021109.1:126406288-126465478 GCA_007115665.2 Sequoiadendron giganteum | reverse complement strand
GATCAAACTATAGCTGAATTTATTGGAATCTATGACAATGACCATGAAAATAGTTTTGACATCGACTTGGAAGCACCAACTGAATCATTTGAATCCGATATGTCACAAAATAATACCATATATGTTAATCAAGTCTCTAGCCAACATGTCAATGAAGCTACAACATCTTATCAACTAGCATCATCTACCTTTGTCAGAGCAGTCTTTCTTAAAGATGAGAATATTCCAATAAACAATGTTGGGTTGGCATCTTGCTTCAAAAATGACAAGTACCCCATCGCAAAAAAAATATTTCAAAGCATGCAGTATCAAGGAAAAGGACTAGGCATACATGAGAAAGGCATTCGAGAACCCGTACAATTTCAGGCAAATTACAAACATCAAGGTCTTGGATATTCCTCAATCAACAAATATAATGTTGTTAATGATACCTCCTCGATATTGGGGGCAACTCTATCTAATAAAAACATCAAAATGGATGTCATGAGTAGTCCTTGTCATAAGATTGCTTCCAACACCCTGTCTATCCACACAATAAATTGTCACTTCAACATAAATAAACCTTCCATTTGGAACCAACAAAAAAAAATTCTTACAAGTCTAAAGTTCAAAATCAAATGCCAAAGGCCATTGAGTACAAAAATACAAGTGTACAATGAATCTAAAGTGGATCCTAAAGAAAAATGGATCAAGTCAGGAAAAGAATGAATCAAGTCAAGAAAATATGTCAAAAATCAATCAAAATGTGGAGCCACAATAGAAGAGGACTCCCACATATAATTCATGTCCACCTCCTTCAAAATGGCCATCAAGAAAGACATATAAAAGTGTCGGTTCCAAACACTATCTTAATCCGACACCCAAAGTTTGGAAAATTAAAATCAATACATTCAAACATCCAAACAATCCATCCATGTCTATTATCCATCATAATCCTACATCTTGCCTAAAGTCTAAATATCCCATGTCACAAATTCGTCACGTCTTGGTAACAACTCTTTATCATAAGGACTCTCATGGAACTCTATTGTGATGTGCGTATTTTGATAAGTCCAACTCTAGTATCAAAAAGGATCACAATGACATCAATTAGTTGTATGCAAGTGCTATGATCCTGACAAGACAACTACTTCACAAATGTCATCTTTGGCATATCATGGCACCATTCTCTACATCAGCATCGTCAATGGATTGGGCATAATGAGTGATCATCTAAAGCATCAATTCTATCAAATAAATATATATAAAAAAGGAGAGACATAAATAGTAAAGAGAAAAAATTCGTCCAATAGTGAAAACCATTCTTATGGTGCTTTGGATAAGTACCATGATGAAAACTTGGAAAACATGCGTCATGTATAAATAAATTGTATATGTGGACCATTACATTTGGGGAAGTTTTCTTATTTCCTATACCTTCACATGGAATTTTTGACATTTTCATCCATCCTTCTAAGCCCTATCATTTCATCCATTTTCCCACCTACTTTGATCTTCATAAGGACTATAGTAAAAACATAAATCATTCTTTGGGAAAAAAAATTGACATGTCTATCCTTTGGTCATACACTTTCATGAAATATCATGTCATCACCTTCATAAAAATATCCAGCTCCATACCTCAACAAAAATAAATTATCCTTATACGACATAAGCCATCCATTGTCCTTTTATACATATCACCTATCTTGGTTTTCCTTGTCAATGGTCTAAATATCCTTCATCATCCCATTTAGTTTTAACCAAGTCATTTCAAATGCAACAATATGGCAACTTGGCACATCATCCAAAAAATTCCTTGGCCCTGTTGCAGAATTTTATCCTCTTGTCATATCATTGTCATCTTCACATTGTTCTGGGATGTGTCCTTCCCACGTCAAACAACATTGTCATTGTCATTGTCATCTGTCAATTGGTATTCAGCTTGACTAGTAGAAAAATCATGGTTGTCGTTGGATTCATGTGCATCGAAATCATTCACATGCATTTGTCATAATTTTCATAAAACATAAAAATCAGAAAAAGTCTTGGAAAAAAGTCATAAAAATAAATAAAAGTCATGAAAAAAGTCATAAAAATAAAAAAAAATCTTGAAAAAAATCTTACAAATTAGAAAAAGTCCTAAAAATAAATAAAAAATTCTAAAAAATTCATAAAAAGTCTTGAAAATAGACCTAAAAATTGAAAAATGTCCTGAAGAAATCCAAAAAAATTGAAGTATTCTAAGAACACAAAATCAGAGTCATATCTTTTCAAGTTCGTCAAGTTTGTCAGTATTTTTCATTTGTCTAAACTACGTTGCCTCTGTGCATTTTTGACGTAGGCAAGTCCATCTGTCAATGATTCCCTGAGACATTAGGTCAATCCTTTTAGGTTTGTCAAAATAAAAGTCATAAGTCAAACATGGTCACGTTGGTCAAATAAAGTAGACATAGTCACACTTGAGATAGGACAGCCATTTGAAATGTCAATGTCAAAATTGTTCAAAATCAGACAACATAAGCCAATCAATCATCTACTCACATTAGTCAACTTGCCAAAATAATGTCAATCTCATCACTCTTTGGTCCTCTCCAAGATGTGTCCTTCTTGGACTTGGACCTTGTCAAAATGTCATTTGCCTTTTTAGGATGCATCCTTTCTGACCTTAGGCACTATCAAATTGTCAAACTATCAAACTATCATGCAAACAATCTTCGGCAAGAAAATATTGGCAAACACATTGAATGGTTGTTGATTTTTCTAGTCTATTTTGTCTTATCTTTGTCTATTTTGTCTATTTTTGCTGGTTTGTTTTGTCTCTTGGTCATATTACTAGCTACCTTGAGGATGTCCGATGATGGATTTAGAGGTGTGATTGCATCCCATGACCTATTTTCTTTGACTATTATTTGTGAATTTTCTTAGCAAAAATACTAGGGCAACTTGGCCCTTAGTATGAGCTAGAACATTCCTTGTCTGTGACTATCTGTTTTGCAAGTGGATGACCTTGCACACCTTGGTTTATGTCATACCATGGTTTTTGTTGTCCATTTGTGTCATTTTACTACCCAATGATGATTAGTGCAGAGTCTTTTCTAGGAAAATATGCATCTTTAAAATTGTCTCCACTAAACATCCATATCCTCCACACTAACATTTCTTCTATACCGCTTATCTATTTTCCTCTTATCCATTTTGAGAGCATACCTATATTCTTCCAACCCAACTATCCTATTAAGGGGGCATCATCATCTCACTCTTATTTCATCATCATCCTATCTTTCTATCATCATCCATTTTCCTCTATCCATACCTTGGCTTCTTTGGAATGATGTTACTCGACACAAAGCTCATCATCTCGAACATCATCTCAAAGAGGGGAAAAATGTAGACACTAAAAATTGTCCAAGGCTTGTAAATTTATCATCATTTCCCCTTTCATTCTTCATAATTAAATAATTTTAATTATTTATTTATTTTCTAATGTCATATGTCTTCTATAAATTAAATAATTTTAATTAATTCATTTCTATCTTTATTCTTCTCTTGATTAATTAAATAAATTTTATTTATTTAATTATGTCACTAATTAAGTCCCCTTCTTTCTAAAATTAAATAAATTATTATTGATTTAATTTTTGTCCACTATAAATAAATAAATCTTGTCCATTCATTTCAAATTTGACCTAATGTTTCCCTAACCCTAATTATGGGTTGTCATATTAATCTCGTCCATTGATTCTAGGGCACTTCTCAACTTTTAATCTTGGTCATTCACACAAAATTGCATTTTCTATAAAATGGAAATTTTGGTCTCTTTTTTTCATCATGCAACTTCATCATCTTTCAACCTCATAAACCTTGCAACCTCATGATCTTGCAATCTCATACTCTTACACTCTTGTCATTTTTGTCATAGGCATACTTACATTTCATTTGGCATAATTTAGACATATTTAGAGGCTTACTAGTTGCATTATAGCTTAGTATTGCATATAGTTACTCAAATCCTCCAACATTTGTTTAGGGCTTGTCATTGATATTAGGTCGTTCATCATAAATCTGAGGGCAACATCACATTTTCACCAAGTTGAGAAGGTATAATGGAGGTCAGCCATGGAGGATGAAGACATTTTGGTAAGATTGTTTCATTTGTTTTCATTTTATTCCTTTGCATTTCATTATCACTTTGGGTTTTCATAGTTGCATTTGATTTTCTAACCCTAGTAAAATTACCTTAGTTACACCATCATTCATGAGGGAATATGTGTTAGCATGGCCATCATGCGCTCTACAGTGATCAAATGTCATGGCCTCTATAGTAAAATTTGAGATGCATTCATGGGTATGATGTCACACAATACCTCATCATAATATGTTCAAACCTTTAAATTTACTATACATTTCTCATTGACCAAATCTTTATGGCCCCTTTGCAACCATGTAATCCTATATGGATGTGAATGCTTTATCTTCTCTAAATACAACTTCCTTACCATCTCTTCTAAAACTATATTATATGTACTTATACTATCAATAATCATATCAAAACACTTACCTCTTTCTTTACACCTTGTTTGAAATAAACTCTTCCTTTGAATTGGTTCCTTTTCTTCATTTAGTAAGGCTCTCCTAATAACAAGAGTCTCCTATCTCTGCATTTTCAGCATGCTTAAATTCACCAAATTCATCTACCTATGTAACTCGTGCATTACATTCAAGCCTTCTATTTTTCCTTCCTTGATGTTGTGGAAACTCATATGCTCGAAGTCCTTCTTGTCCATATTGGAAAAAAGTTCCATATAAGCCTCCTCTTCTAGATGCTAAATTTTTCATTATTCTTTTGTTCTTTGTTTTTCCCTCTATAGGATCTTCCACTAGTCCTTACACTTCAAACTCTTCCTCTTTTCTTTCTCTCAAATCTTCTATTTTATCTTCTCTTCTACCTTTAAGAAAAGCTAATAAACATCCTCTATGGTAGTCATTCTAACCAAACTTAGCTCATCTTGAATACTTAGCTTCAATTGATTCATATAACGAGCTACAAATGTAGACACCTAAAAATGGCTAATGTATTTGCATCTTATCATTTCATCATTATCCTTATCATTTCTTCTATCTATAATAATTAAATAATTTTTAAATTATTTAATTAAGCTAACATTTATCCCTTTTCATTCATAATAATTAAATTAATTTTAATTATTTAATTAATTCATCGCTTATCACTTTCCCTCCAACACTAGTCAAATTTAAATTATGTTCGGTCCTCTATAATTAAATAATTTTCAAAAATTTAATTAGCTAACATTCCTTTCTTAAATTATATAAATTAACATAATTTATTTAAATTAAATATTTTTCACTAAAATAAATATTTATTTATTTCTCCGAATACATCCTTATAAATATATATAAAAAAAAAATTTAATTATTTTAATTTTCTTTGCTTCATCAAAATTCAAATTCAACTCCTACCTTGTCTTGAATTTTCCTATCCATTGATATTTCTAATTAATCTCCACCATTGATCAAATATCAATTGAAAAATATAAATACAAAGCCTTCATTCATTCATATCCCCTAGATTATGATTACTATCAAGAACACTGTCAAGCTATCACTATCAAGCACTATCAATAACTATCATTTTCAAGAAAACAAGTTATCATTATCATTATCAAGGATAGGTATCATTTATCTTTGAGTATTTTAACATTATCATTGCATCATATCATCCTTTTTCTTTCATGGTTATTGTTATTTTGAAGAGAAACCCACAATGGAGAAAATAAAGGTCTTTTCTATGATGAATTTGTTTGTTATTCAATTTTTAGCCAATATATTGAATTAATTAAGTGATTGTTGAAGTTTTAATTTTGTAATTTCATTGAATTGTTACTATTTGTGATTCATATTTTCATCATCCAAATTTTGGCACGCTTGATGGGACTCACTTCCCTAATATTATTAATAAGTTATTTTGCAATAAATTTTATTTTTTAAGGTTATAGATGAAGATCTATGCATATGAGTAGTTTCATCATGCTTTTGAGTTGACTTGCAATGCCTTTGATCAGATCTGGGGTTCTTTTGAGATGAAACATGAAATATTTGATATATATACACATTAATTTTTTGCATTTTTGTTAGATCTACATATTTGAAGATTGTCATACATCTAAAAAAATTTGTTGCTTATCTCACCAATTCTACCGTGAATTCATGTCCAATTCTACTACACATTTGACAATATTTTTTGTGATTTTGATCAATTTTGTAGTGCATCTGATATATAACACATTTGAAGCATTTTGTTGAAATTTTGACCTTTGTCACTCTAGATCTCATCAATATTTAGGGTTAAATTAATATTTTAATTTGTTCATTCTATATCTATAAGTTTTTTAATTTCTAACATATAACCTCATATTTGACTTGAATCTAACCCCAAATCTAAGATCTTTTTGATATATTGGACTTTGTTTTTTGTCAATTTTTATTGGTATAAATTGGGTCATTTGGGATTAAGAGGCTTACAAAGAGTGGACTTGGAGCTCTTCATAAAATTATCATCTCAAATTTAGCATTGGATTCCTAGTTCTATCATTCTCATCCTCTTATCTCTTTTAATTTTTAAAAGTGCTCAATAGTTTCATTATTTTCTTTGCTATATGTCAATCTTGCTTGGAATGTCTTGATCACATTGAAAATTGGTTAAAACTAGTCTTTCTTTTTTGCATTTGTACTCTAAAATAAACAAGTTTTTTTTAATCCTAAATATATTCTTACACATGATGTCCTCTCACCCCTAGTGGTGATCTTTGTGTAAATGCACAAGATAATTGAGAGGGGGGTGAATCAGTTGTACCTTAAAAACTTCAAAACCCTCATTAACATTCAAATCCACATTCTTTTTGTGAATGGTGAATCTATACCTACACATTGAACACAAGAGAAAAAACATAAAATTAGATCATTATGCAAGTTATATCAACATTCCCCATGAAATTAGTTTGAAACATTAAGATAGGAAATAAAATGAAGAACAACACAATAAAAGCTAGTTAAATCCAATCTAATGAGAAAACTCTCAATTTCATGGGGGAATTGGTGCCATTTTGATGTGGAAAATAGCCCTTTCCCAAATCCTTGATGTGATTTGATGATATTTGATTCCTTGATGAAATTTTCCAATAAATTTGATAAAACTATGAAACTTGAATGAAAATGGATTAATTTGTAGATGAAATTGAGTATAGTAAGCTTGGATGGATTGTGGATGATCAATTAAATAGGAGAGACCCTCTATTTATAGAAGAGAATGAGGGAAAGAGAAGAAAAATGGATGAATGTGGGACAAAAGACCAACCAATGAGAGAAGTCCACTTGTCCACATGTGATTAGAGGAGGAATTAGCATGTTTTGATGAATGTGCAAATAAATGAAGTTAGGTGGAATTTGAAACTGTTGAGATGACAAGTTGGAGGGAGAGAATAATGGATTAAATTCCACTCGGCTCAAGGCAAAGGACATGCAAGAGAAATTTAATGCCTTGTTGGATGTACTCATCCCTTTTGGAGGGATTTTCAAAT
Source organism: Sequoiadendron giganteum (assembly GCA_007115665.2). Classification (NCBI taxonomy): domain Eukaryota; kingdom Viridiplantae; phylum Streptophyta; class Pinopsida; order Cupressales; family Cupressaceae; genus Sequoiadendron; species Sequoiadendron giganteum. Next base: position 126,457,901 of record CM021109.1, on the reverse strand, counting down.
TTGAAGAATATTCCCTTTTGATGCCAAGTTGAGAGAAAATGGAGGAATTAATAAATCAATTAAATTGATTTATTGTGCAAGTTGTAAAATCTAGAGGATTTGATGGATTAGGATTAAGATTAATCATGATTTGATTAAATTAGATGAAGATTAGTTGATTTGACAATTTTGACTTAGATTTTTGGATTTAAATAAATCAAAGTTGAGAGGAATAATGGAATTAGATTTAATCAAATAAAGATTGGTGTATTTAATTAAAGGATATTGATGTTAGTGTCAAATCGAATAAAGGTAGATTTATTTAATTTAAAGAGACAACTTTAGAGATTAATTATATAAAGTGAATTATTTAATTACATGAGGGATTATCAAATTAATTAAATAAAATAATTTATTCAATTAATAGAGGCGGGTGACTTAATCAGATAGATTCGATTTATTTAATGAAGAGAGGAAATTATATGATGTATTTAATCAAATAAATATTATTCAATTAAATTTATTAGTAAAGGGGGTGATTCAGGAAGAAATGATGTTTGTAAGATCAAGATCAGATGGATAAAATAAATTTGTATATTTTTTGTGTCTACATTTTGCCCCTCTTTGAAGCAATGCAATTATTGTGTTGGTTAAAAGAATAAACTACCAAGATCAAAATTTGACTTGATTTTTTTATTTTTTCAAATGCCCCACTACTACCCCTTTGAGAAGGATTATGGTAGTATACTACCCCTTCTAGTTATCAGATGAAAATTTGGATTTTTGGGCGATCTCGCAAAAAAAGAGGACAAGTTATCTGACGGGACCAGAAAGGGCCTAGGATGCCAAAAAATGTGCCAAAACATGAAAGAAGATGCAAAACTACCCTCGGTCGGTTAAAAACAGGATCAGAGGTCCAAAACCCTAGTTGGACGGCTAAATAGGGTCAAAAAACCCTAATTTCAAAGCTTAAATAGGCCCCAAGGTGTCACTTTCAATTCATTTTCACACTTACCCTTTGAGATATTTTTGCATTTTGAGCTATGACTACTGATCAAGATGGTGCAAGGAGTGCTTCCATGACATGTGTCTAATTGAGTGCGAGTGTACCAACGACCAACCAATGCAAGACCAGTGGTATGTGACCCTTACCCACCTTGTTTTTTCATTCTTTGAGCATATTTAATAAGGTTTAAAATTCAAACAAGGCAAGCGGTGCAATTTAGCGCTACTAGAAGGGAAAAATCAGTGTTGCACAGCCTCAAAGAGCATCACATATGAAAATGGCATCACATAGTTCAATTTAGAAAATTAGGCTTTAGGGGTCAAAGTAAAGGACATATTGAAACTGCACCGTTGCGAGATGATTTAGAATTTTGGGATTAGGATAGTGGTCAAACTATGACATGACAATGTAGTTTGGAAATTTTCAAACTACGACATGACAATGTAGTTTGGAAATTTTCAAACTATGCCACAATTGCAAACACTGCCGCATTTTCTATTTTAATTGCAAAACCTAAGGCAGGATATTGATTTTTTTACAAAATTTGATGTCGTGACTTTTTTTGCGCATGAGGACCTCAAGATACTACATTCGTAGGAGCATTGGTCCCCAATTCTTAGTAGATTAGTTGGTATGCATGAGTTTCTCCAAGAGACCTGGAGCTATAGGATTGTGGTATGTTGCCTATGCATGTCCTTTTCAGACACATTTGGGCATGATGACTTCCATAGAAGAGAGATGGCACAATGATACATCTTCTTTTCACTTGCCCATCAAAGAGGTTGCAGTCACACTAGAGGATGTATGGTGCATCCTTCAACTGCCCATCCATAAAGAGAGAGTGATTTATGATGTGGATGTTGGGAGGGATTCCTTCTATGAGGTGATGGGGCTCAACGATATTATTTTCGTTGAGGGATAGATAGAGCTTTAGAGGGATAGGGGCACACTACCCACTTTCAGACTGATCGTAGCTATTATCATTTTAGGGCTTGTGGCACCAGATTGGTGAGGCCGATACTTTATCCCAGGATGGGGACTTTCATGGGAGTGGATGCTCCATAGGAGAGAGTGCTTTGTATGGGGTCCAATGATGTTGGCCTCCCTTTACCATGATCTTCATGAGTTCACTTATCTGGAAAATAGGGCCATCGAAGCCAGAGTCACACTCCTTCATGTCTAGGCCTGGGAGCACATTGCAGTGCTCCACCCATAGGCTATACTAGTTTCTTTGGATCCAGATGATCCTGTTTTTTGGTGGCATGGATAGGCCCTTACCACATTTACACATACAGGGAAAGGTGGCATTGCACATTGGAGGAGAGTTATCGATGAGATGACTATATTTATATGGAGGCCTTGGCTTGGCATGCCCACATGGTACAATGATGCATGCCAATATTTCTATGTGAGGTAGGATAAAGTCATGTAGGGTAGGGAGCATACCATGATAGAGAGGTATCTCCCTGATAGAGTCACTAGGTAGTTTAGGATACATTGGACCTTCTTGATGAATGGTACGTGACCATCTTTGCACATACTTTTAGGGAGATAACATGGGGTAGGCCAATCCTGGCCGATGAGACAATTACTTCCTTCAGGAAGTTGGTGGCCAGACCATGGCCATATGATTAGGGTTAGGGGATGCATACAATAACGTATACAACTTAGTTTAGACCACCCCTATGATTGATAGATCCAAGTGTTGCATTGATACGATGGAGGCCCAAAGGCAGTTTAGTAGGTCGAGGGTGGGGACGAGGAGACAAAGGGGATGGTGATGGAGATGGGGATGGAGGTAGAGGAGGAGGTGGACCACCTCCACATCAGACAAAGAAGAGATTTCAATAGACTCCCCTCAAAGATCAATAGAGAGATGGGGAGAGACATGCCCAGTAGGAGGCCCAGGTGCCAAGGGATGGGGATCAGTAGAGAGATACCCTATGGGATTTGTTGTAGTAGCCTCCACCACCACCATAGCCAGATTAGAACGATGCCCTTATACAAAAAATCCAGGAATAGGTATAGGGTTCGTAGGCTCAAGTGCGGGCACTAATCATCGGGAGAGACCAGGCTAGGTCTAAGAGAGATCCAGAGATAGGTTGGAGATGGAAGATTGAGAGCATGACCTCTACATCTCAGGGTAGGAAAGTTTTGACATGGGTATACTGTGATGTATTTAGAGAGTCAGAGTACTATAGGTTGCACTATCGGAAGGTAGTATCAATAGGGGCTCAAGTGGCAGAGTATTCCTAGTAGATAGGGATGAAACAACCCAAGCAACATGCCAAGAAATAGGTGGGAGAGGGAAACAACCATTAGGGCTAGCTTCTCATTTTTGACAATGTTCAACAAAAACTGTCGAAGCCTTTGTAGTTTTATATTTACCTTCACGGTTGTGCCTTATTTTTTCAAATGCTCACTGACCTGAGAGCTCTCCACGTGGCTTCCTCGTGAAGCTTTTCACTTTTCCTTCACTTCGCTTTTTGACAATCTTCGTCTGTGTGCCACGTGGCTCACTCTGGCTGTTTCCCGAGTTGGGCCCGCCTCGTTCTTTATTTTTCTCGGAGCTCTCCATGTGGCCCTCTATTGAGGATTTCTACTAGGCACCTTTTCAAATTTCTATCAGGCTCCATCTGAGCAACACGTGGCATTTTTGTTTCTACACCAGTTACCTTGGAAATGTCATCGAACCTTTTTGTACTCCCCTGCTACCACGTTTCTCGCTATGGTGCCTCGTGTTCTCTTCTACTACTGCATGGTTTTCTGTTATATGTCATGGCTTTGCTGGCATGTTGTTGATCGATTGATGTTTGCTATGGCGGCTTGAGAGGATCTGGGCCATTGGTCGTAGCACGTGGTTTTCTTTTCTCTTGGGGCATCTTCAGGCGGTGGGTTGGCCGTTAAATACAGTCATGTTTCTTTTATTTGGGGTTGGTTAATTTTTGCAAAAACTCTCGAGAACTGGGAAGAAAGCCTTATGTAATAGTTTTTCTTTTAAATTTAAAAAATTCAAACTATGCCAAAGGAATTCGGCCTTTCTGTTTTCAAGCATTTGTTAGAACTATTGGTCTGTGCTGTTATCTTCTTTTTGTATGAATGTCGGTTCTTTAGCTTTTGTAATCTTTCATAACTCAATGAATGTAGATCATGTTTCTTTGACTCCTCTATGTTGGATAAGGTTATGCTTGATTGTATTATGCAAATTAGAGGGTAGTTTATGTGATGAATGATTTTTAGGAAAAGTAATTTAACTAGCAATATTTTAGTGGTTCGATCCTTTTCATTTCGCACTGTGCTTAGTTGAAATTCGTCTATGATCTTGGCGCATTGCCTATAGTGTAGTTTTTTTTGCATTTTCACCATCTTTCTAACCCTTTTCTCCCCACTAAATGAAGAGTCGACTTCGATAAAATCTTGGAGGTCACTTAGCTAGTGCACAATGTCCCCCAACAACTAAGTTTCCCATAAGACTACCGCTACATGCGAAATTATGTGTCAACAGTTCTTTTTCTGGCATGCCCGATGGGACCGCAAACTAGTACATTTGCCTGATCTTTATAAGTGTGTATGAGTCATCGACCTGTGACTAGGTCATAGACTGTGAGAGTCCCTAGCCAGCTTGTACCGCCTTTAGTTTCTGTGCACCTGAGAGGTTGCCAAGGTAGCCCTTTACCTCCATCTCCGTCGTCGCCTAATCCACCTACACCTATGGCTGCTAGAAATTATGTAGCCTGGGACTCTGATAGTCCATTAGTAGCACCTGTGCCTCCTATAGTATGGGCCCCTATCCCTATTTTCGCTCTAAAGGCTATCCCTAAATATTTTAGGGATGAATCAAAGACACCAACGGAGCATCTGCAAGATGTAGCAGACATATGTCTAGTACATGGCGTATCGAACGAAAATGTAGCCCTCAAATTGTTGGCTGCCTCCTTTCGAGGAAAGGCGCTAAACTAGTATAGGACTTTACAAGCTAGTACAATTGCTACTTGGGATCAGCTCGGGATGCCATTTTATGAGCATTTTTCAAACGCTAGCGACAAATATTTCCTGTACCACCAACTAGGAAATATAAAGTGAGCCCCTCCTGAAGCTCTGTTTGATTTCAATGCAAGGTTCCATTCAACCTCATAGAGAGTGCCTATGGGCATTCGACCACCTCCGGATCTAGCGTTCATTTTCTATCTAAAGTCGATTAATGCTGATATCTCCATGATGTTACAAGCTCTAGGCGGAGACACTCTTCCTGATGCTTATGCCTTGGTTGTCGCCGCAGAAAATAATCTAATTACTGCAGGAAAGTTAGCACCAAGACCCGTCATGCCATTGTTCCCCAAGTGCAATGCTACTGAGGCTAAAGTTCCTTCCACCAGCGCACCTATGACTCCTCCCTAATCTATGTACATCTATCCCGAAAGTGTTCCGAGCTCGGCCCCGACGGCAACTCTGATGGTAGCTCCTATACCTAATTCCATGGCTACCGAGATGAATGAAATGAGGGAAAAAATGCGGGCCATGACTAATGAGTTGACCACTTTAAAGTGGAGGCAATACAGCTATCAAAATCCTGCATACCAAAATTACCAAGGTGGAAAACCTCCATACCAATCAACTCAGTGGTAGGATAGGTCGCGTGGGAATACCTCGGCTCAGCCAAGTAACCATATGGTTCCAGTAACCCTACTTATGTAGACTGTTCATCCTAGTTCAAATAAGGAGCTGGTGGCGGGGCAAAACAATTTAGCCGAAGATGCCAATTCATTGTGTTTTCCTTGCAATGATGCACATATTTCATGAAACTGTCCGCGAGGAAATTCGCAACAACAAACCGCAGATCAGCGTAGCCAGGGCAATGCATCTATTTCCAGCAACCCACCATATGCCTCTCAACAAATGGACAATGCAGTCCTCACCGTGCAAATGTAGGGTATGTCTATCCAACAAGAGTCAGACATTGTTCCGGACCAGGCTCTCTTCTCTTGGATGGAAGGAGAAGAGTCAGCATTTCCAAATGATATCCTTGTAGATAAAGTACCCCGAGTGCAATCTGAGTATAATACACATTCTAAGCATAGATTCATCAGGGAGTTCATGGCCTTACCTACCAATGCCTAGCCCAGGGGTAGGCCTATTGCCAATCCCATTACAGTCAAAAACGACTTTTCCTAGCTCTTCGAATCCACTTCCTCCGAATGTAAAGACGCCTACAGTCACCCCTATTATTGTCAAACAACCAGATGTACCGGCCATCAGGCTTGTACCATCTGCCAAGCTTAAAGACCAAGCCACTGTAATTCACCAGTCACAAGTGCAATTCAATGTGGTGGAACAACTGAAGAAGTCATCTGCCAACGCTTCTCTATGGGACGTCCTGGCTATTCTGGAGCAAAAGGTGCTACTACAAAAGGCATTGTTAGTAGAGGAGGATACTAAGGTTCCTTCTGAATCTAATGAGGAGAAATTATCCAGGCCCGACTTGGATAGAGTGCTAACAATTCAACCGGAGGAGAAGCTCGAGTCCAGAAGGGAAAGTAAGTCTAAACCTAAGCCTTTCTTTCTAACAATGATTATTGGTGACAAGCTGCTGCATAACTGTATGATCGACTCTAGTGCTAGCACCACTGTCATGCCAAAGTAAGTAGCTAATGCTTTGGGTTTAAGGTATGAGCCTCTGAATAGAGGAGTCATGCAGCTTGATGGAAATAAGGTTGATACTGTCGGGATAATCAAGGGATTACCTATGACTTTGTTTACATGTCCTAGTATCACTGTAAATCAAAATACCATACTCATCGATATTCCCCCTCTGTTCAGAATTTGTTTGTCCCGAGAGTTCACTGCAAATGTAGGAAGATATCTAGCGCCAGACTAGTCGCACTTGATTTTGAGGACTGAGAATGGGGCTAAAATGAAACTATTGTTGGAAACTCTGCATTCTGAACATGTTGTTGATGAAGCTCTACTAAATTTTGAAGCAGCACATACTTCAATCACTCAAGAAGAAAGGATCAATGTGGAATTTCTTGAAGGAGAGGAGGCTATTAGCTCCTGGACAGAAGATGAAGAAAATTTGTTAAAAGAATTCATTGATATAGACCCTTTCGGGAATTACCATGCAACTGGCCTTGGAACCTATGTTATGCATGAAGAAGGGTAGATCATGCCCAAGGTTACTAGAGAATCTGAAGGTGAAGAGTCTTTGGAAATATGGACCTTATACTTTGATGGAGCCAGATGTAGAGTAGGAGCTGGAGCGGGGATTTGTTTGATATCTCCGTCTGATAAAAAGACTCTGAGGTCCTACCACTTCCAGTTTGCGTGCTTGAATAATGAAGCTGAATATGAAGTTGTTGTCCACAGTTTAAGACTTGTGGGAAAAATGGGGGCCAAGCAGATAAGTGTCTTCGGGGATTCGGAGTTAGTGTGTAACCAAATCCGTGGGACTTCTGCTACTAAAAACATCCGTATGCGATCCTATCGACATAGAGTCTGGGATCTGATTAACAAATTTGAAGCATTCAATATCCAGGCTATTCTGAGAGAGATGAATTCTGAGGCTGATAAAATGGTGACTATTGGAGCTTAGTTTGATCCAACCTCTAAATTATTGATAAATAAGCATGCGGTAAGGGTAATCATAAGACCTGCTATCCTCGATAACAATTAGGATTGGAAGTTGTTCGATAGCGATGCTCATATTAAATCATTCCTCTAATCATCCGGAGAGTTCGCCGATCAGCTGAAGCTTATGGGGATCAAATTAACCAGCTGAAATCCAACAAGCTTTCGAGAGGCCTAGTTACTCTAGAGAGCCTGTTTGATTTTGATGATGCGATAAGAGATAAAAATAAAGTTGGTGGCTGATAAAGGAGATTACACCAATTTGCATATCGGGGAAGATAAAAAGCTCAAGGTCGGAAAAGAAGTTTCTTAGAAGAATAAGGACACACTAAGGAATTTTTGCGAAGAATATCTGAGTGTAGTTTCCTAGTCATATGATGATCTTAAAGGATATGATCCTAGAATCATCGAGCATACAATCGAGCTGGTAGAAGGAGCAAAGCCAGTTCTTCAAAAATAGAGACCTGTGAACCAAAAGATAGAATTTCTTATGTCACAAGAGCTAAATAAGTTGATCATTATGGAGATATACGCCTATGCATAGACTTTCGAGATTTAAATAGAACATCCTTAAAGGATCATTATCCCTTGCCTTCAATGGAGGTAATTCTGTAAACTGTTGCGGGCTCTGAAATGTTTTCAATGCTGGATGGTTTTTCAGGCTATAACCAGATTCGGGTAAAGGAAGAGGACCAATACAAAACAACGTTTACCACAAAATGGGGAACGTATGCATATGCTAAAATTCCTTTCGGGCTCTCAAATTCTAGAGCCACCTTTCGAAGAGCTATGGACATTGTTTTTAAAGATTTGATCCATAAGATTATACTCATCTATCTGGATGACTTAACAGTATTCTCAAAATCTACTAATGATCATTTTGATCATTTGGAGCTTGTTTTCCAGAAGTGCTAAGAATTCGGGATTTCTTTAAACCCAAAGAAGTGTGTATTGGGAGTTCCCCAAGGAAAGCTATTAGGGTATGTCTCCAAGGAAGGCATTGCCATTGATCCAAAAAGAGTAGACGTGATTCAGGAACTCTCATTACCCGTCAACAAAAAGGGTGTGCAGTCTTTCTTGGGTAAGGTCAATTTTATTAGCTATTTTATTGCAGATTTTGCAGGTATTGTTCATCCTATTACCTTAATGCTCAAGAAAGATCAGATTTTCAAATGGACGATGGAAGCCAGAAAAGATTTCAAGCTTGTAAAGGAGGTTATTTCTTCCACCCCTATGTTGGTTAACCTGGACCTATCAAGAGATTTTATTATGTATATTTTTGGTGGTGGAAATAGTATTGTCACAGTGCTCATGCAGAAGGATGATGAAGATACAAGGGAGTCCCCTGTTTCTTTCTACTCACGAACCTTGAAAGAATACGGAGTAAAGTATAAATTTGTAGAAAAGCAGGCCTTTGCCATTGTTAAGGGGCTGAAGAAGTTCTGACATTTGATATCATATAATAAGGTGATTATTTGCGTACCACATCCTAGTGTGCGAGAATACATTATGGAGGGGAAAATCACTAAAAAAAGAGCCAATTGGATCACTAAGATCCTAGAATATGATATTGAACTCAGACCTATCAAGACTATCAAGGGAAAAGGACTGTGTGAGTATATCACTGAAAACAGTGAAACAGTGACAGAGCTTGGAGCTCCATAGCTTGTGTTAATAAACAAAGAGAATTCTTAGAGCAACTGTCTTGACGACAAAATAAATTTCATGCAGATGGGGAGGTATTTGATTGTTCTCCCATCCTTTAAAAAATGTTTCTATCGCATACAGAATAGCAATTATGTTCTTTTGGAGGGTGTCCCGTTTAAAAGAAATTTTAACGGCATCTTGCTAAGATGTGTGAATGAGGAGCAAGCCAAGAAGATTTTAGATCAGTACCATAATAGTCCAGCTAGAGGACATTTTTTTGCAAAAACCGCAACAATTAAAATTATATATGCTGGTTATTTTTAGACAACACTTTTTAATGATGCATTTTCATTGATTAAGTCTTGTAAGGAATGTCAGTTTTACATCGGAAAGAGACAAAATGTTGTTGTGCCTTTAAGGCCTATAGTGGTAGAAGAACCTTTTGCTCAATGGGGTTTAGATTTCATTGGGATGATTAACCCTTTCTCTTCAGCTGAACATAGATGGATACTAACAACAACTGACTATTTTACCAGGTGGGCATAAGCAGTGCCTTAAAAAATGCAACAGAATTGGAGACTGTCAATTTCTTTGAAGAGCTAGTGGCCAAATTCGGCCCGCCTAAAACAATCATCTCTTATAATGCTAAGGCTTTTCTCAGTTCAAAGATGAGCCAATTTGCACTAAAATATGGAGTGTTCCTGAAGGCCTCCTCTAACTACTATCCCTAAGGAAATGGTCTCGTGGAGTCTACTAACAAAAACCTCATCAGGTTGATCAAAAAGAGTGGCATAGGAATCTCTGGACAGCGCTCTGGGCAGACCAAATTACGCCCAAATAGATAGTGAAGACATCTCCTTATGAGATGGTGTACAGGAAGGAGGCATTGCTACCTATCGCAATGAAAATTCCCACCCTACAATTGCTCAAGTCCCTGGAAATTGAACAAAACGGGGTGATGGAGGTGAGGTTTTCCGAGTTGCTCGAGGTGCAAGAGAAAAGATAGCATGTCTTGGAAATGATGAACAACCGCCAATAGGTGGTAAAGAAATGGTTCGACAAAAGGGCTTCTGATCAAGGGTTACAATGTGGAGATTTGGTTCTTAAATTCAATGAATGCAGAGAAAAGCTCGGACAACATGGAAATTTTGACAGTCTCTGAGAAGGGCCATTCAAAATTGCCTAGTGTAAATAATTCAACTCTTTTGAGTTGGAGGATATGGAAGGTAACGCCCTAAATATTCCAGTGAATGGAATACATCTTAAAATATTTTATTAATTTTTCCTGCATGATGTTTTTGTACATTTGTATATCTATAATTATTCTTCCGTACTTTAAGTTTTGAATCCTCTCAGTGCAAGAATGAAATGAAATAGCAACAATGGTGCAGAAAAATAAAGGAAAATATTGTGAATGGGCTAAGTTTTTTGAAAATGATATATATTATATTCATGAGTCAAAAATTTACAATATATTTGGGCCAGAGGCCTTATATAAACATTTACATATGCCCACTATTACATGGAGCCTGTAAGGGGAAAAAACAAAAATTGGGATCATCTTCATTCTCAAGTCAACCATGGGAAGGACCAACAATCATGACAGCAGGCGGTGCGAGATCAAGGAACACCATTCTTTCAAAATCTTCGTACCACTGAATATTTTGGAATGGTTCGATGTAGTGCACATGTATGAGGAAGTAGCAGCTTGCACAGACTTTGGCACGATGCTCCTCATGAGTTTCCAGCTTGAACCCAAACAGAAAGGGCCTAGTTGGAACAATGCCTTCATGCAGTTGCTGCAAGCAAATGTTACGAACCAAGGGAATCCCATGATTAAATTGGGCCACATGCATAATCTGATCCAAGCCACCTAGGTAGCACCAAGGAAAGACCCGCTTTGTCAGCTTCGAAGCCTTGCGTTTGGAAACGCTAATGTCCAGCAGCGAGGCGACAAAGTGTGAACATATGCTAGTATTCACCCAGTACTGTTCTTCATACTCCACACAGTCTTTCCCGAGGACCCACTTGATCGCCTTCACATACAACAAGTTCTTCACACTTTTCATATGCTTTAGGCGCCTACATCTAATTTTGCCGAGAAAGGCAGCGTGAGTCTTTTTGCAGACAAGCCTTATTAGTGTTTCCATGTTGTTTGCTTTGGGATGGGAAGTAACCCAATTGCTAAGGCAAGAAGAGCTTACTAAGCTAGGAGGGCTTGAAAACCTTGTAATTTGCAATGCTATGAAGGGGCCTTATTTATAGACTGGCTAAGGTTAGCCAGCCAAGAGAATCATGATTATTGACTGAGCCCAAGCGTGCCGCCAAGCCTTGTTTTTCCATGTTCCAGCATGCGAAGTGATGGGAAGGTGCAAGTACACTTTGCAACTTGCTCTGTTGAGTTTCCACATCTATTCAAAGGTTGGCTAGGTGTCAATACAAGCACCACCATCTCATCTGAATCAGATGAAATCTTAGAAAGGGCTATTGGGCAATGTGCCCCATACGAACATTGAAATCAACTAATGCAAATAGCCTATGAGGAGCTTCGCAAAGTTGGCTTGGTTCATCTTTCGAGGGAAAAAATCAAGCTCCATCACATGCGAAAGATTGTCTATTAAATGCTTGAGCAGTTTGGCTAGTTGGTGATCCTTTCGCACAAATAAAAACTGCTAACACATAACAACAACTTGGTATGAATGGTTGACACATACTTTTTTTGGCCGCTTTTCACGAGGATCGAAAAAGCAAGTTATGGCATGCAAAGGACATATTTATTGAAAAAGGTTACCAAGGATTAAGCAACTAAGGCATTCACAAGAGGAAATAAATTTTTAGAAAAGTTCTTGCGAATATAAAAATGGCCAAAATTGTAGAGAACCCTACAGAGATCCTGGCTCCAGTAAATCTAAGCGAGCAAATAAAGAATGCACCTTGCGTCCAGCTTTATGATGGGGAATCTTATGCCATTCCAGGCATACCTGTGAAGCCTAGCTGACCTTTCACTCACCCAGTGAACTAGAAGTTATTGAGCATGATTCCTCATAGAGATCAGGCAATGGTCTTGGAGGACTAGGATAACATCTTTGACCCTGAGTTATCTCACAATCCTAAGAGCCTCAAGGAGGCCGCATGAGAAAAAATGAAGCATATGAAATACCAATTTCACAAATGGCTATGGTTCTGTGGGCTCGCATAGTACATGGTTCATTTGGTACACCCTTTCCCAGAAGTTGTAGCAGCATGCACGACACGTTTCGACCCAGATATAGGGGTAATCAGCGGCTAGGATTTCAAAGTAGCCATTAGCCCTGAGGCTATTCAAGATATGTTGTGCATCCCACTTCCCTTGACCCATGAGGTTGGGATTTTTGATGTAGAAAGAATGCAGCAAAAGTGGGGAGAGCTCCAGTCGGGGCCATAGTTTTATCGCTTCGAGATCAATCAACCAACGAGTAGTTCAACACCGCCCAAATTCCCTTTCAATTTAAAGGATCTAAAAGGTGGGTCTTCCTCTATCACTTCTATGATGGTGCTGGTGTGTGGCTTAGACTCAGACAAAAATGTTTTTCCATTTCAAATGTGCCTTAGCTTTATGCTAAAAAGGAATCGCAAGCCTCCACTCCTAGACTTTGCAAGAGTTGTTAGTGATGGAATTTGGTAGCAATTACAAGAATTTGGGGTTGGCTCTAAGTTCAGGTGGCTTACTTGATTTTGCACCAGAACCCTGATTATTTTTCGACGTCCATGTTCCTATCTATTTTTTATGAGGGTGGCTTAAGGAAGCCGGTTTCGACATGGACCCATGTCATGTCAAAAACCTTTGATTATTATGCATTTTCAGATTCATTCATAGCCTCGGCTATAAGGGCTTTGGATAAGTCTAGCATAAATATGACCGAACGCATATCACCCCGACATAAGTCCTAGTTGGGGAAGTTAAATCCACCCTGTAATTGGTTCTTTGGTGTGGATTTCACCATGCTCTGCATGCCAGGTTTCGTCTAGGAGCCTTTCCGACAGAGTGTTGGCCCTGGAGGCAATGAGACAACTATGTACCCTTGATGATGATTAATGGGGAGGAAAACACTTAACCTCCTATTTGTTGCTACCAATCATATTTGGTTCCATGTCGTTGATTAAAAAGAGGACCCCGAAGATTGATACCTCAATGATTCTGCTTTCAAAGTTGGGTCACCTCAGGTTGGTATTAATAGATGATTCCTGGAATTACAACCTTGACAATAATTTATCGAGAGTCGGCATCAAGATCTCGCATTCACCTTGGCCATTCTGGGACCTCTAGAGGAATGCTGAGGAGGAAAATTTAAATAGATATGTAGGACTTGAGTATTTTCCTACAGTGCATGGTCGACTGCCATGGCTGAATTTTTATCACATCGTGGGGAGGGTCAACCCACAACTGAAGATCAACCCCTCCCTGGTCACCCAATTAAGTAAGCTCGGTTGGGCACTTGAGAAGATGCAAGCCTTCTGGGTATACTGGCGGGAGATTCTGGAAGCTAGCAAGCTTTATGATGAAGTAGCCCTTGATGAAAGATTTGATGAAATCTGGGAAATTGAACATCCAGATGTTGAAAGGTCTCTGAAGCACTCAATATCCGTGCAACAATATAGAAGAGAGGAGGCTACCACAGAATCTGAGGAGGAAGTAACTCAGAATCCTCCGACCGTTCTCGGGAGTCCAATGCATGAGAAGAATATGGGTAAGTAGTCTGTGTAGGAGGAAGAGTTGCACACACAAACATTAGATCTAGCTGCCTCCTCTAAATCAACATGGAGGCAGGCAAGGACTACCAGTGGTAAGAGACGGGTCATTCTTGACCTCAATGATTTTCTGAAGGAGAAGTGACAACGAACCAGAGAATCTGGCGCAGAGGAGGAATAGTTGATGAAGGAAGCAGTCAACACGTCTTTGATGCCACTTGTGCCTCAGGTAAATTTTCCTCCCTTTTCTCTCTCATCTATGTCTTTGGTCTCTCCTTTGTCTGGCCCTATTTTTTCATCTGTGCCAATTCTCTCCGCCATTGGATTTGTTGGGCATTTCAGTCTCGCCCCTCCTATTTTCCCACCTTTATCCCCCGCTTCACATATCTTGCCCGGAACACAATTTGGTGTAAGTTCTGGGCTCGTGGGCCAATAATTTTTATCTCCAAGGCCCAGCCCTGTGACTGGTGCATCTCCAGTCTTCCCTTACACTTCACTATCATCCCCTCCGAACAACCAATTCATCCTACCATTCTCCCCAGCTATTATAACACGACCCAGCAAGACTTCTAATGTGTTGGATACACTTTCTTTCCCACTGATCGTTCCTTAGGAGTATGCTTTTGCTGGCGGACTGGGTATTCTGGCCCAGAAATATTTCTTGTAGGTTGATGCAAATAAAAGTGCCTGTGCCAACCAGATCAACAGAAGAAAACAAAAAGATGCAACCAGGCAGGTGGAGCCCCATTTGCAAACCATATTCAATGAAGGTCAGAATTCCTTGATGTTTGCTAAGATCACTCCTAATGTGATCAAGGCAGTTGGAGAAATGTCGCCAAGTGATTATTCTATGAATGCGGTTAGGTTAGACTTGCAGCAAGCTCGACCGAGGGATAAAGTTGAGCTAATGGAGGAGACCCAAAAAATAGTAACCACTAATTTTCTCAAGCTCAGTGGGCAGGCAAAGAAAAATGATGATCAAATAATGTAGCTCAAAAGCAGGGTCGACATCTGAGTAAACAAGTTTAAGGCCCAGTAGAACAAGATAGGTCACCTAGAGAAGGAGAGGAGTGCCTTCAAAATTAAAATCAAGGAATTGCAGGTATTGAGCAAACAGGTCATTCTGACTCTCGAGCAAAGAGTCGAGCAGAGCCGAGCAAACGAGGAGAAACTCCGCACTAAGTCTGACCTGTTAACTGAGGGAATGAAAGAGCTCTGATAGAACACCACTGCCAAAATTACTGAAGTGAATGCCAACCTGGAGTTGGAAATTCAAAAGACTAAGCAGGCCAAATTGGCCCTGGCAAAAAAGGAAAAGGAATTTTTCACTTTGAGAGACCAGCTGGCAACACTAGATAAAAGCTTGTCCAAGGCAAAGCCGAGTTTGAGCAGTAGAGAGGTAGAATTGGCTACCCTAAAGAACCAACCCCTTGCGCCCCGGATGAGCTTGTTGGAAATTGCCAAAGAATTGCATGCATCATACTAGGACAAAGTGAAGGCTTTGTGCCTTACTCTTCAACCCACCTTAAAGTTTATGGCACAAGTGGCTAGCCTCTACGGAATAGTGAATGAATTGATACAATAGGTTAAGGAGTTAACTTCTGATAAGGTTCCAAAGGCTAGAATTTTATTGGGTAAGTTGTATATTGCTTCAGATGAAGCATTGAGTGGCATGGGAATCAATGATCAAATGACAACAACTTTGGGTGCAAGTAGTCTCATCTCCATGAATGAGGCCGTTCAATAGGTAGTAGATTGCAGAGCTCGGTTAAACCAAGTTACCAATGATATACGGGTGAAGTTTTCCCGCTTGACTCAGAGAGGCCTCCCTTCACCTTTCATTGCAAACTAGGCGGTAGCGGGTGTGGAGCATATTGTTACAATGATCAAAGAAAAGAAGCACGAGCTTTCTATCTTCCAGACCTTTGATCAATTTCCAACTACCTAAGAAATCAAGGGGATCCTACATTAGCTGGCGCAACTTTTCTTCCAATTGGAATTGCAAACAAAGGTATCAAGCAGATTTCCCTTCAAAGCAATTATTGATCTCAGGCTGGCTCACGAGCATCTGTGAACTCTCTCTGCACCATCGAATGAAGTATGGACCAATCTGCAGGCCGCCCTCTCGAGGTTGTGAGAATTTTTAATGTTAAACCAAATTTTATGAGGTTCTCCTTTCCATGAGTGAAAAGCCCCTATGAGTTGCCAAACTGTTCAACAAAAACTGCCGAAGCCTTTGTAGTTTTATATTTACCTTCACGGCTGCACCTTATTTTTTCAAATGCTCACTAACCTTAGAGCTCTCCACGTGGCTTCCTCGCGAAGCTTTTCAATTTTCCTTCACTTCGCTTTACGACAATCTCCATCTGCGTGCCACGTGGCTGACTCTAGTTGTTTCCCAAGTTGGGCCCACCTTGTTCTTTATTTTGCTCAGAGCTCTCCACATGGCCCTCTCTCGAGGCTTTCTGCTGGGCACCTTTTCAACTTTATGTCAGGCTTCATTTGAGTGACACATGGCATTTTTTTAATTTATTTATTTCTGTACCACTTACCTTGGAAATGCCACCAGACCTTTTTGTACTCCCCTGTTGCTGCGTTTCTCGCTATGGTGCTGTGTGTTCTCTTTTGTTGCTACATGGTTTTCCGTTATAAGTCGTGGCTTCACTCGCATGTTGCTGATCAATTGATGTTTGCTATGGCGGCTCGAGAGGATTTGGGCCATCGATCGCTACGCATGGTTTTCTTTTCTCTTGGGGCATCTTCAGGCAGTGGGTTGGCCATTAAATACAGTCATGTTTCTTTTATTTGGGGTTGGTTAAGTTTTCCAAAAACTCCCGAGCACTGGGAGGAAAGCCTTATGTAATAGTTTTTCTTTTAAATTCAAAGACTTCGGACTGTGCCAAAGGAATTCGACCTTTCTATTTTCAAGCATTTGTTAGAACTATTGGTCTATGCTATTATCTTCTTTTCATATGAATGCATGCTCTTCAGCTTCTATAATCTTTCATAACTCAATGAATGCAGATCATGTTTCTTTGACTCCTCTGTGTTGGATAAGGTTATGCTTGATTGTATTATGCAAATTAGATGGTAGTTTATGTGATGAATTCTTTTGAGGAAAATTAATTTAACTAGCAGTATTTTAGTGGTTCGAGCCTTTGCATTTCGCACTGTGCTCAGTTGAAATTCGTCTATGATCTTGGCGCATCGCCTATAGTGTAGTTTTTTTTGCATTTTCGCCATCTTTCTAACCCGTTTCTCCCCACTGAACAAAGAGACAGATTTGATAAAATCACAGAGGTCACTTAGCTAGCACACAATGTCCCCCAATAGCAAAGTTTCCTATAAGATTGCTGCTATATGTGAAATTTTGCATCAACAGACAATATTTTTTTTGATCTATAGGCTCCATTTTTTATAGCCCCAATTTGTATTATATACTTGATTCATAGACATATTTTGATCTTGATCTTTGTACCATGATAGTCACATTTATATATATATGATATGGTCTATTTGTTTATGAGATGTGTTTATGATGGGCAGATGTATTTACTTTCTTTTATGATATGATATGCAGATGTTATGATTCTATCTTATGAGATACATGTGTTTATTTTATGTCATGTATGTTCCTATGTGATGTGATGATGTGATGTAATGATGATGTGAATATTTCATGGATGCACATGGTTATGAATGCATTTCTTTTTGTATATTTTCTATGCACTTTATGATGATGATGTATGGATGCAACATGTTATGATATGCAAATGATTCTCTAAATTACATCTTAATGGATTATGTGATGTACTATGACTATGAAATGTATGTGATGATATGCAAATGTAATATTTTTATTTCTTTTCCTTATGCATTTATGATGGATGATATATGGATGTTATGATGATGCTCATGTGATACTTTTTTATGTAATGGAATATGAATGTAATGATGTGGGATGATGCATGGTGTTTATGATATATGATACACAATTGTAATATGTATAAATGCAATGATAAAAATGATGTGATATGTAATGCCAATGATTATGAGATGATGTTGTGAGATGATTATGCGATGCAATGTTTATGAAATGAATTTTTATGATATGTGATGATTCCTATTTCATAATGATTCATAGATGCAAATTGTATGATATGAAATAATGTTTTATGATAAGCAATGATTCATAATTATATGATAATGTGAGATGATCATGATATGGTTTTGCAAATAATTATGTAATGAGATTTAATAATACCTATGTGGTAATGAATGCAATATGTTCATGCAACATGATTATAATAATGTATGATTAGAGATGACCTAAGATATGCAAATGTTGATATTTTTTCATTTATGAACATGATGCAATAATGGTACAAATGTAGCGACATGAATGTAATCATTTTAAGATGATGTAATGCACATGATTATGAGATGCTGATGTGAGATGATTATGTGATGCAATGCTTATGAAATGATCCTTTATGATATGTGATGATTCTGAGTTTGTGATGATTTGTGGATGAAAATATTATGATATTAAATAATATTTTGTGATATGCAAATAGTATGATAATGTGGGATGATTATGATATGTAAAATGAAATGTAAATGATGATGTGTAATGAGATTATTATGATGTGATATGAATATGGATATGTAATTATTTATGATGTATAATGATGGTGCATGTGATATGATATGTGATGGATGACCTAATAATGCTTATGTGATAATATCCTAATGAAATGTAATGCATCTATGTTTTCTATATGATATGTATTATGTTGATGATTGGTGGATGCAAGGTGGATGCCTTTTAGCAATGTTTTTGAGTAATTCTCATGGTACCATGTTAGTATAGAGAGAAGAGATAAGAAAATGAAAAGAGGATACAACACCTACATTATTAATGATGATGATGATAATGATAATAGGAATTGGGATTTTAAAAGGGCTATTTACCTTATGTTTGATAATACACATAGGTACGATACATCAAAGTATAAAGAACCAGGATGGCATTGTACCTAGTGTGATGGACTTTGACTCGACAATCAGATAGAAGTACTCTTGTTCATAGCTAACATACAAAACCTCATTCAAAATGCAGCTCATATATTCTAAAAATCTTAGAACAAAAACATAGAAAAGAAAGCCTTCCTATGTGGTCAAAAAACACCTAAAACACCCTCCCTACAAACCAAACAATGTACTCATGACAAAGTTATATTAAAAGAATATCCAACAAATGTAGTAGATAAAAATATAATGATCATTGCCCCATTCCTCTCTCTCTAAATATATTGTTTAGACATCATCTAGAGGTCATTAGAATGAGCACAAAATAAGATAAGTCAGAAAGACAAGATAAAGTAAACAATCAAGCTAATGTTCTTCATACCACTAGCCAAGACTAAACTATGGTGATGCCTGATGTTGATGTCCATTCTAAGAAGGATGCATCCTAGGACATGTTGGTATTAGATGATGTGAGATTGATTGGATGATAAGCTATTGATACTTCAAGCTGACTAACTTGCTTACTTACTGACCTAGACTTGAGAATTTGGTGATTGAGCCTTCACTTTTATCTCACTAGACTTGTTTCTAACTGCTTTACCAAAGGATGAAAATGGCGGTTGATTTATTATAAATGAGATTATTTTGGGTGAAAGCGAGATGAAACGAATGAATTTAGTTTCAAATATTTGGATGTTTTTGGCTATTTTGAAATTTTTTGAGGCTATTTTTGGGATTTTGAGATGTTTAACAAATGTTTATATTTTTTGTATTTTTTAACTTTTTTTGGTTTTTAAAGATTTGACTAAGAAAATAACCTAAAGACCTATCCTAGGGGTCTCAAGAGTTGATCAAAAGATTAGCCTTCCCTACATTATACATGCAAAGACTACGTAGTTTGACCGACATAAAATTGATAATTGATGAGATACGAACAAATGGACTCTTAAAGGACTGACCTAAGGTGTCTCAGGGGATGATCAAAGATCAACCTTACCTATGTTCAAGCTTAGAGACAATGTAGTTTGGAAAGATGACTCCACTGCTTTGATTTTTTAGATTTTTGATATGTTTTGATCTTTTTGGCTTTTTGATTTTCTAATGTTTTTAGATTTTTTTAAGGATTTAATGAATAATTTTTTATTTTTTGATTTTAATACAAATCACAAGAATATACACGAATCTGATTTGATGCAAGTAAAAGAATGTGCCCCCAACAAGATGCGATAGGCTACTTCAATATAGGTAGAAGAAACTGACCTTAGGAATGTGCCAAGTAGTACTAGGGTGGAATATGATATGAACACAAGACCAAACTATGATACAAACACGAATGGATGATGGAAGGATATGATGATATGCGATGGAAAAATGAGTGATGTGGGGTAGATCACAATGATCCTATTGGATGGCGAGTTTTTTATTTATAGAAGGTGTCTATTTTCTAGGTTTTCACCAAGGTACCTTCCCAAAGTGCCACCAAAGTCGTTTTCACTAGAGGACAATTTTTTTCTCTACTATTTTTAATCATTTTTTTGATTTTTTTTTGTATTTTTGGTTTTACCCTTAAAAGATCATACATAATTTTTTTTGAGATGAGAGTTGTTCATGGGCTCCTCTAGAGGCTCCCCTTCGAGTGTTGATAGCTGGTGTAGACATGGAAAATGTACAATTTGGTTCGACACACTTGATCCTGATTATTAACAACATTTCCTCCTAAATCATACTCTCAGCTTTTCATCATATTTTTTCTCTGAATTTAATAAATCATTGTTTATTTGATTAAGTCTTTCTCCTTCTTTGATTAAATTAATCAATTTAATTTAATTAATCTTATGTCTCTGTTTAATTAAATAAATCATTTTATTTGATTAAAGTTTCTAAAGTCCTCTTATTAAATTAAATAAATTAAACCTTATTTGATTTAATTTAACATTTTCCCACTTAGTTAAATAAATTAAAACAATTTATTTAATGAATCAATTCTTCTGAATTCTGATTTAAATCAAGTCATCAGTTTAAGTCAAAGTTGTCACATCTTCTAAGCCCTCATTAAATTAATCAAAATCTTGATTAAGTTAATCCCCATCACTAAAATATTCTAGAGAATGCAACTTGCACATGAAAATAGA
The DNA here is from genome assembly GCA_007115665.2 of Sequoiadendron giganteum. Taxonomy (NCBI): domain Eukaryota; kingdom Viridiplantae; phylum Streptophyta; class Pinopsida; order Cupressales; family Cupressaceae; genus Sequoiadendron; species Sequoiadendron giganteum. Next base: position 126,436,754 of record CM021109.1, on the reverse strand, counting down.
TTTAATTCATTTATTAAATCTCTATTTTCCCTCACATGGCATCAAAAGAGAATATTCCCTAAAATTTGAATTCAAAAAGTCCAAGTGGACTTGTACATCCAACAAGGAATTCACTCCTCTTACATGTCCTTTTGCATTGAGCCAAGTGGCATTTATTTCATTCATTCTTCTCTCTCACATGTCATTTCATCAATTTCAAATTCCACTTAATTGCATTTATTGGCACTTTGGCCAAAATGTGCACAACCATCAACCACTCACATCTTGACAAGTGGAACTTGTCCATTGGATGTTGAATGATCCTACATTGCTTGTTTTCACTCTTTTTTCCATTTTGGAAATCTATAAATTGGAGGTTTATCTCCTCATTATCCATCCACAAATTTTGAGTAAACATACTATACTCAACTTCCTCCACAAATTGATGCAAATTTACTCTCTTGACATTAAGAGCTAATTTTTTGCACACCATTTCATATATTAATCATTTTCACAATTCATAGTTAGGTTATGCTCAAATATTATTTGAGAGGCTCGATTAATCTATACATCAACATTGCAATTCAAGGATTGGGAAAGGGTTGCTTACTACACAACAAAGTGGCACCAATCCACTATGAGATAAAGGTTTGATCATGTTCTTTACATATGTTTCTATTTAATTTGTTATCTACTCATTATTTGCATTTATGAATATGATTAAGTATTTCATAAGGATGTTAAATTTTCTGATTTAAACTAACTTATGCTAACAACATGAAACTGGTTTAAGTCTCTCTCTCGCATTTTTTTAGCATCCACATTCTAGCACTAGAAGGAGGGAACTTCTGAATTTTTTATTTTCATAAATCTTACTTGTATCTCTGTTGCAGGAAGTTTCAGTTCATTCGGTCTATTTAACTCTTTTATTAATAGTAGTTTATGCTATTATTTATGGTTAAAAAAAAATCCATTTGTAGATCATTACATTTCATGGGAAGATATTTATATACGTTTTCATTCCTTTAAGTTATTTTATCTGATCAATCTTCCATTTCTTCATAATGTCTAAGAAAATTTTCATAAAACATGAGTCATGATTTTTTTCTTTCAACTTAACTGTTCATGTATTTTGAAAGTAGATAATCTAAAAGATAAAATCACAATATGAACAGGCTTTTTTGCAAACTGCTTCCCTTGTGCTTTTCCTTGCAGTTCTCCCATGCAATGAAGCTGGTCATCTCTCGTGTTATCGTGCCATTCATTCTGTTCAGCCGTGGTATAGTGGTCTCGAGCGTTTTCCTCATCCTTTACTCCTATCTTTTACCACCTTACCTCGCCAGCACTTCTTTCTCCTCTCACTATCCCCACCACCTTTTACCGCTTCACTGTGTCGTCAACCTTCCTTGCTCATGGTATGATGATATCCACCGCCATACCACAACCCACTTCCTCACTAACCATGATCTTGCAGTTTCCACTCGCTCATTCTACTGTGTTACCGCAAACCGACCTTCCCCTATTTGCGGTTGAGTGGTGAACTGTCTAGTAGTCGCTACCGCTGTCTTGTGGTCTATCTCCCTAACCATTGTGGTAGACCGGTGTCCACCATAGTACCATCATCTGAATTTTCCTTACCCACAGTTGAGCAGTTAACCGCCTGATCATTGTCACCGCATCACCGCGGTCTCTCGCCTAACCACCAACGGTAGCGAGGTAACCGCCCTCCATCTTCATCGTTGCCTTGCGGTCTCCAACTTAACTGCTAGTGGTAGCGAGGTAACTATTTTCACTACCACAGCGTCACCATGATCTTCTACCTTCCCATCTGTAGTATCATAGTAAACCTATCGACCGCTGCTCCTCGTCGTTACTTCAACGTCACCACGGTCTTCTATCCTATTGTTTGCAGTATTGTGGTAAAGCCACCTGACTGACTGTGCTAGCCATCACCGCGCTACCATGCAGACTATCTCAACCGACCGCAGTGTGGTGGTAGAGGGTTAATTCATGAAGTAAGACAATGGTATAAGTGACTTTTTTTTGCATTATAGGGGGGGTAAATGATATTTTTATAAGGAGTGGCAATTTTTTTAAAATAAATTATGTTTAACGCATTAATATATGAGAGATTTTGTGGATTATCATATTAACCTTAGACATTTACTAAATTTCAATTTGGGGTTCTAAAAAATTGAACAAGGATAACTCTCACACTTCAAAGTTGGTGCTTTAAAAATAACTCATATTTTTATTTGAGGATTAAAATGAACATGTGCATTGATGTTTTGTAATCCTTTTTCACAAAGTAATATCATTTAAAAGGTGTATGCACTTCTCTCATGCCTTACGATGATCTTGAGAATCAAAAGTATTTTTGTGATATTAAATTGTCAAAAGAATGACCTCCACACTTCATTTTTGGGTTTAAAATTGAACAAAACATCTTGCGAGAATGAATAGGCTTATTGCCTGTGTTCTCCCTTTGTTTCTAAACAAAGGTTGATTGAACTATGAATATGTCTACTCGCTTTTGTTTATCTTAATAGGCCTGCCTTGTGGGAAAAAGTACACACCCAAGGGAGTGACCCAACCGGTAACACACTAAGGACAAGTGTATTTCCAACCGGTATATAAAAGTGGGTACTGGAACAAAATACAATATCATGCGGTTAGCTCTAACAAGAAGGGTAGTAATGGTCTCTCATCACATGGTTCAACGTCCATGAATGGAAATTATGAATTAAAACTCCTGTTTAGAAGGCCAAATCCTTATCTATTTTGTTGGTGCAAAAGGTCATGTCCTTTGAATCCGCCCCACGTTATACATGCGGTTTTGTTGTAGAGATGAAAAGTATTCCATGGGAGATTCATGGGTACTGATGCTTGCCTGACCCGAGAAGTGTGTGCACTATAAGGGGGAGCCTGTGTGATCAAGCATCTAGTCATCCACATAGAATATCCATAGCTGGATTCATCCAAGTGGGAACTAAACAAAATATTGTCTCTTCATCCTAGGGCTGTGCATGTGCTTGGAAATGAGAAATACATTGCTTGGTCCTCAAAACAATTGAAAAAATAAAATCACAAGGAACTCAAAATTTCAAACCCCTTGGAGGAAACAAATATCTTTTGATGAATCTAATACTCTTTCTTTCCCTAGGGATCACATCCTTAGAGGTTTCTAAGTGCTTGGGTTTAATCATCATTTTTTTTCACTAAAGATAAACCTAGGAAAATTTTGCCCTAATTTTCTTGATTTCCACATAATGGACCTTGTGGGATGACAAAAAAGTGGGACATTAGACATGTAGTTTGAAACATAATCAAAGAATGTGGTTTTGGTAAAAATAATTCACTAAGGAAAGATAAAAGACAAATTGGACCTCACATGTGTTGTCTCAAATGATTTCCCGAAAGTCAAAATCCTAAAACCAAGATTCAAAAGGATTAGTCTAAAAGCTCGACAACAACGTATTGAAATGCTCCTGAGATTTTTGAAAGGTTTTCTTTCCTCACATAGGAAGTATAGCATGTTCTTCAATACTGAGGTTTTGTAAAAAAGAGTCATGTCTAGGTCAAAGTCTAGGATCAAAAGTCTTTTTCTCACATATTTTTAGCATCCACTCTCATCCATATCTCCATCAATCAAATTTTGTCCCACCAAGCAAACTTTTGAGAAAATTTGGAAAATCATTCATGCTAAACTTAAAGGCTAAATCACCATCACTCTATTTTGGCTTAATACACCTAGCCAAATAGTCACATCCCTTGAACAAATTTACCTTTGGGATAACGGAACTTCCTATGGTCTACTAGTTCATGATCACCTTGGTTGGTTTAATACACTTAGCCAATTCATCCTCTTGTGTGAGTTTTCCCTAGAATAACACAACTTCCTAAGGTTTACAAGTCACTACCATATTTTTTGTATTAATACACCTAGTCAAATTATCAAAATCAATCCAAGCCCTAAAGTTTAGCATAAACCATAAAAAATTATTCAAAGGTTTCACTCATTCACTTCATCCATTTATCTCATCATCATCACCACCCCATTTTGATCCTTTTCTTTCCCTATTTCTTCCCTTTTGGGCCTAAAGATTAAGATCACACGATCCCTATTTTTATGGTTCAAACAAGATCACAATAGAAGAGGAACATGGAAAACATCAACGAAATATCAACTTCCAGTGAGGTAAATCAAGTTACCACCAAATTAAACCTTATGAGATGAAGCAATCCCCAAGCATCTCTTCTCTACCATCACAAAATCTTCAAGAGGAAAGCTATGAAGAGGACATCACAAACGAAGACTTGGGGATGACACAATCAGAAATGTTGGAAATGGTTCAAAATCCAGAGAATCATAAAATTGTCAATGCCATGTTTAAATACTTATGCACGTTAAAAGAAGGAGGGATCCAAATTCCTTCCGACCTTGATGTAGGCACTAGTATGGACATGCCTCTTATAAACACATCCCCAATGTCCACTCTAGATATCACTCAAGAAACCCCTCAAACCATATCAACAATCACACCAACCTCACCAATTGTGAACATGGGAAGTACAATGTTCCACCTTGTAAACAACAAAGAGGTAAGTGTCAGCACCACACCGAAGAAATTTGTTCCAGTGAATCCATCACACCCATACATTTCACTCACCTTTCATAATCATGAAGATTCATCCTCATTCCATGCAACATCGGCCTATCCATTAGACATACAAACTTTTCTATCACAAGAAGAAGGTGGTTTATTCGGAACATCAAGAGTCACTGACCCATTCTCATCATCACTCTTCCAAGGGAACATACCATCATTCCCTCTATTACCACTCACATCCCTATCACCCTTTGGGTTGGATATTCCCCCCTACCCCTCACCAGTTTCTCAAATCAAGGAAATCCAAGCATCACATCGAATCCTCTCCTTTTTCCAGAAGCATCACAACAACAAGTGGCAACCACTCAAGTCACCATGGTTAATACATCGATCGGTTCTCAAATCTCTCAAAGAATTCCTTCTCAAGGACCGAGCATTTCAACCACACCTTCAACAACCCAAATCCTAACCACCAACACCACCAAAAGATAACATGGCAAATTCATTCATCACCATGATCCAAGCTATCCAAAAAGCCAATCATCAAAGGGTACAAAAACAAAACTAGCAAGTTGCACAAGATACACAAGCCCAATAAGCTGCACAAGTGACTCATGCAGCCCAAAAAGCACAAAAGCTCAAGCCCAACACCAATCTCAACAGGCACAAGCACAATACTAAGCGTAACTTCAAGTAATCCATCGACAAGCATACCAAAAAGCCTTGTAAGATTTTTAGGCACAACAACTCACCCAATAACAAAATTAGTTAGCTCAACAACAGCTCACCCAATAACAAACTTCGTTGGCTCAACAATAGCTCTCCCAATAACAAGCTTTGTTGGCACAATAGCATCTCAAGCAACAACAAGCTTTGTTGGTGCAACAATAGCTCGACCAACAACAAGCCTCATTGGCACAATAACAACTTGACTGACAACAAGACTCTTTGTTACAATAGAAGGTCGACCAACAACAAGCCTCGTTGGCACAACACCAACAAAGATCAACAACAAGCATTGTTGATGCAAATGATGGCATATCAATAGGCCTTGAATGCACAACAGAGCTTGTAGAAAACTCCCACCAGTACCCCACCCACCAATCAAACACCTCAAAACACTTCATCCCACCTCCCGATCCACCAACAATGTCACAAGACAAATCAAATTGCTCTCGTAGCAAGTGTTGGACCTCCAATTTGGAAAAACAACCAAAACACTAGATAACTTATGTCCCTATTCATTCAAAAAATATCTCACAATGGTACCATTCCTAAAGGGATTTGAAATCCCCAAATTCAATAAGCATAATGGAACGGGAAACCCTAAAAATCACATTAGATAATTTTAGGTGCATTGCATGGAGATTGCATATAATGACACATATCTAATGTGATTTTTCCCTCAAAGTTTGACTAGTCTTGCCATAGAATGGTTTTCTCGCCTACCCACAAGCATTACAACATTATAGAAAATTATGGAAACATTCCTTAAAAATCATGCCTTCAACATGGGTGCAGATGTTAGTTTTGAAGAACTATCAATGCTTAAACAAAGGAAAGGAGAGCTATTTGCATCCTTCTTGCAAATATGGCAATGCAAGGCCAATCTGAGCAAGTGGGCCATGCTAGAAGAGAAAAAAATTTGCACAATCATATCTAATATAGATGAAAACTTGGCATTCTACTTAAAAATACAATGCATCACATCATACGATCAATTAATCCCAAAGGTGCTCAACATCAAAAGAGCCCTTACTGCACAAGGAGGCGCATCAAAATTCACTCCACTACAAGATAACCACCTATCCAACAATTATAATGATAAACCTTGAACATGGTTGAGGAACAAAAATATCACAAACAATAGCATGGTCGATACTAAAGTGGTCATCAGTACCCCTAAGCAGAACATCCAAACCCATCATCAACCGCAAAATCATAACCGCAATAATGTGCAAACTAATGCAGTAGTAGAACAACAACAACCAATTCCTAGAAATTAAATCAACAACTTGAACAATCAAGGAGGACCACCTCCCCGAGGCAAATATCCTCCCAAGTGAAAGTTCACGACTCTTGGAGAATCCATCAAATCCATAATGAAGAAATTGGTCAAGGAAAACCTTATCAAAGTCTCCAACTCTGAGCAATACGCGAAACCCATGACCAAACTGCCATGGTACAAAGTAAACCTCCTTTGTGACTTTCACAAGATCAAGGGACATACCACCACAAATTGCATGAGGTTGAAGAATATCATCCAAGACCTCATCAAAGACAAGATCATCAATGTTGAGCAACCAACCGGTAATCAAGATCTGAAAATATACACAAATCCGATGTCGAACCACAATCAAGGAAATAGCCACGAGAACAATAATCATCCATTCCATCATATTTCATTAATTATCCATCCACCCATCCACTCGCATCCATACCATAGCTTGAGATGAAGACCATATCATATTCCACCATATTACTACTCGGCATATTCCTAAGGTCAGTTTGTCTTGCCTTTATCGAAGTAGTCTATCGCTTAAACATTGGGGGCATGCCCTTCAAATTGGTAGTGGGTCAGATTTGTGTATATCTTTTGTGCTCTTCCCAAACTCATCAAAAAATCCAAAAGAATGTCAAAATATCAAAAAATCAAAAAAAAATTTATCATTGAGTCTTGTCAGTCTTTTACCTTGTCCGAGCTACATCATCTTTGAGCTTGAACATAGGAAAGGTTGATCTTTGATCATCCCTCAAGACATCTTAGGTTAGTCCTTAAGCATCTGTCACATTGGAAATCTATTTGCCCATATTTTTCACATTTGGGTAAGTCCTTAGGCATTCGTCACAATAAAATGGCAATTTGTTTTCCCATTTTATCATCATCATGTCAATCATCACCTTCACCCTTTGGCGAGTCAGTCAAAAGCAAGTTTAGTAGGTTCCAAAATGAACACCTAAATCGTCAAAGTCTTAAGCCTAAGTTAGTAAGCAAGAAAGTTGGTCAACTCAGAGTATCAATAGCTTATCACCCAATCAGTCTCATCAAAACCCTGATCACTACATGTCCTAGGATGAATCCTTTCTACAATGGACATAAGCATCAGGTACCCCACAATAGTTTAGCCTTGGCTAGCGGTATGAAGAAAATTTCCTTGTTTGTCTACTTTTTCTTGGTGTTTGTTGAATTATATTATGTTGTGCTCATTCCAAGGACCTCTCGATGATGCCTAAACAAAACAGGTTTAGAGAGAAAGGAATGGGGAAAAGATCATTATATTTTTTATCTGCTATGCTAGTTGGATACTCTTGTAAAATAAATTGGTGAATAATTACTTTGTCAAGGTCCATCCTAGCAAGGTTTTCATATGTCAAGTGTGAACAAGAATACTCTTATCTGATTGTCAAGTCAAAATCCACCAAACTAGGTACAATGCCATCCTGCTCCTTTATACCTTGATGAATCGTATTTACATGTGTTATTAAACATAAATTAATTAGCCCTTTGAAAATCCCAACTCTTGGTAAGCAAATCATCCTCATCATCACAGCATATGCTTGTTTGATTCTCCTTCCATCCATCTTATTCTTCTTATTCCTCTATCTTTACTAACATTTCTATCTAAAATCGGTGTGCTACATCAAAACATACACGAAACCACCCATGGTCGATGATTGTTTATACATCATCAAAATTGTCTACATCAAAGAATTTTCTTTGAATAGAACCACTCCTCTCGCATTTAATCATGATATCAATCGAAAAAATAGCATTTCCGCTCAATATCTCGAGTGGGCAATATACCAGCATTATCCTTTAATTAGGACAATAGTGGGGCATTTGAAATAATCAAGAAATTTTTGACGTTGATCATAGCAGTTTATTCTTTGAATCAATGCAACAAGTACATTGCTTCAAAGAGGGGAAAAATGTAGAAATGGAAAATGTACAATTCAGTTCAACACACTTGATCCTAATTATCAACAACATTTCCTCCTGAATCATACTCTCAGCTTTTCATTATATTCTATCTCTTAATTTAATAAATCATTGTTTATTTGATTAAGTCTTTCTCCTCTAATTAAATTAACCATTTTAATTTAATTAATCATATGTCTTTGTTTAATTAAATAAATCATTTTATTTGATTAAAGTTTTTAAAGTCCTCTTATTAAATTAAATAAATTAAACCTTATTTGATTTAATCTAACATTTTCCCACTTACTTAAATACATCAAAACTATTTATTTAATTAATTAATTCCTCTCAATTCTGATTAAATCAATTAATCAATTTAAATCAAAGTTGTCACATTTTCTAAACCCTCATTAAATTAATCAAAATATTAATTAAGTTAATCCCTATCACTAAAATATTCTAGAGAATGCAACTTGCACATGAAAATATATTTAATTTATTTATTAAATCTCTTGTTTCCCTCACATGGCATCAAAAGGGAATATTCCCTTGAATTTGAATTCAAAAAGTTCAAGTGGATTTGTACATCCAACAAGGAATTCACTCCTCTTACATGTCCTTGTGCATTGAGCCAAGTGGCAATTATTTCATTCCTTTTTCCCTCTCACATGTCATTTCCTCAATTTCAAATTCCACCTAATTGCATTTATTGGCACTTTGGCCAAAATGTGCACAACCATCAACCATTCACATCTTGAAAAGTGGCACTTGGCCATTGGATGTTGAATGATCCCACATTGCTTTTTTTCACTCTCTTTTCCATTTTGAAAATATATAAATTAGAGGTTTATCTCCTCATTATCCATCCACAAATTTTGAGTAAACTTACTATACTCAACTTCATCCACAATTTGATGCAAATTTACTCTCTTGACATTGAGAGCCAATTTTGTGCACATCATTTCATATATTAATCACTTAAAAAATTCATAACTAGTTTATGCTCAAATCTTATTTGAAAGGATTGATTAATTTAGGCATCAACATTGCAATTCAAGGATTGGGAAATGGTTGTGTACTACACAACAAAGTGGCACCAATCCACTATGAGATAAAGGTTTGATCATGTTCTTTACATATGTTTTTGTTTAATTTGTTTTCTACTCATTATTTTCATATATGAACATGATGAAGTATTTCATAGGGATGTTAAATTTTCTTATTTAAGCTGACTTATGCTAACAACATGAAACTGGTTTAAGTCTCTCTCTCTCGCAGATTTTTAGCATCCACATTCTAGCACTAGAAGGAGGGCACTTCTGAATTTGGTTTTTTTATAAATCTTACTTGTATCTCTGTATATAACTATATATAATTGTCTTCCTTGGGGATAATATGAAGTAGAAAAGCGATGTTGGATATTGAATTTTTGGCGTAGGTCGCGAACATCATGATTTTTGAAAGGTGTCCCATTAATTGAGATAATGGCTTTAGGGACACTATATCGGAAAATAAGGTAGTTTAGGATGAACTTGGATATTTGATTTCCTATAATGTAGGTCATGGGAATGGCTTTGACCCACTTCATGAAGCACTTTGTAGCGGTGATGATAAATTTATGGCCATTAGATTAGGTGGGGGTGATTTTACCAATGAGATCGAACCCCCGCTATGAAAAGGGCCAAGGTGTGATAATTGGGTTGAGCTCCTGAGCTGGTGCATGGATGAGGTCCCCATTCTAGTGACACTACAAATACCTTTTGACATAGTCATGTGCTTCTCTTTCCATTGTAAGCCAATAGTATCCTGTCATTAGTAGTTTCTTGGGGAAATTCATACCGATTGAGTGTGAACCACAAATGTCATTATGTACTTCAGTTAACACAGTCAAGGCTTCCTCAATGTTTAGGAAACATAAAAGGGTCCCTTCGATGCTCCTATGGTACAAGTTATCTCCTAGGATGATAAAAGAAGATGAATTTTTGACAAAAGGCTCTTTCGAGGTTTGGGGTTATGTTGACGAGAAGGATTCCTCTTCTTAGGTAGGTGTAAATATCATGGTACCAAGGATCACCGGGACCAATGATTTCACACACAAATTCAGACTGTGGTACCTCGAATGCTAGTACAAGAAGCTATTCTATGAGGAATTATTGTTTTGGGACATTGTGCAGGATCTCTAAGAGTGATATGATTGTAGCCTTTGCATCTATTGCTTTGTTATTTTCTTTGGATAGATGTTAAAGTGTGATATCAATGAAGAACTCTTTAAGGCTTTCCACCTACCTTTTGTATGGAGTTAGTTTATCATCCTTTGTTTGATATTCATTTTTTAATTGGTTGATTACAAGCTATGATTCTTTTTAGACCTTAAGTGCCATGATATGTCATTGTACAATAATCCTCAGCCCTATGACAAGAGTCTCATATTTCATGATGGTATTTGTGCATGGGAATGACAACTTGTATGATTTGGGTATGTAGTCCCCTTGGGGAGTGATGAAGAATATTCTCACTCCTGACCCATGTTGTGTGTAGGATCCATCAAAATACATCTTCCAATGATCTTCTACACTAAGGTTGAAGATTGATTCATCGAGGAACTTTGAAACAAGTGGATTGTCTGCATAAACTGGTGCTTCTACTAATTGATCTACAATTACTTGTCCTTTGATAACCTTGCATTGTACATATTCAATGTCATGCTCTGTTAGGATCATAACCATCTTAGCCATTCATCCTATGAGAGTTGCTTTGGAAAGTAGGTATTTAAGCGGGTCTATTTTGGCAATGAGCTTGATTTGATGTGCTAGCATGTAATGTTTGAGTTTTTGTGCTACAAACATGACTGCTAGATAGGCTTTCTTAATGGGTGTTTAGTTCAACTCATGTCCCACCATGGTCCTACTGATGTATTAGATAGCCCTTTCCTTCCTGGTTTCAACATGTTGGGCTAAGAAAGTGCCAAGGGCTACCACTATTGCTGATATGTATAAGATCAAGGGTTTTCCTATAATAGATGGCATAAGGACTAGTGGTGTGATAAAATACTCCTTGATCTTGTTGAATGATTGGTCACATTTCTCATCCCATTTGTATGCTACACCCTTGTGGAGTAGATGGGAATATGGGATTTTGTTGTTTGCTAGTTGTGTTATGAATTGGAAGATGGACTGAAGTCTTCCCTGTAGGCCTCTTAGCTACTTCAATATCCTGGGTGTCTCCATATCAAGGATGGATTTTAATTTGGTAGGGCTGACCTCAATTCCTCTCATTGATACAATGTACCAGGGAGCTTGCCTGATTGTACTCTAAAGACACACTTATTTGGATTAAGTCAGATTTTCTACTTTTCCAATCTATCAAAAATGGAGCTTAGGGATGATATGTGGTCCCATCATTTCTTTGATTTAGCCAATATGTCATCCACATAATCTTCCATAGTCTTATGAATCATTTCATGAAATATTAAAGTCATGGCCCTATGGTAGGTTGCTCCTATATTCTTCAACCTAAATGGTATCATATTCCAAACATACATCCCCCGTGGACAAGTGAAAGTTGTCTTGTGCTGGTCTTCTTTAGCTATCATTATTTGATTATATCTTGAGAATCTGTCCATTAATGATAGAATCTCATGTCTTGCCATCATTTCCATGATCATGTCAATGTTTTGGAAGTGGAAATTCATCCTTTGGACATGCCTTGTTTAAGTTTTTGAATTCTATGTAGATGTGGATGCCCCCATTTCATTTTGAAACTAGTACGAGGTTTGAGACTCACTCTGCATAGACAATCAGTTGTATGAACCCTACATCTAGGAGCTTTTTTTATTCCACTTTGACAAGAAATGCTAAGGATGCATTTTTCTCATCTTTTGCCTCACAAGCTTTGCTTCAGGATATATTTCTAGGTGATGAGCTACAACCTCTAGATCAAGCCCAGGCATGTCGGCATAATCCATGCAAATTTTACCTTTCTTTCTTTTAGGAATGAAACTAGGAGTTCCTATTCTTCTATGAGAAGTGGCTCGGCATAAAATGTTATGTGTGGTAGTTCCTCTATTCCCATATTAATTGGATTGCATTGTTTTGCCAGGACCGCTGACTTTTCTTGATGAAGGGAACTAAGAGAGAAATTGAATCTTTCATCCTCTGATGCCTTAGAGAGGTTTTCACCATTGGATGCTTCCTTTATCTTTACTATTTTTGGGTCAGAGAGTGCCACAGTGTGGTTTTCTCTCAAAGATCTTGAGATTAGTCTCAATTTCTCACTTTTGCGACTGAAGGATTCAATCATTTCCCTGTAGTAGGATTGTGTATCCTGTATGATGTTGAACCCAACTTTATGATCTTCATATGGTACCATATCCCACAATCCCATGAATTCTGAGAGAGCCTCATCATTTTTGAATGTGTCTAGAATTGGTGGTCCTCATTGGTTGTAATTGATGAGTTGGGGATAGACTGGATTTTTTTCATGGGCTTGATGGTATGAATCAAAAGATAGGATGTTGATCATGAATAGAGAGGAATATTTCAAAAGCATAGGTAGGTCACTTATGGGATCCTCATCACTACTACACACATCGGTTATGTTAAATGTAAATTTATCTAAGGGTAGACCTATAAATACTAGTAGTTGAATGGTGGTTGTCGATAGCTGAGGGGGAGTCTTGACTACTTTAATGAGAGGAATTCTACCATGTATGGTTACATTTGGAGGGGTATATCCAAGGCCAATATTTTTCATGCGCTTTTCAACAATGATAGGTTCAAATCAACCATTTCTATTTTTCCCAAGACTTTAATTTTTGTTATAGCCCATGCCCAATATTAATTGAAGTCCTCTGTTGGCATCATCCATAGGAAGGGCTGGTAATGGTCTTACATATTGATAGAGGAGACTAGATATGTCTCTCTCGTCCACCACTTCTCCACCTAGATCCCCCAACTTTTGAATCGAGAGGGATCCACTCTAAAGGTTTGAGATATTATATTGGAGGATTGTGACTATCCATGGGATCTAGGGGATTGAGGTAAATTCCATACCACAAAGGCTCCTTTCTTCATTTTGTATTCCCCACACCCATTGTCTTGGATTATAATCTTGATTTTAGATATGTCAGAAATGGTGGGTGCATTTTTCCCAAAAGTGGAGGCTATGTTGGTTGGGTCTATGTATGGAGTTGAGGGGCCATAATCGTTCTTTGGGACTCCAAATATTTTATAGTATTTTCCTTCCAAGTTTTTGTAGTAGGCAAAGGGCTTAGGATCACCATAAATCTTGACCTCTTGATTTTGGTATGAAAACTTGACACATTGATGGAAGGTTGATGCATCTTTTTGCATCCCATGGATCCCTAGACACCCTAGGAGGATATTATAAGGTAGATCAAGGTAAAAAAAATTGGCAGGTGGCTTCCATAATGGCTGATCCTACTTGAATAGGATGTTGGATAGTGCCTTGAGACACTCTTTCTTTATTTTCATAAGCCTTAATTATGATACCCTTGCCTTTTTCAATGGAATCCTTAGAGAATCCCAGATTATTTATGAGCTTGAGAGAACAAATGTTAGACCTGCACCCCCATCCACCAAGACCCTTTTAACCTTATTTTTATGAACCAGGACCTCAAGGTGGAGTACACTATTATGATATGGTTGGGCAAGGATATATTGATTAGAGAATGTGAAGAGATTTGGGGTGGTAATGTTTCCGACCATAGCTTGGAATTGTTTCGTATCAAAATTGGCAGAGACAATTGATGAAGCCAATGCTTCCTCAAGGATTTCTCTATGGATGGATGAAATCTTTAGTAACTCCATGATGGAGATTTGAGAAGGGGTTATTTTCAACTAGTCCAAGAAATTGTAGCCATTAGGAGCGGATTTCAGATTTGAGGTGGATGCCCTAGGTGGTTGTGATGACCCAATAATGGTGACTTTTCCACTGCATGTGGTGACTCCACAATCAAATTTGGCTCCCCTAATGCTAACAACAATGACCCATTCATCTAAGGATGCAACAATTTAATCATACACATGGTTCACATTGGCATACTTTTGTTTCCATTTTTTTATTTCATTGGTTATGGTCCAACATAGGATTTGTGTAGATATTAAGATCTTGATTTCCTACTGGTTGCTCCATGTTTATGATCTTATCATCGATGAGGTCTTGGATTATATTTTTTAACTTCATGCAATTGGATGTTGTGTTACCCTTTATTTTATGATAATCACAAAGGTAATTTTCATTGTACCATGGTGGTTTCACTTGGGCCTCTTGATAATTCTCATAGGTGGGGATTTTGACGAGATTCTTATTTACCAATTTCTTCATGATGGATTTGACTGGTTTCCCAAGGGTTTTGAACTTCCTCTTGGGGGGATATTTTTTTCTTGGAGGTGGTCCTCCTTTATTATTCAGCTTGTTGATTTGATTATTGGGTGGTTGTTGTGATACCGCATTGGTTTGTGTGTTGTTGTGATTGTTGTTCTATAGTTGTTGATATGTTTGGGTGTTCTATTTCATATCAATGATTATGACCTTAGAATCAACCACTCCATAATTAGTGACATTATTGTTTTTCACCCACGTGTGAGGTTTTTCATTATAGATGGTGGAAGGGTGATTGTCTTGATGTTCTGGATATGTGAGGTACCCCCTTGTGCAATAAGGGCATGTTGATGTTGAGCACCTTGGGGATCAATTGGTCGTAAGTGGTTATGCACTACATGTTTAGATGGAATGCCAAGGTTTTGTAAATATTGGAAATGATGGTAAAGTTTTTTTGCTCTTCTGGCATGGCCCACTTGCTCCTATTGGCCTTGGATCACCATTATTATAGGAAGGAAGTGAATGATTCCCCCTTACCTAGTTTGAGCACATATAGTTCCTCTATACTAACATCCATGCCAATTTTGAATGCATAGTACTTTATGAATGCATCTACAATCTCTTGGAATGTCTTGATGTTGGTAGGAAAGTGAGAGAACCACTCTATCACAGGTCCAACCAAGATTTGAATAAATAACCTCATTAGATATGTATTGTTATATGCGACTTCCATACAATATACTTAGAATTACTTGATGTGATCCTCGGGGTTTCCCAACCCATGATATTTTCAGATTTAGGGATTCAAAACCCTTTGGTAATGGTACAATTACAAGGCTCTTGTTGAAAGGATAAGGACATAAATTTCTTGGTTTCCTTGTTGTTTTCCTTGATTGGAGATTGAGCGTTGGTTGTGAAAGAAATTCGATTTGTGTTGTCACATCGTCTTATAGATCAGGAGGTGGAGTGAATGTGTTTTGAGGTGGTTGAGGTGTTTGAGTAATAGGTGAAGTGTGGGTGGGATTTTTTTGCAAGCTATGATGCGCGAGTAAGGCTTGTTGATATGCTTGCATTTGCTATTGTGCCAACAACACTTGTTGTTGTGCCAACAAAGCTTGTTGTTGGTCTTGCTTTTGTTGTTCCAACAAAGCTTGTTGTTGGGATTTCTACTGAGATACCTATTGTTGCACTTGATACTATTGTAGGGCTTGTTGATATGCTTGTTGTTGACTTTCTTGAAATTGTGCTTGATATTGAGCTTGCACTTAAGCTTGGGGAGCATGATATTGGGCTTCATCTTGAGCTTGTGCTTGTTGGGTTGCTTGTGCAACCTAGGTAGCCTATGTCACTTGAGTGGCTTGAGCTGCTTGTGCTACTTGTGTAGCTTGGGTGGCTTGTTGTTGTTGTAGTAAAGCTTGGGCTTGGGAAACTTGGTGTGGTTGTTGTGCCAATAATTGTGCTTGTGATTGTTGGCCAGCTAGTTGTGCAACTTGTTGATTTTATATTTTTTGAAGTGCCTTTTGATAGGAGGCCAATTGATCTTCTTGCAAGACAATGCTAAATGATTTTGTCATGTTGGGATTTGACAGTGGTGGTGGTGGATTTAGAATAGTGTTGGTTGTTGTGATGAGAGGGACCGTGGTATTGATAATTGGGGTTTGGGTAGTGGATGGTGTGATTGATACACTTGGTCCTTGGGATACCATGGTGGATGATGTGTTGATTACTTGGGTTTCTTGAATGGTTTCCACCTATTGTTGTGATATCGATGGAAAGACAAGAGGATTTGGTATGATGTTTTGATTTATTATGGTGGGTTGCTCAAATTTTGTTGATTGATGGTAGGTATAGAGGGAAGACTTTACCCAAGGGATGATGTGGATGTTAATGGTAAAGGTTGAACTGGTGGAAAGATAGGTGGTGAATTCCATTGAAGAGATGATAATGATGATGAGGGATCAAAAACTCCCCCTGCTCCAAAAAAACCACCTTCTCTCTATAAGGTCATGGAGAGAGAAGTTTGCATGTTGAGAGGATAAACTGGTGTTGCATGAAAAGAGGATGAATGGGTAGGATCATGTAATGTGAGAAAAATTTATGGGTGCAATGGATTCAATGGAATGGACTAGCCCATTATGGTGTTTGTATCCATATCTTGGTTATTCTCAAGGGGATGTTCTTAAAGTGCATGAAGCAATGAGATTCGCTTGTTGACAATTGGTTGAGTTGGAGAAATGGATGACATGATTTGGGAAATTCTTTGAGTGATGCTTTGATATGGAGGTATGGGTGGGATTGGGGGAATGATACCATGAGGTTTCTCCGCAAGGGTTCTTACGTCATAATCAGAAGGGAGTTTAGCACCTTCCTTTACCAATTCAGGCATGTATTGGAAAGGATTTAGCCTCATAATGGCATTGACAATTCTATAGGGTTTAGAATTTCTCACCATTTCAAGGATTTCATCTTGTGTCATCTCCAAGATATTGTTGGTGATGTCCTCCACTTGACCTTCCTCTTGAGGATTTTGTGATGATAGAGGAAGATTTATTAGGGGATTTCTTGACCCAATGAGATTCATTTTAGGAGCAGTTTGTCTTAGGTCACCTAAAGTTGATTTTTCTTTGTTGATTTCCATGTTCTTCTTGTGTTGTGATCTAGTTTTCACCATAAAGTAGGGATAAATTTTCAAGAATGTTTGAGATGAATCTCTAATTATTTAGATTGATCAAAATTTAGGCACAAAAAGAGAAGAACTAGGATGATTAAGGATCAAAGTGTGAGGATGAGACAAATAGAAGATGGATGATGTGAATGATTGAAATTTTTAAGAAATATTTGAAGGAGATACTAGACTTTAGGACTTGATTTGATTTGATTTGATTTTCACCTTGGCCTGATTGAATTTTGATTTGAATAGTGAACTCATAAAATCTAAGAGATTGGATGTTGTCCTAGAGTAAAACTTGTACACAAGATGATAATTTGGCTAAGTGTAAGGAAGGATTCATCTATACACCCCTAGTCAAACAAGATGATTTTGATTTGATTTGCCCTTTTTTTTAGGATAATGAACATATAAACCTCAAGAAGTTGGATGTTATCAAGAGGTAAACTTATTTACAAGGATTGATAATTTGATTAAATATGTGGAGAAGGATTCATCTTCACACATCTAACCGAACAAGATGATTTTAGATTTTTCAAAATTCTAGCAAGAATTATTTTTTCAAGATTTCCAAGAGTTGTTGATGAGATGATTTATATTTTAATGTTTGAGGGATGGATGAGAATGATGACTTTGATCCTAGATTAGACCTAGATAAAACTCCTTTCTACAAGACCTTGGTATTGAAGAACATGCTTGGTACTCCCTATGTGAGAAAATAAAACT
This sequence comes from Sequoiadendron giganteum, assembly GCA_007115665.2. Taxonomy (NCBI): domain Eukaryota; kingdom Viridiplantae; phylum Streptophyta; class Pinopsida; order Cupressales; family Cupressaceae; genus Sequoiadendron; species Sequoiadendron giganteum. The sequence continues at coordinate 126,418,510 of CM021109.1, read as the reverse complement.
TTTGAAAGAGGCTTGGATTTGGTTGACAATAAAACTCATACAAATTTGGATTGTTCTTTGATGCACGTTTGTAAAAGTTGAAAGTCAATATTTCTCTAAATTCATAAAGCATAGACAAAAATTTCTTGTGATATTTTTTACTAAGACCTTTGGATTTCGGTTTTTAAATTTTAATATTTTGGGAAATAATTTGGAAGAACACATGTGTGGGTTTCAATTGTTTCTTAACTTTTCTTAATGAATTCCTTTTACCACAAACAATCCCTATTTAAATTTTCAAACTAGACATCTAATGTCCTAACTTCTTCTCATCCCACAAAGTACATTATATGAGAAACAAGGAAATTAAGGCAAAATTTTCCTAATGTTGAATTTAGTGAGAACAAATTATGATATAAATCCAAATACTTAGAAGCCTCTAAGAATGGAATGCCTAGGGAAAGCAAGAGCACTTGGATTTGTCAAAGGTATTTGTTCCCCTTAAAGGGTTTGAAATTTTGAAGATTTCATCAATATTTGTTTTAAATCATTTTAGATCCAAGAAAAGTATTTTAATTCCAAAGTGATGCACAACCCTAGGATAAAATGAGATAATATTTATTGAGATCCCACTTGGATAAATCTAGCTACGCTTACTCTTATTAGATGATTAGATGCTTGAACACACAGACTCCCCATTATAGTGCACTCATTTTTTGGGTTAGCCAAGCATCAATACCCATGATACTCCCATGGAATACTTCTCATCTCTATGTCTTTAGAACAATCATTCTTGTATCAACAAATAGATAGGGATTTTTTCTTTTACATAATTTTGGCTCTTAATCAAGGCACTTGTTTAGAAAGCTACACGAGAGGCAAGATCAACTCATACAAAGAGTATCACTTGCTTGTCTATAGGAGTTTCTGGAATGATGAGATTTCCTCAACATTCAAATTTATATACCGGTTTGAGTTGTTCCCTTGGGGTGAGTAATTTTTCCCACCAAGGCAGACTATGTAAGGGTGAAAAATAGTGAAGGAGTGTATTTGTAGTTTGATAGCCTAACACATTTAGGTGGGAGCACACACAATACCGTTCTTCACACTCACAAATTTTATTCAATTTTAAGAATCCAAATTGAAGTGTAGAGGTAATCACTCATACAACCTAATATCACAAAAATAAATTTGGTTCTCAAGATCACAATGAAGTACGAGAGAGGTACACATGTCTTTTTAATGGTATTAGTTTCGATAAGGGATTACAAAACAAAGAGTACACATGTTTATTTTAACCACAAAGCAATGATATGAATTCTTCTTAAGCACCAATGAAATTTAACCCTTTGTTTTGTTCTTTTTAAGCCCAAATGAAATTTAGTAAGTCCTAAAAGCAAGAATATTATAAATCCTTAGAATATGGATTGTAATTTCTCCATAAAGTGTTTAAAAATTCTTGATACAATGAGATAATGATAACATAGAGAATTATTGGTCTTCGTTTCCTTAATTTACTTTGATCAAGTCAACCTGCAAGAACTAGTTAATATTGCAAAACAGAGACTAAAAAAAATAGTTATAAGTCAAAAATAACCAAAATGAAAAAAGAATGTGTTCAAAGTAAACTGAAATCTTAATTTTACCCAACTCCAACGATGCAATCCTTGGGTGAAAAATAGTTTGAGAAGGTCAACATCACAATATAGCATCGTTGATGACTGAGAGTAGCACTCTGCACAAAAACAGTGATCACGATTGTGGTGTTGTTTTGAAAGCGGTGCAATTTACAATTTGGAAAACCAACGATGTGGTTTAAAATTCATTTTTTTTGGGCGGGAAGACTCCAATGGCGAATTTTGGAGTTTTTAGTGGCATGATATTTCACCACTACACTGATAGCATTGGAGTTTCTTGTAGACACAAAAAATTCAAAAAACAACAAAATTTCTCAAGATCCACGCTCCTTCTAGTGCTAAAATGTGAATGATGAACCTATACCTGCACAAACACAAAATTAGATCATTATGCAAGTTAGATCAACATTCCCATGAAATTAGTTTGAAACATTAAGATAGGAAATAAAATGAAGAACAATGCAATAGAAGATAATTAAATCCTATCTAATGAGAAAACTCTCAATCCCATGGTGGAAAATGGCCCTTTCTCAACTCCTTGATGTGATTTGATGATGTTTCATGGTGATTGTTGGTTCCTTAATGCAATTTTCTAATAAATTTGATAGAACTATGAAACTTGAATGAAAATGGATGAAGTTGTAGATGAAATTGAGTATAGTAAGATTGCATGGATTATGGATGATAAATTCAATAGGAGAGGCCCTCTATTTATAGAAGATAATGAGGGAAAGAGAGACAAAATGGATGAATGTGGAAAAAAAGACCAACCAATAAGAGAATTCCACTTGTCCACATGTGATTGGAGGATGAATGAGCATATTTTGATGAATGTGCAAATAAATAAAGTTAGGTGGAATTTGAAACTATTGAGATGACAAGTTGGAGGGAAAGAAGATTGGAGAAAAATCAACTTGGCTACAGGAAAATGATATGTAAGAGGCATTTAATTCCTTTTTGGATGTACTCATCCATTTTGGAGGTATTTTAAAATTTGAGGAATATTCCCTTTTGATGCCAAGTTGAGAGAAAATGGAGGAATTAAGAAATCAATTAAATTGATTTATTGTGCAAGTTGCAAAATCTAGAGGATTTGATGGATTAGGATTAGGATTAATCATTATTTGATTAAATCATATGAAGATTAGTTGATTTGAAAATTTTGACTTAGATTTTTGGATAAACAGGGTCTATAACTACTCGACCACTTAGGGTTTGGTGGTCACATCCGTCGCAATATAGTAGAATGCGATCATGAACTACTCATGGATACATATATGCCCTCCACTTGGCCAACCTCTCTCACCTACCATATGAGTTCCTCGATGTGCTCTCTCTCTATTTGATCCCTATCTACCTCCACCCTAGAAAGATCCCACTATAGCCTCAAGGGCTCTACTCGCAAGGAATCCTCCATCCTACTATCAGTCAAATCTCAAGATTCTCAAACTGGTGAAAGCTCTACTAGAACACATTCAACATGATTAGTAGTTCTCTTGTATTCCATTCCTAATCTCACTACTAGCTCGAAGAGGTCTACATGTTTCCCTGCAAAAGGTGGGTGCATGTACTTTCAGGGTATATCATCCTCTACATGCAATGAAGGCACTATCTTAGTGGTCACTCACTAGTAGAGCTCACACCACTCTCGTGTGGACCCTAAAAGATAGAAATCATAAAATCTATCAATACACATCATAATATATATAAAGCATATACATAAAGATAAAAGCATAATGAAAACACAAATATCACATCATCACCTAGATCTTCAGTCTACTAATTGGGGTATAACCATGTAGCAATGGTCCCCTCCTATGCTAGAAGTGTGGATGACCCACTACCGTTGGCCTCCCCATTCTCATGAATGTGGATCTAGTTGTGGTTGTTGTATGTGATCTAGTGACCCATGTAGGAGGTGAATCTCTCCTCTTGGGGGAAACTGAATCCTCATCTATCTCATTAGCATCCTCACTCATATACTAGGTATCATTCTCCTCCTCATATAGAAATATATCAGGAATTGTATCATCATCATTTGTATCTTTTTTGACCTAATCATCATCCCTATCATCTCTACACCTAATAATAAGTCTCACATGGTCCACAGAATGATGTCTCAAAAAGACATGGGATGGTCATGTTCCAATTCACCACTGGTCATAGGCTGGTGTGGTGCTTATGCCACCACCATCAAAGACTGGGTCATATCATTATCCTCATCATCTAAATCACTAATGAACACACCCTCAATAGTAAGATGACGAGTGTCTCTAGGCCTAGGGGCACTCTGTGTTGATTGTAGAAACCTAGGTCAAGCCTGTGGTTGAACCTATATCTTTTTGAACTAGTGCATGATGGGATCATAATATAAAGGTCTCACTATATCATCATGTCAAACCTAGAACAAACCAATCTTGTTGAAGTTTGACTAGCTCATGTCTCTCATCCACCCACTATGGTATCTTAAGATATGGTATCCATGAGATATCACCCTCCTTCATTCAATCAAATCTAACATTCTAGTGAAGAAAATCTCCTTCCTACTATGCCTGCCCTAATGGATAACTATAATACTGTGGATAGCTCATGGTCAAGGTACTATGGTAGGATAACCTATGGTTATAGTGCACGTGATATGCTTGGTACACCACACCTATAAGAGTGTATAGTGCACTATACTATCAAGCACTTGGTAAATAAATCACTCAAGATCATAGTATAAATGTGCTAGTATACTATGACCCTAGGTGTAGATGGTTTGGTGTTTCTTTATATTCTAAATAATTTTAACCAACCCTCCATCTAGGTGGGCCCCTCATTTTTCAAGAACAAGTGTGAGTGTCATGGTAACAATCACAATCCATTGAATCAGTGGTGTCTACACGTGTAGTAGCCATCTAATCTCAAGGCGGGGCCCAATGCTCAACTCCTAGATGGGATACCCTAGAAAATACAAATATCATCATGTATCTCCTCATGTGTGTTCCCATTCATTAAGTGTACAACCTTGCCTCAGATGGGTAATCATAGAATGCATTTTATGTCCTCTAACATCACAGTCATATCCTCAGTAGGTAGATGAAAGGTCTAGGTATCAACTTCCCACCTCTCTATTAGGGATAGAAACATGGTGTCATGGTATCTCATCAATGACATGGCATGAACCCAGAATAATCTTATATCTTATAGGATTATAATCTCCTCCATTGACATCTATGTGAAGAGGTCTCGAAAGAAACATAACTATTTTCCTCTGAGATGCTGACAGGCTTGAGGAGGGATCTAAAGAATAAAATAAACTAAATAAATCCTAAAAATATTAATAAATAATTAAAGTACACTAAAGTTTCTCTAGGACACTTTACAACCAATTTGGACACATGTGCCATTTTTGGATGGGGGGTCTTGGACACTTTAGACAATTTTGGACACTTTGTGCCAAAGAGGGACACTTTGCACCAACAATGGACACTTTATGACAAAGATGGTTGCTTTGCATCTATCTTTCTTAGGGTCCTAAAAATACTAAAAATACATTAAATAGTACTATAAATTGCATGAAAACAAAGAAAAATCAATAAAGAATCCACTCATTGTAGGTTGGATCACACACTATGCCACCTCATCATGAAGCACATCAAATTTGGGAGGCCTATAGATTTTTTGACTCGACATCTTGGATCACTCTACACCAGGGTAAACTACATAGAGGTAAATGTCAAAATGAGATAAAAATGTCATTTTCATTCATATATACCTATTTTACTTAATATTTATATTTATTTTAGGTATATTTTATTCAAATAAACATATTGGGGGCTAGAGAACTCTATTTTCAATGTCGTTTGTGGTGTTGGATTCATAATTCATCTCCTGATCTCATCATTTTTTTATCACTATGTGGTATGGTACTTGGAAATACCCTATTATAAGACTTATGCAATTCAATGTGGTTTTGTAACTATCCTAATTCAACCTCCATAAAGCAAGTGGAATTAGGGGGCCATACATCTACTCTCAAATTATATTCTCCATGAAAGTTTGATAAGAGGATTTTTGAATAACTAACGAATCTGTGTTATAGGATACAGTTCCTAACATGTGGTCTTGTAGATAACTATAGTGGGGTCTTCATTATCACTAATGAAGCCATGAGTATCCTTTTATAAATTATGTTAGAATTCCTTTAGCTTGCATATGCATGTGGTGTCATATGGCCACTAAAGTGGGGGCTAAATGTTGTGTAGAAAATTGTACCCCTTTCTAGGAGAAATTACAATTCACACTTACTTGGACCTATTTTGGTGACCTTTTATTAATGCATTTTAAAAATCTCATTAATATGCCCCTAATATCCCCTTATCATGTATCCCAAGGCCTATTTTAATTAATTTTATTCGATTTCTAACACTACAACCGACATTGAATAAATTTTATGAATCAAATTAATTCCCTAACATTTAAGGAGTCTTGAAGTTTTAGGTCAAGACCCATTCACACATGGGTGAATGGTTCCTCATTAAGTGCCTTAAAATAAACTTTGGATATGTTTTTTGAGGCATTTCAATCTCTCAAATTCAAATTTCATATGTTGGCTTTCAAGATCTAATAATTGGAAATTAGATAGGAAGCCTATAAAACTAAGTCTCACATTCATTTTACACTAGAAGTTAGACAAGAGACAAGGAAGAGAATTTCATATGAGATCAATCATTCAAGAGCAAGGAAAATCATTCAAAATTTAAGTCTTGAAGCAGTATTTGAGTTTTTTTTTTAGGTCTTCAAGATTGTTTTGATATCAAGATCAAGCATTATCAAAGAAGTGATGATAGATTCCTATAGAGGATCATGATAGATTCTAGGTTTTGGGAGATGCACGGGACATTCAACCAAGTTAAATTACTTGTTTCCTAAGTGATTCCATCTTCTATTGTTATTGTAATTTCAGCCTAAAGGAAGGTATAATTAGATTTGTGACCTATTAAGGTGATTTGAGATCTCCTAAAGTAGCTCTTCATAATTGTGCATGTTCATTTAGGGATCCTATTCTAACACACTTTAGTAGGGTTTCTTTACATCATCATTTATTAATCTTAGACACACTTAAGGTTAGGATTGCACACACATTTTGTTGAAATGAAAAATAAAAATAAGAGGAGGGGTGAATCAGTTATAGCAAATTAAACCTTCAAAACCCTCAATAGTAATCAAATCAACAAGCATTCATTAAACCCTTATTTTATTAAATTGATTAAACACAAAATACAAATAATAGAAACTAAAATCATAACACCATACAAATGATAACACTAGATTCACGTGGAAAACCCAATGAGAGAAAAACCATGGTGATGATTAAATTACAATATAAGTAAAAGAAAAACTAGTACAAAGGGGCTCACTACCAAAATAATACACACTATCCAAAAAGGCTTACAATCAGGGCTCGCTACCACAAAAAGAATACAAGAATATAGAAGAATAAAGTTACATAGAGAAAACACTTCTCAATGCAACAAGGATTCCACCATAATTTCTCACACACTTTTGTAGTCTCACATGAAATATTTTGGATGCCTTTAGCTCATTTCCTTTAGGAACCCTAACATGAAGTATGCACTTCTTTACTTAATTTTGCATCACACACATCACTCGCAACAATCTCACGTATATATTTCTTCTTACTCTTTCCACACCCTATTGCATCAATACCATACACATTTATATCAATTTATAACTTAACATCTTTCTCCAATGTCGTCCATTAACCATTATACATTCAAATTCAAAATAGCTCAGGACCTAAACATTCTAATGGTGGATAGGAATGAAATTTGACCTACATAAATCCTTAATTAGGACCCAAATAGATACCAAAACACTTCAAAATTCTTCCACAAGTCTCACATGAAATGTTAAACATAAGGTCAACCAACACCCGTGCAAAACACCATAGACATTAAGTACACACTTCTTTAGATCAAAATAAAAGTTTTGGACAACATAATTCACTTGAAACCAATCCAAAATAATCCACAAACTACATAAGATTAATCAAATACATCATACAATATTTCATCAATAGATACTTCAACTCAAGACAACTAATAAACCTTAATTGCATACTAATGAAAATATCATGCACTTTACAATGATCCAAAAACCAAGATTTTGAATATAGAAACTAATAGAAACCTTGAATAACCTATTAGATATACACATGCATCACATCAACATAGAAATAACGTGGAGCATAATATCATAGCACACTATGAACATCTACATAACACAATTTATTCTATTTATTAAATTTTCTTGAAAGCACTTGGAAACCAAGTACCAAAAACTCCATCTCATCTCATTAGTTAATTCCAACTCATCTTCACACTCTAGAAAAAAAGAATAGCTCCATGTACTCACAACACTTCCTCAATGTATCAACTACACATGCACAACCTATTTTCCTCTTTTCTACAATTTTCTCAATAGCCTCAACAACCTCATCCCATAGTTGACATCAATGAGAACACCAATCAGTAGACTTCCTATTGACATCAATGAGAACACCATCATTATTGCAACAGTATCCCACTTTGTCATTGATGGAAAAACAAGATGTAAAAATCCACCAAAGACCACACAACAACTCTGAACACTTTCTCCCTACACAACATTTTTGAAACCTCTCTTTTTCACATGATTCTCTCTCCCCCTTTGACATCAATGGAAAATAATATTTTTTTTTCAATTTTTATCCCTCTTTGACACTAAACCAAAATTACCTACTCTAAATACCCCCCATTAGGGGTACACCCAACTAAATCAACAACACAATTACAACTCATAACACTACCTACTCCCCCTGAGAGGTAGCCACCAACATCAATCTAGAAAGGAGATAGATCCATAGATCCACTAGATTGATACATCCCCATAGGAATATAGTTCAAGAAAGGAGGGGCAATAACCCCAAATTATACCGAAGATACTCAAAAGTATCCTTAGGAAGAGCCTTATTAAATATGTCAGCAATTTAATCCTTTGTAGGAACAAACTCAAGCTTCACTTCATTCTCGATAACCTTCTCTTTAAAAAAGTGATACCTAATAGATATATGTTTTTTACTTGAATGTATTTCTAGGTTTTTTTGAATTTTGTATTGCACTTGTATCATCATAGGAGATAGATATAGGTTCATCATATACAACTCTAATATCCTTCAATTTTTTTCTCATCCATAATACATGTGTACAACATGGTGCTATTGCAATATACTCAACCTTTGCAATGGATAAAGAAAATGAATCATGTTTCTTACTCAACCATGACACCAATCTACATCCAAGAAATAATGCACCACCACTTGTATGTTTCTTATCATCAACACAACCAACCCAATCTGCATCTATATAAGAATTTAATGTGAAATCAGTATCCTTAGGATACCACAAATCATAATCTAGTGTGCCTCTTAAATATCTAAATATTCTCTTTACTTCTATAACATGTGTTTATTTAGGATCTTCTTGAAATATAGCCACAAGATAAACTGCATGCATGATATCTGGTCTTGTAGCAGTCAAATATAGCAGTCCACCAATCATAGATCTATACTTTCTCTAGTCAACCTTAGGCGAATCATCATCTTTTCTCAATTTATAACTTGTCACTATAGTAGTACATACTAGTTTTGAGTCATCTATTCCAAACATCTTCAACATCTCTTTGACATACTTAGACTGTGAAATGAAAATCCCTTTATCTGTTTGATTGATCTATATCCCAAGAAATAAATTCATCTCCCCAAACATTGAAATCTTAAATTTTTTCTACATTTCTCCAACAAATTTCTTACACATATCCTCATTTCCACCAAAGATAATATCATCCACATATACAACTACTATCAATATTTTTTCTCCCTCAATTTTAAAGTAAAGATTACTATCTATGGAGCCCTTACTAAATCCTTGTTGTATCAAGTGCATGTCCAATATTGCATACCAACCTCTGGGAGCTTGCTTCAAACCAAATAGTTTCTTCTTCAATTTTCATACCATGTTTAGTTGATGTGACAACTGAAAAACCTTTTAGTTGTTCCATGTAAATCTCTTCTTCCAATTCTCCATTTAGGAAAGAAGACCTCACATCCATCTGATAAACCTTAAAATATATATGTGCTAAAAATTCAAAAAACATTATGATAGATTCCATTCTAGCCATAGGAGAAAAAATATCCTTAAAATCTATACCTTCTACTTGTGAGTAACCCTTACACAAGTCTTTCCTTATTTCCTACTACTTCTCCATTCTCATCCAACTTGTTCCTGAATACCCATTTAGTTCCAATTATGTTTTTCTTTTTGGGTCTAGGGAGAAATTACCAAGTTTGGTTTTTCTCTATCTACATAAGTTCTTTTTCTATTGCCTTCATCGAATGCTCATCCTTACATGCTTCACTTAGTGATTTAGTTTCAACTTCAAAAATTAAATACAAATTTACCTCAACTTCAACAACTTTGTTTCTTGGCAATACACCTTTCCTTTTGTATCCAATGATTTGATCTTCAGAATGATTCTTTTGCACATACTTAGGGGATTTAGGGGTCTTCTCTAGAGCTTCTTCCTCCTCATTATGTGCTTCTTTTTCATCATATTTTTCTTCTAATTATTTGCAATAAGGTTCATTTGACACATATCCATCTACTATAATATAATTTTCCATGCTTTCATCAAATTTAACATTTGCACTCTGAGCAATATTTCTTAACCTTTTGTTGTAACATTTGTAATTTTTTCTTCTAATAGAACATCAAAGGAATATACTTTCATTAGACCTTTTATCAAACTTTCCCAAGTTTTATTCTTCTCTTTTAGTGTAATATTTTCTTCTAAACACTCTAAATTACTTCATAGTAGGAATTATTCCATACCATAGCTCATAAGGAGTCTTTGTGTTGTTATCTTTAGCTTAAACTCTATTAAGTATGCAAACAATAGTATATAGCTTCTCTCCAATATACTTGCATTAGATTTTTTCTTTCATCATAGTCCTTTCACTTCTTGAATAGTTATGTTTTTCCTTTCAACAACTCCATTCTACTGAGGAGCTCTAGGGGCAAAAAAATGCCTCTTTATTCCATGAACTTCACAAAACATGTTAAACTCATTGGAGGTAAATTAAACACCTATCTCAAACCTCGAGCACTTTATTTTCAAATCTATCTCATTCTCAACTTTAGCTTTAAATTCCTTGAATTTATCTAATGCATTTGATTTTTCTATAAGAAAAGTAACCTGTGTCATCCTAGAGTAATCATCAATCAAAAGACTAAATTACTAGTCACCTTGTAGACTTCTCACCCTTGAAAGACCACAAATATCTATATGCACTAATTCCAACAATCTCCCTGCCTCCATCTCTCAAGAAGATAATTTGGGAATGCTTAGGACTATTTCCATGGAAGAATTTTGTCTGGCTACCTTTAGCATGGGGACTTTCAAAGCCCTGGGGCCTGACGGTTTTCCTCATATTTTATTTCAGATATTCTAGGATACTGTGGGCTAGGACCTTGTGTTTGCGGCCAGGGACTTCTTCAAATCTGGTAGGATCTTCAAACAATTGAACCAAACTTTCATTGCTCTTATCCCCAAGATAAATGAGCCTCTTTCTATGACTGAATTCTGAATTATTAGTCTTTGCAACACCTTTTATAAGATCATTTCTAAGATCCTTGTTAACCGCATCAAAACTCTTCTGGAAAAAAATATTAGTCACACTCAAAAGGGGTTTGTCCCTGGGTGACAAATTCTTGATGCCACTTTGACAACCCATGAACTGCTCCACTCAATAGATAGATGTAACAATGTGGGGATGGCTCTCAAGCTTGAAATTTCCAAAGCTTATGATAAAGTGATATGGGACTTTATCTTGAAGGTCTTGGCTAAGTTTGGCTTTAACATTTCAGTCATCAAACTCATTATGGAATGTGTTAGTATTGTCAAGTTCTCGATTATGATTAATGGATCCCCTTGTGGGTTCTTCTCTGCCGGTAGAGGGATCAGAAAAGGAGACCCTTTGTCCCCCTATATTTTTATTATGATTGCTGATGTGCTTAGTAGGAATTTCATGGGTCTGCTATTAGAGGGCTCCATAACGGGTGTTAGAGAAGCTTACTCTCTAAATCCGATTGTTGTACACCAATTTGTGGATCACACATTTCTATTTGGGAAGGCCTTTGTGGTGAAAGCTAAGAAATGGAAAGCTTGTCTTAACAACTATGCCTCTTGATTTGGTCAAAACATCAATTACAATAAAAGAAAAAATTATTTCTTTCATTGCATGCCCAATTTGAAAAATAGGGTGACTATGGTTCTGGGATGTGTTGGTGATTCTCTCTTATCGATGTATCTTGGGATCCACCTCACGGTTAAGGAGGTTCCCATGGAGGTTTGGAATTCAATTCTGGAAAGGATTCAAAGGAAGTTGGCTAGGTGCAAGGGCTCTTTGCTAAGACATGCTGGAAAAATCCAACTTCTCATTGCGGCTATCCAAGGTATCCCCACTTACTTTCTATCCATTTTTATGATGCCTAAGTACATT